>LR738711.1:665468754-665763142 GCA_902687465.1 Secale cereale
GGGCCTAGCCAATCACTGGATGTGGATTATCCATCTTTCCAGAGGGCCGGTGGATGTGGATTATCCATCTTTCCACTTGAACCATAATAAACAATTTAGCCAATCACTGGATGTGGATTATCCATCTTTCCAAAGGGCCTAGCCAATCACTGGATGTGGATTATCCATCTTTCCAGAGGGCCGGTCGATGGATGCGGGTAAACCCGACTGTCCATATAGTTTTTCCTGGCTACATGGAATCATGGGTAGATCTTGAAGCGTCCTCTCTTGAACCGGAGGTGACCTCATGCTCTTTAGAGAGTTTTATTGCTTCTGTGTATATTCTGCAAAAAATCAATTTTAAACCGGCCAATATGTTGAAATATAACATATGATAAAACATGCATGGTTGTCCTCACAAGATATTTGTATTGGAAAAAAGGCTGAGCCCCCTGTTTACCGAGGGTGCCGGTTTATTCATTGATCATAATATATACATAGGATACAGTGGAGCTCATAGCTCAAGTATAGTATGGCCGTAGATGGGCGATGTTCCATGGTCTCTTCGTCTCCTCCTCTGATGTCCGTGAGTCCTTGTGTTCTCGAATGTCCACCAGGTAATATGAACCGTTGTGTAGATTCTTATTGACCACGAAGGGCCCTTCCCATGGTGGGGATAGCTTGTGCATATCTGTTTAGTCTTGGATGAGCCGGAGTACCAAGTCGCCCTCCTGGAACGTCCTTGTTTTGATCCGGCGGCTATGATATCTGCATAAGTCTTGTTGATAAATTGCAGATCGTGCCGCAGCTATATCACGCTCTTCATCCAGCCGGTCCAAGCTGTCTTGCCTTGCTCTCTTGTTGGCCGCTTCAACATAAGCCGTTACTCTTGGTGAATCATGACGGATATCACTTGGAAGGACTGCTTCAGCACCATAGACCATGAAGAAAGGTGTGTAACCTATGGACCGGTTTGGTGTAGTGTTGATACTCCAAAGAACAGATGGTAACTCCTCAACCCAACATCCTGGGGTTCTCTGCAAAGGAGTCATAAGCCGGGGCTTGATACCTCGCAAAATCTCCTGATTTGCCCTTTCGGCCTGACCATTAGATTGGGGATGGGCCACAGAAGACACATCCAAGCGAATATGTTCTCGTTGACAGAATTCTTCCATCTCACCTTGAGATAAATTGGTGCCATTGTCTGTGATGATGCTGTGCGGAAAGCCAAACCGGAAAATTACCTTTTTGATGAATTTGACTGCCGTTGCCGCATCACACTTGCTTATAGGCTCTGCCTCAATCCACTTTGTAAACTTATCCACTGCTACTAGCAGATGGGTTTTCTGATCTTGGGATCGTTTGAAAGGTCCAACCATATCAAGCCCCCAAGTCGCAAACGGCCAAGTTATTGGTATCATCCGGAGTTCCTGCGCCGGAACTAGAGCACGTCTCGAAAATTTCTGACAAGCATCACACTTCCGGACCAGATCTGTTGCATCAGCATGAGCGGTTAACCAATAGAAACCATGCCGGAACGCTTTAGCCACCAATGATTTTGAACCGGCATGATGACCACAATCCCCTTCATGGATCTCGCGAAGAATCTCACAACCTTCCTCAGCTGACACACACCGCTGAAATACTCCAGAAGTACTGCGATGATGAAGCTCTCCGTTTGCAATTGTCATGGACTTAGAACGCCGGATTATCTGCCGTGCTTCTTCTTCATCGTCCGGTAGCTCTCCTCGGCTCAGATATGCCAAATAAGGCAGCGTCCAATCTGGAATAACATGAAGCGCTGCAACTAACTGTGCTTCCGGATCAGGAACAACTAGGTCTTCCTCCGATGGTATTTGAACCGAAGGATTGTGCAATTCATCCAAAAAAGTATTTGGCGGCACTGGTTTACGTTGGGAGCCTAGCCGGCTTAGAGCATCGGCCGCTTCGTTCCGTCGCCGGTCTATATGAGCCACCTGATACCCTTTGAAATATCCTGCGACTGCTTCAACTTCTCGTCTATAAGCTGCCATGAGGGGATCTCTTGAATCCCACTTGCCTGAAACTTGCTGTGCCACCAAATCTGAGTCGCCAAAACACTTAACCCGGCTCAAGTTCATCTCCTTTGCCAGCCGCAAGCCATGAAGTAATGCTTCATATTCTGCTGCATTATTAGTACAAGGAAACAATAGGCGGAGGACATAACAAAATTTATCACCTCGGGGGGAAGTTAAGACAACTCCAGCCCCCGAGCCTTCCAACTGTCTTGAACCGTCAAAATGAATCGTCCAGTATGTAAGATCCGGCTTATCCTCAGGAGTTTGCAATTCTGTCCAATGATTGATGAAATCCACCAATGCCTGAGATTTTATAGCGGTGCGTGGCACATACTTCAACTCATGTGGGCTGAGCTCAATGGCCCACTTCGCTACTCTACCTGTAGCTTCCCTGTTCTGGATTATGTCCCCCAACGGTGCTGAACTAACCACAGTTATTGGATGACCTTGGAAATAGTGCTTCAGCTTCCGGTTTGCCATGAACACACCATACACCAGCTTCTGCCAATGTGGGTACCTCTGCTTGGATTCAATGAGTACTTCACTCACGTAATAAACCGGGCGCTGAACCGGGTGTTCCTTTCCTGCTTCCTTGCGCTCAACCACAATTGCGACGCTGACTGCCCGTGCATTGGCAGCAACGTATAACAGCAACGGCTCCTTATCAACAGGGGCAGCCAAGACCGGCGGTTTCGCTAGCTGCCGCTTCAGATCCTCAAACGCCGCGTTTGCCTCATCACTCCATATAAACCGATCTGTTTTCCTCAGCATCTGGTAAAGCGGGATCGCCTTCTCTCCCAAACGGCTGATGAACCGGCTTAATGCTGTGATCCGGCCAGCGATACGCTGAACATCGTTGATGCAAACCGGCTTAGTCAAAGATGTGATAGCCTTGATCTTCTCCGGATTAGCTTCTATTCCTCTGTTTGAGACCAAGAATCCCAGTAGTTTACCCGCCGGAACACCAAAGGCACACTTCTCTGGATTAAGCATCATCTTATAAGCTCGAAGATTGTCAAAAGTTTCTTTAAGATCCTCTATCATTGTCTCTTCTTTCCTTGATTTAACCACAATGTCATCCACATAGGCATGAACATTCCTCCCTATCTGTCCTTTAAGACAATTCTGAACGCAACGCTGATAAGTTGCTTGAGCACTCTTGAGCCCAAAAGGCATAGATACATAGCAAAAAGCACCAAAAGGGGTTATGAAAGCTGTCTTCTCTTGGTCTTTAACTGCCATCTTGATCTGGTGATATCCTGAATATGCATCCAAAAAACTTAGCCGCTCACATCCCGCTGTGCCATCGATAATCTGATCAATGCGGGGGAGAGCAAAGGGATCAGTTGGGCAAGCTTTATTGAGGTCGGTGTAGTCCACACACATTCTCCACTTCCCATTCTTTTTTAACACCAACACCGGATTAGCCAACCACTCCGGATGAAAGACTTCCACTATGAACCCTGCGGCCAAAAGCCTGGCCACTTCTTCTCCTATAGCCTTGCGCCTCTCTTCGTTGAAGCGGCGCAAATATTGTTTAACCGGCTTGTATTTCGGATCAATGTTAAGGCTGTGCTCAGCGAGTTCCCTCGGTATACCTGGCATGTCAGAAGGTTTCCATGCAAAGATATCCCGGTTCTCACGGATGAACTCGATGAGCGCGCTTTCCTATTTGGGATCAAGGTTAGCGCTGATAGTGAACTGCTTGGATGAATCACCTGGCACAAAATCAACTTGCTTGGTCTCCTCCGCCGATTTAAACTTCAACGCCGGATCATGCTCTGTAGTAGGCTTCTTCAGCGGAGTCATATCTGCCGGATCAACATTATCTTTATAAAACTTCAACTCTTCCGTGGCACATACTGCCTCCGCATAGGCTGCATCTCCTTCTTCACACTCCACCGCTATCTTGCGACTTCCATGAACCGTGATTGTGCCCTTGTGACCCGGCATTTTGAGTTGCAGATAAACATAGCACGACCTAGCCATAAATTTGGCATAAAACGACCTCCCTAACAGAGCGTGATAAGGGCTTTTAATCTTGACGACTTCGAAAGTTATCATCTCTGACCTGGAATCATGCTCATCTCCAAAGGTAACTTCTAAGTCAATCTTTCCAACCGGATAAGCTGACTTACCTGGGACCACCCCATGGAACACCGTGTTTGATTGCCTTAACTTCTTATCCGTCAGGCCCATACGACGGAAAGTCTCATAGTACAAGATGTTGATGCTGCTACCACCGTCCATGAGAACTTTAGTGAATTTATAACCTCCCACCTGGGGTGCCACCACCAAGGCCAAGTGGCCCGGATTATCCACCCGCATTGGGTGGTCTTCCCTACTCCATACAATGGGCTGCTCTGACCAGCGCAGAAATTGCGGTGTTGCCGGTTCAACCGCGTTAACTGCCCGCTTCAAAACCTTCTGATCTCGTTTACACAGGCTTATGGTGACTACATGGTATTGCCCACTACTCAACTCCTTCGGATTACTCTGATACCCGGACTATGGTTGCTGTTGCTGACGCTGCTGATTACCTTGATTATTGTAGTTACCTTGGCCCTGCTGTTGATTGCCTTGGTTATTGTAACCACCCTGATTACGTGGCTGATTGCCCTAGTTGTTATAACTTCCTTGACCATTTTGATTACCGCCCCGGTTTTGATAACCATTGTTGTTGCCTCTATATCCTGATCCGGAGCTGTTCCCCTGATAACCCGGACCGTAAAACCCTGGTCCTGAACCGCCATTTGGAGGCCTGTCATTAGGTTTAAAGCGGCCCATCATTGCTTCCATAAAGGGCCTGCACTCTCTTATAGTGTGTTTCGCCGGTCGTTGTTTCGTGCCATGCTTCGGGCAAGGCTGATCTAACTCTTGGTCCCAACTAACATCCCCTCCGCCGGTTTGTGGAGGTGGGTTGCCCATACTACGCTGAAAACCCCCTTGAACTTGGGTGTTGGCTACGAAATCAGAGCCACCTTCTGCCTTTCGCTTGCCCAAGAAACTTGCAGTAGCCAGGTTAACTTGCGCCGGTTTACCAGGTTTGTTAACCTTCCCTGCCTTGTCTCCTTTAGCTTCTGGATGTTTGGTATTATCAGAGTCCCCATACCTTACCAAAGCACTCATGAGAGTCCCCATATCATTACAATCCCTTTTAAGCCGTCCTAGCTTTAACTTTAAAGATTCAAACCGGCAATTGTTTTCCAAAGTCACTATCGCCGTACTAGGATTGATACCATTCGAAGAGTGCAAGATCTCCGCTACTCTCCGTACCCAAGCACTTGTAGACTCCTGCTCTCCTTGCACACAAGCTGCTAGATCCACCACTGACATCGGCTGCTTGCATGTATCCTTGAAGTTTTTGATAAACTGGCTGCGTAGCTCTCCCCATGATCCGATGGAATTCGGGGGTAAACCCTTCAGCCAGGTCCGGGCTGTACCCTCAAGCATCATAGTAAAGTACTTTGCACAAGCCGATTCATCCACGTCCAGCATCTCCATGGCCATCTCATAACTTTCAACCCAAGCTTCCAGAGCCAAATCCGCTATGTAATTAGGTACTTTGCGGGGCCCTTTAAAATCCTTAGGCAGCTTGACACTCCGTAAAGCGGGGATAAGACATTGCACCCCAAAAGAACTCGTCTTAACTCCTGTTTCTGCTGTGGCTGTGTGAAACGGCGTCGCCTGACAAACCTCCTCCCGGGCTCCTGATCTAACCCGGTTTGCATCTTGAGCTTGAGCATCCGCACCCGCCGGATTATCCTGTTTGCGCCGATGTCGCCTGCGCTCACCGCTAGACACTTCCGGCTCCTCCCAATGCCGAGTATAACTCCGGCTGGGACGTGGTGTTGAATGTAGCCTTTCCCTGCTATGAGAGTATGCTTGCTGCTGTATTAACGCCGTATTAAGCAGCTCCTTGACCCTGAGTGCCTCCAATGCCACCGGGGACATCTCCTCCACGGGTAAAGCGGCCAAACGCGCAGTGGCAGCAGCGATGTTATCCAAAGGATTTGAATAATGACCTGGAGGGGTGGGAACGTAAGGTGTAGACGTGATCCGCCGATCTTGCTCTGCGGTGGGCTGCTGAACCGGCTCCTCCCTAGCTGGGGGTGCCCTCCGGTTTAAGGCCGGATCATTGCTAGTCCCAGCCCCAGGTGTCCTGAACAGATCCGTCGCTTCATAAAACGGCGGCAGACGAGATTGGTATTTTCGACCCCTTACTCCTTGCATAGAGGCCTGCTCCATCCTTAGATGAAAAGCCTGATCATTCAGCTCCGCTTGTCGTACCGCTATCATTGCCTTTTCTGCTTTCAGATCCTCCTTTAATTGATCAATCCGGCCTTTCAACTGAAGGAGCTCTGCATCATGCTGCGCCTTGTCTGCTGGAGCTATTGTTTTCACCGCTTTAGCTGTGAACTCCTCGATCAAGGTGGATAGAACGTCAGTAGGTGAGAGGGCCGGGCCACTCCCCCCTACACCAGCTTCTGCTGTCGCCCCGTTCACCGTGGGCTGTGAACCGGCCATAAAGACAGCCACCCGGTTTGGCGGGTCGAAGGGGTCCGGAATACTGTTTCCATCGGACTCGCCCTCAGACCGGCCGTCCTGCAACTGATACAAAGACTCAGTTTCTCCGGATGAAGATTCGTCGTCGGAGTAGATAACTGTTGCACCATCGGATTCCGATCCGTCTTCGGCTCGAACTCCGTGGATTGCTCCAACGAACACGCGCTTCATGGCGGGCTGAATCCGGGCCGATCTCGCACGCTGAGCCGGCTCGACGATGTTGGGGAAGATGTCCGGCTCAGGTCCCGGTTCGCCGATTTTGCCAATGAAGACTTGGATGCAACCGAAGGGAACCCGGTACCCGTATTCGATTGAATCGGCCTCCGGTCCCCAATCTGCGTCGTCGATGTAGATCCGGCCGCGGCAACTCTTGGTCATCCGGCCGACCGCGTAACCCTTGAGCCCTTCAAAGCTGCCCTTCAAGAACTCGAAACCATCGTGCGGAGGCCCCACGGTGGGCGCCAACTGTCATGGAATTAGCACGACAGATGTCCGGTTTAATGGACTTGATGATGGAACCATCGCACGGGTTAGCTTGAAGGGGTTCATAGCACACAAAGGACACAGAGAGTTTATACTAGTTCGGCCCCTTCGATGAAGGTAAAAGCCTACGTCTAGTTGGTTTGGTATTGCTTGGGCGTCGGTTTACAGGGAGCGGATCGCTTGCCTATAGTCTCGACGGGTTGATTCTTGCTTCCCCTTGAACCGTCGCCGGGTCGTCCCTTTATATAGAGGTGACGCCTGGTCCGGTTTATAGAGTCCCGAGGCCGGCTCATACTTGTGTCCGCCTCGGTCTCTGTCCTTTCTTCCTTATCTCTCAAGTTAATTCACTTGGCGGTTTACAAACCATAATTCTATACATGGGCCCTAAGATCTCATGGGCCGTAGCCTTTACTAAATATTACAACCAAACATATTATAATTAAGCCGGTTTACACTAGCCAGTTCATACCTGCTAGTCATATCCCTGACAACCGAGGAAAAGGAAAAATACGAAATCCTTGAGCGGAAAGTCCTATATGAGGAAGCAAAAAATGATGAACTGTGCATAAAAATTGGTACAAACCTTGATGAACATGTCAAGAAACTTGTTTCCTTGGAAAAGGTTGAAAGCTCTTTCAAGGAGTTGACGAATGATAAGAGCAAACTTGTGAGGTCTCATGCTACTCTCTCTAAGGAGTGTGAGCTTCTATCTGTGTCTCTTAAGACTAAGGAAGATGAGCTCACCCTTCTTACAAAGAGCTTTGAGACACTCAAAGTTACTTATCTTGAAACTCTAGCCAAGGCTTACTCCTCTCCTGTTATAAATGTTGATGCCTGTACTACTAACGCAAGTTATGATCTAGCATAAATTTGTGAGGAAAATCGATTTCTAAAAGCACAGCTCGAGAAAGGACTCATGACTTGTGCTCAAGGACAAAAGAACCTTAATGAAGTATTGAGCCGTCACAATGAAGTTTTCGCCAAGGAAGGACTTGGGTACGACCCAAGCACAAGCAAGACAAAAACCTCCACTCAAAAGTGCACCACTCCTCTCAAGGAGACATTTGTACGTGAAGGGCAGAGGAAGAAAGGGGAGAGTCAAGTCAACAAGGTTATGAGTGGAAAGGCCACTAGGGACCAACCCACTCCCATCAAACCTAAGGGTTTCATGCCTCCATCCTATGTGCTTCGTAAAACAAAGGATGGAGAGGTTTATGCAAAATTTGTTGGCCATCATAATGCATTTCGTTTCTATGCTAGTTGGGTTCCTAAGACCCTTGTGACTAATGTGAGAGGTCCCATTGCAAAATGGGTGCCTCTAACCAAGTAATGAATTGTGTGTAGGTTGCCTTCTCCGGTGGAGTCAAATGGGTGATCGATAGTGGATGCACCAACCATATGACCGGAGACGGAAAATTGCTCTACGATTTTATGGAAGCCATTCAACCATTTATGAGCATCGTGTTCGGTGGAGGAACAAAAGGACAGGTACTTGGATTGGGTAAGGTGGCTATCACAAATGACATGTCACTTGCAAATGTCATGCTTGTCCAATCTCTAAAATATCATTTACTTTCCGTTCATCAATTGGCTTCTGTTGGTTATGATACACTGTTTGGACTAACGGATGTGAAAGTCTTTAAGAGAGATACTCTTGAAGTGGCCTTTGTTGGAAAGTTGGATGGCAACCTTTACACGGTTGATTTCTCGAAAGAGAGTACCTTCCATGCAACTTGTCTAATGTCCAAAGCCGACAAGGGATGGCTATGGCATCGCCGGCTAGCCCATGTCGGCATGAGAAATCTTCAAGACCTCTTAAAGGGGAATCACATCCTTGGATTAACTAATATTTCTTTTGAGAAAGATCGCGTGTGTAGTGCATGCATAGCCGGGAAGCAACACCAATCAAAGCACCCACCCAAGAATATTGTATATACATCAAGGCCTTTGGAGTTCCTTCATGTGGATCTCTTTGGGCCTCCTTCATGGGATAGTCTTGGTGGGAAAAAGTATGGTCTTGTCATTGTTGATGATTACTCAAGATATACATGGGTGTTCTTCCTCAAGTCCAAAGACGAGACGAAGTTCACCTTCATTGATTTTGCCAAACAAGCTCAATGCAAATTTGACAAAGAAATCTTGGCAATAAGAAGTGACAATGGCTCCGAGTTCAAGAATTACACCTTGGAAGAGTTTCTCAGTGACGAGGGGATTGAACATCAATACCCCGCCCCCTACACTCCTCAACAAAATGGTGTAGCCGAAAGAAAGAACCGTACCCTTGTGGAGATGGCAAGGTCTATGTTGGATGAGTACAAGTCACCACATAGCTTTTGGGCTGAGGCCGTCTACACTGCATCTCATGCCTCAAACCGTCTTTTCCTCCGCACAATCTTGGAAAAGACCCCATATGAGCTCCTAACCGGAAACAAACCAAATGTCAAGTACTTCCGTGTGTTCGGATGTAAGTGCTTCTTACTCAACAAGAAAGAACGATTAGGAAAATTTCAATCCAAAACTATTGAGGGTATATTTGTTGGTTATGGATCAAACTCCCACGCCTATAGGGTCTACAACAAATCCAATGGAAGTGTTGTAGAAACTTGTGACGTGGTGTTTGATGAATTTAATGTCTCTCATGGAGAGCAAGTTGATCTAAGTGATGTAGGTGATGAAGATTCCTCTCAAGATATCTTGAACATGGGTGTTGGTGCTCTCCTTCCAATGGAACAAGAACCTCATGATGATATGGAAAACGACGCACGACTTCCTATATATCCAACCATTACAACACCCACACCACCACAAGATCAAAATCCTCAACCAATGCCCACAACTCAAGCACCTGATGATGATCTAGTCCTTCACCATGATCATCCTCAATAAGACCAAGAGCAAGAAAGTGCAATCAGGGATGATGAACCTCAACAAATGCAACATGAAGAAGAAGATCTTCCACCACACATCAATGATCCATATGTTGAGGACGTGGATGATGGACATGAAGTTGAACCTCGTGAAACTCTCACCTCCATCATGCCTCGTGCGGCCGGTCGTGTTGATGTTGACAAGATTCTCACTGGCATATCCGAAGGTAGGGTCACTCGTAAACAATTGACAAACTTTTGTGCTCACTTCTTGTTTGTGTCTAGTATTGAGCCAGTTAAGGTACAAGACGCATTAATGGACAACGATTGGCTCGTGGCAATGCAAGAAGAGTTGAACAGTTTTGAACGCAACCAAGTATGGTCTATGGTGGAGAGACCAACTACAGAACACAATGTCATTGGAACAAAATGGATTTTCAAGAACAAGCAAGATGAGAATGGTGTCATCATCCAAAACAAGGCAAGGTTAGTGGCACAAGGGTACTCACAAGTTGAAGGTTTGGACTTTGGTGAGACCTTTGCTCCCGTTGCCCGTCTCGAATCTATTCGCATTTTAATTGCTTATGTTGCTTTCAATGGATTTACATTACATCAAATGGATGTGAAGAGTGCTTTCCTTAACGGTCCTCTACAAGAAGAAGTATATGTATCATAACCACCTGGGTTCGTTGATCCCGATCACAAAAACTATGTGTACAAACTTCATAAGGCCTTGTATGGCCTCAAACAAGCACCTCGTGCTTGGTATGATCATCTTAAGAAGTTTCTACTCGATGATGGTTTTGTGAGAGGGGTGATCGATCCCACTCTTTTTACTAAGAGACACAAGGGTGACTTGATATTATGCCAAATGTATGTAGACGATATAATCTTTGGTTCTCCTAACATTCATTTATGCAAGAAGTTTGCGGCTTCAATGACCAAGAATTTTGAAATGTCGCTCAATGCGGACTTGAAATTCTACCTCGGATTTCAAATTCAACAATTTCAAGAAGGAATTTTCTTGTCTCAAACAAAATACCTCAAGGACATCCTAGCAAAGTTTGGCATGTCTGATGCTAGTCCATGTAAGACACCCATGCCAACCACAATTTCCCTCACTGAAGACACAAACGGTATTCCTTTTGACCCATCTATTTATCGCTCTATGATTGGTTCATTGCTTTATCTTTGTGCATCTAGACCAGACATCATGTTTAGCGTATGCATGTGTGCTAGATTTCAAGCTTCCCCTAGGGAAAGCCATCATAAAGCGGTTAAGCATATTCTCAGATACCTTGTTCACACCCCAAAGTTGGGTCTATGGTATCCCAAGGATGCTAAGTTTGATCTCATTGGGTACACGGATGCTGATTGGGCTGGTGACAAAGTGGACCGCAAGTCTACCTCCGGTGCATGCCAATTTCTTGGACGCTCATTGGTCAGTTGGTCCTCCAAGAAACAAAATTGTATCGCCCTTTCCAGCTGTGAAGCAGAATACATTGCAGCTGCCAGTTGTGGAACTCAATTACTATGGATGAGGCAGACTTTGAAGGATTACGGTATCACCTATCAACATGTGCCTCTTCTATGTGATAATGAAAGTGCCATCAACATTGCTGAGAATCCCAAAGATCATCTTCGCACCAAGCACATTGACATTAGGTATCATTTCTTGAGAGATCATGTGGAAAAGGGTGACATTGATGTTGCCCACATTGGTACAGAAATGCAACTTGCAGACATCTTCACGAAGCCATTGGATGAAGCTAGGTTTTGTCGACTTAGGCGTGAACTTGGTATCTGTCACACCCTGATTTTCATGTCACATTGGTTAAGCTAATTATCATGTTAAAAATGTGGATTTACAAAAACTTTTGAGTGTGTTTGGTCTTGCTTGATTGGTTTTATGTTTGCTGTTTGCTAGTGCTCTAAAAATCAAATAAATCCTCCAACTCTTCTACTTCATCTCCTTGATCCAAAACCTTTTCCCAATGATCATGCCATGTGTATAGACCATTATAGTATTTTCTTATAAAAATATTTTGGCCAAATAGTATTTTCTAAAATTAGTTTTCCAAAACCCCCTGAATTGAGGTTTGCACTACAAGTACCTTATTTAAGGTGTGAAAAATCTTTCAAATAGTATATTTGAATCCTATTAGGTATAGGACTCCCATAAACCACAAAATTATAATTTTAAAAGTTATTTTTATATTTTATTTAAAAGCTTTTTCTTAAGGCCAGAAATGGTCTTTAATAGGGAAAAATTATTTAATTATTTCAAAAATATTTTCCAAAATTCAGGGAAACTCATAGGACATATATTGTCCATATATAAGAGTTTCAGCACATGGTCATGTTCAAAATATTGGACAAATCCTTCCAAAACACTTTCTGGATGTTTCAAGCTTTTGAAATATTTACAAAGGAAATATTCTCCAAAAATTCCAGGGAAATTCTATCATGTCATATAAGACATATTTGATGATCTTGCCAAGCCCCATGCCTTGGGAAGCAAGAAAACATCATCAAATCCCCTCAAAACCATTTCTGTCCATTTTGAAGTTTGAGCAACTTTACATTGCCAAACTTGTCCAAAAGCTCTCAAACTTGGTGCACATGCTAAAATGATGTAATTATGCATCTATGCCAAATGGCACAAGTTTTGGAGAAGGACAACTTGATCTAAGTGCCCCAAAACCCTTTCTGACCAGATCCAAAGTTGAACAACTCTACATTGCCAACTTTTTACTTGGGGCCTCAAATTTGGTGGACATGCTCACAAACCCAAATGATGACACTACACCAAGTGGTGCATCAAGGGGAGATGATTTGCTTAACCTAATCTTGAGAAATCCATTTCTGTTGATTTCTAGGGTTCACAAAAGTTGCATTGGCAACTTTGCCCAAATGAGATCAAATTTGGTGGAAGGGCCTAAATATATGTGACATTTGATCCTGTTAAGTCTCATGTCAATTGGAAGTCAATTGCTTGCCCAAAACCACATCAAACACCTTCTGCCATTTTTCCAAAACCATTGTTTTGACCCCTTTTACTATTCCCCTTTACCTCAAATTCTTACCACAGGTAAACCTGATCATCTTCTACCTCTAGTAACTCACCCATGCCTCAGCTCAATCATTGGAGGGGTAAAACCCCATTTTACTCTTCTGGACAACAACAATCTCCCTCTTTCTCACCTCCCTCCTCACTCCAGTGGCCCTCCAGGGCATCCCAGACCGTCTGTGCATTGTTTACTACTCCCTAGCACTATTGGACATTGGGGGACACGGCCAGGATGCAAGGGACATGACCATGCCGGCCAAAGGCACGCTCTGGAGCGCGCTACAGTGCGCCAAGGCACTGTAGCTCGGCCCTCCCGAGGCATCCAGGCGGCATTGGGCAGAGCGAGCATGTCCATCGAGGTCGCCTCGACGTCCACGACACGCCTCGCTGCCGGGCCCCTCCTCCCTTGCCCCCCCTTATCCCTCCGTGAGCTCGCCCGAGCGCGTCCATGGAAGTTGCTCACGGTGCACCGTGGCCGCGCCTATTTAAGCCACCCTCGACCCTCTCTCTCGTCTTGGTTAGAACCCCTTCTCTCCCGTGAACCTCCCGGACAAGCTCCCCATCCCCCTGGTGCTCTCTTTCCCCCTTCATGGCCGGCGGCCCCTTCCACGGCCATTCGGCCCTTCACCTCTTCGGACCTCCCCGACCTACCTTGGGCATCTGGATGGATGCGGCACCTCTTTCTGAGAACTCCGGTGTGCCTCACACCGCCGGAGGTGGCCGGAATCGCCGGCACGGGCGGCAGCCGGGCCCTGCTCCGACCTCGTCTGCTGATACGTCCAAAACGTATCTATAATTTCTGCTTGCTCCATGCCACTTTTGGGTGATATTGCTATGATATTCATACACTTCCATACACTTTTGATCATATTTGGACTAACTTACTAATCCAGTGCACCCCAGTGCCAGTTTCTGTTTTCAGCTGTTTTTGTATTTCAGGTTTTCACGTTTCGAGAACTGCCCAGAAAAATCCAGAAAAATTATATAAAAAATCAGCGTTCCGGAAACAACACTGCGTCCGAAGGGCAGCCTGGGGGGGGCACAGGGGCTCCAGGCGCCCTGTGGGCGCGCCCCCCTGGGCCGCGCCGGGGGCGCCTGGCCCCCCCGAGACTCCCCCGGTGCCCTACTTTGGCATATATTTAAAGGGTCCTCCGTGACCCTCAGAACATGACTTCTTTTCGCGATCCCATCTCTGTTCCGCCGCCGCCGCCGCTTCCAAGATGGGGAGCACCAGGAGAACTCTTCCCGGCACCCTGCCGGAGGGGAGGATCACCGGGAGCTTCTCCACCACCATGGACGCCTCCCGGATGACTCGTGAGTAGTCTCCCTTGGACCATGAGTCCATGACCAGTAGCTATGTGATGTTCTCCTCCCGTTCTTGTGCTTCACTAATTAGTCCTCGTGAGCTGCCCTACATGATCGAGGCATCTATGTAATCCTTATGCTGTTGCTATGTTGAGTTTGCTGGGATCCGATGGATTATGAGATTATGTTCAGATTGATCTTGAGTAATATATTTGCTTCACCTCTTTTATATTTTAGTTCATAAGTAATTCTTGCATGTTCTCCGTTGTTATTTATTGCTTTGGCCGAGTAGTAAGTAGTGACTCCAAGAGGGAACGTTATGCTCGATTGTGGGTTCATGCCCCTTGATGACTAGCTTGAGTGACAGAAACATGAGTCTAGGTGTAATGCCCAGGATGGGACTATACCTCCTACGTGTCGAGGCACGACTTAAAGGTATAAGCCCATCCTAGAATGATCTCAAGTTTGGTATCTTTGCACGACTCATGTAAAAGAGGGATTAAATTGCAAAAGAAGATAGTTGGCTTACACTCGCCACTTCACACAATACAATACATAAGCAATACATCATTCAAAACATCACAACCCGACTACGGGCGAAGATCAAAAGAAAGATACCAAAACAACATAAAGCCACAGGTCAAGATCAAATCCTAGTAGAAAACCACTACTGATCGTCGAAACGTCACAAACATACGGCCAAACTCTTCATCGAGCTCCTGGTGAAGTACTGATCCATCTCCTGCTTCAAACTCGGCCGAACCTGCATCTGGTGTTGAAGTAACTGTGAGCCACAGAGGACTCAGCAATCCCGTTCCCGGGTAACACGACTATTTAAGCCTTGGGTGTGGAACAAGGCTGAAGAAAGAACAAGAGGTGAAGGAACAACAAGAGTCTGCAGCATCAACTAGCACTAGCTTACGTATAGAGAGCGAGAAGAGAAGTGCCTCGGTCGAGAGATGATCACGAAGTGATCCTAACTAAAGCTCAACAACATAACCCCACCGTGTTCAACTCCCGAATCCCTATTCGGAAATTGACAGTCACGGTACACACGCTGGTAGTGTATTGGAACAAGGTGTCAAGTTTTCTACAACCGGATATTAACAAGCTCCCATCTGCCACATAACCGCGGGCACGGCTTTCGAAAGTTCATAACCCTGCAGGGGTGTTCCAACTTGGCCCATGACAAGCCCACGATCCGCGGAGTCGCAACTCCAAGGTGGGAAGGCCCGAGTATTCTCGGAATCCCGTGCTCAAGATACTCCGAACTAAGGTAAGGCTAATCCAGCAAATCCTCCCGGCGTGTCGACACCCTGATAGGTAGCCGCGCGTATCTAGTCTCAGGACACGACCGGATGGGCGATGCTACAGGTTTTTACCAGACCTTGAGTTTCCTCGAGGTGGCCCTGCAGGACCCCCGTTTCGGACCAACACTCATGTGGAGCACTGGCCCGGGGTTGTTGATTAAGAAACTCGGGTTTGCAAGACCCTATGCAAGTTTTATTAGTTATTAGGTGAATAGTACCAATGTTGGGATTTGCTGGAAAAGACTTAGCACTTAGCGGTTTATCGAGGGGGTCCCATACACCCCAACCGTGTTAGGAACGCATAATCAAGGAACATAACACCGGTTTATACGGTTCCTAACGGCATGAGTGGAACAAATCACCAAGCAAAAGGCTTAGCCTTCCACCCTTGCCAATATATAGATGATTTCATTTTAAGCATTTATATAGTGTGATATAACCCAACAACTTCAACATGAAGCAAGCATCTTCAATCTTCACCTGCAACTAGCAACGCTATAAGAGGGGCTGAGCGAAGCGTACTTAGCCATTCAACGGTTTGCATAGGTAGGGTGGTTAGACAGGTTCATGGTTACAATAGGAGGCTGACAGGAAAACATGGGCATCGAGGCAATATACTAAAGAGCGATACTCTAGCAATAGGCAAAGATAGTAATGGTATCCGGGTTCGGTCATCTTGCCTGGGATTCCACAAGGGAGAAGAACGGATCCACGAAGTAGACGGAGCAACAGTCGAGCGAAACCTCACAATTCCGGAACGAAACCGAAGCTAACAAGAGAAGCAAACCGGAAAGAAACAAACAACACGGTAAACACACAAGCATTAACATGGCATACGATGCACATCCAAGTATGATGCATGTCCGGTTTAAATATGCATGGCATGGCAAAGTGCACAAACAAAACTACAAGTTAAGTGGATCTCAATATGCAACGAGTTGCATATTGACGAAACACTACATTTAGTTATTTAGTTGACTCTCATTATTTACAAGACAAGGTTAAAAGTTTTTAACATGGCAAGAGGTGAAGCATAAAAAAACTACACTATTTAGACATTTTAAATGGGGCCGGAAATAACAACAACATATCCGGAAAATCCCCATGAGCATGTTTAGTAATTTATAAACAAACAACAATTCACACATTTTTAATGTTGTTAATATGATGCGGATGACATGATCAAGTTTATGCAATTATATTAAAAGGTTAACAAGAAGATGACATGAAGTATTGTCACCGTGGTGGAAAGGGGTGCCACGGCAACGATCCTAAAATGATGCACGCAACATCTCGGTTCCGGTAACTCGTTGAGAGTCCGGTGCAAAAGATAGATGGTGTGAGCGAGTGAAACAAGATGAAAGAGGTGGGGTGATCCCGCTACCGGGTTCCCACGAGTCGGCGACGAGGCAACCGAGGAACATGACAAAAGGTCGGAACGGGCACGGAGCACACAAGGGAGCAACTCATACAACACAACATTCATCCACGGGTCATCGTCTCGGGTTATACCTTCGAAACACTCGTTTCGGGACGGTTCGAGATCGTAGAGGAAGGAGTCGTTCTCGCGAGTCGTAGAGGAAGTAGCCGTTCACGTTTCCGAAGAGGAAGTAGTTGTTCACGTAGAGGTACACGGGTAGTCGTTCACATCCCGTTCGGAGAGGTACTTGCGGTCTCGGCGACGGTAGGGGTACACGGCGACGGTAGTTGTTCACGTTCGTAGATGTACTCGTCATCGTAGCCGTTCGGTCGTCGTGGTACTTGTGCGTGGGGTACTTGTCGCGTCGCCGGATGTGTAGCCGTTCTCGTCCGTAGTTGTACTTGACACGGAGGGGTACTCGGCGTCGGTCTCGTACATGGTTCTTCGGTCTTGCCGGTCTCGGTCTCGGATCGACGTTATGTAGTTGTACTAGGCACCGGCGACGGAGATTCTTGGACTTGCAGAAAAAAACAACAGTAACAAGAACAAGCACGACACGGCACGGAGCAGCGAGGAGGAGCGGCGGGCGGCTCGCGCTGCGGTGCTGCTGCAGTCTGAAGATGGAGAGGAGGCAGGAGGGAGCTCAAGAAGGGCCCGAGGTCGATGCAGGAGGGCGAGGCAGAGGCCGTCGCTGGCGGCTTGGAGAAGGGAGGCCACGACGCTGGCTTGGGGCGGCCGGGATCGCGATGGGAGGAGCGGACTGGCGCGGTCCCGCGCTGGAGAGGGTGGCGTCCAGGCGCTGGCGACGGAGGGAGCCACGGGCATCTTGCCTGGGAACGGGCGCTCGGGGTCGGGGCAACCGACAAGGCCGGGGCGAGGCGCTGACTGCCTGCGCGGGGAGGAAAAGGCGTCGGGGGGCGCCGGGCTGGACGGCGACGCGACCGCGGGATCCGGCCGGCGGCCTGGAGGCGACGGCGGCGGAGGTCGCGGGCTGGAGAGGAGAGAGCCCGGAGCCATGGCGCGGAGGAGGTGCACGTCGGGCGCGAGGATCGGGAGATGGGGCTCGGGGTGCTCGGGGTCAAGCCCTGGCTCGATGGGAGGAGGAGGAGGCGAGGCCTCGAAGGGAATCGGGGTGCGAGGGAGAGCGGGGCAATGGGGTTCGCTCCTGGCGGCGGGGAAGGGAAAGGGAGGAGCGATGGGGTCGGGCTAGTTAGCGCTAGGGTTAGGAAGGCAGGCTGGGCCTAGGTGGGGGAATGGGCCAGGGAGGCCTGGTGGGGAGACTGAGGCCCTGCAGCCTAGCTCTTTCTCTTTTTCTTTAACAGAAAAAAAAGAGGAAAGAGGAAAAAGAAAAGGAGGCTTGGGGAAAAAAATACAAGTGTGTTGGGTTATTCCGAAGCAAATGGAATATTATTATATAGCTCCCTAAATATTGAGAGGCTTTTATATGTTATGAAGAGAAGTCATCCTTCCCTCGATTTAAATGGACCCACGGTCCACACGATTTATTTAAGTTGAGAAGCAAAATAAATATGACATGATGGCATGACGACATGATGCAATGCAAAAATAAATAACACAAGCAAAATAAAACACACGGGAGATCCCAGAACATCTGGAATCTTCTGGGACGTCGGTCTTCGGGCGTCACACTAGGGGATGTGCTGTTGCCACAAGGGGGAAAACAACGGTGCTTGTGCCCGCGGGTGCAAGGATTGTTTACTTTACGCAAAGTTCTTTTAATGCAGTTGTCTGTTGCATTGAGTTTACACTATGGGTGGGACTCGCAACTTAATACCAGCGAGATGTTCTGGATAGATATCTCAAGGTGGATGATTAGTAGTAGATATTGATGGATTTCGGTCTACTTACTTTGGCGTACCGCCCATGCTTTGAACCTCAACCTTTCTTGCAATGTAATCAGCATTTGTATGCGCTCGTGGGTCCTGTCAATTGCCCAGCTGTAATTTGTTTACCTCACATAGCTGTTTTATCGTCTTTTGGGAGAGAGACATCACTAGTGAACATCATGAGCCTCCGGTCCATATTACCATCATTGATCACATCCACTATTTACTTATCGTTATTTACATACTATTGCAAAAACACTATCTATCACTACTATCATATTGCTTTTAACCCTTTGTGAACTACAAGGCCGGAGAGATTGACAACCTCTCTGTACTCGTTGGGAGCAAAGTTATTTGTATCTGTGTGCAGGTCCACGTTGATTGCTAATTGCGCCGTTAGCAATTGACACCTACTTGTTGAACCTAGGAGTCTCTGGGGATTCGATCCTTGGCATCTTTGCTAGGGGAAAACACTTCTACTTACTGCATCTTACACCTTCCACTTGGGGTAACCAATGAGGGGTTCGAGGCCCATCAAGGAGTATTTTCTGGCACCGTTGCCGGGGACTCCACTCTTCAGGATAGGGGAGTTGCATGCTATCTTTTACCTTTGCTTTTTAGTCTTGTTAGTTTACTTTCTTTTTTGCTTTAGTTCCTTTTATCGAAAATCACAAAAATAGTTATCTTGCTTGCTTGCTACTATGGGTTCCACCGAGAACACCAAGTTGTGTGACTTCACTAGTCACAACAACGATGACTTTATCAGCACACCTATCACTACACCTGCCACTTCAGCACCTTCATATGAAATTAAACCTGCTTTACTGAACCTAGTTATGAAAGAACAATTCTCCTGTGCTGGAGATGATGCTGCTTTACACTTGAACAACTTTGTAGAACTTTGTGATATGCAAAAGTACCAAGAAATAGATGGTAATATTGTTAAGCTTAAGCTTTTTCCTTTCTCCTTGAGAGGAGGAGCTAAAATTTGGTTTCAGTCTTTGCCTAGAAATAGCATAGATTCCTGGGACAAGTGCAAAGATGCTTTTATCGGAAAATACTATCCACCTGCTAAAATTATCCAACTTAGAAGTAACATCATGAATTTTAAACAATTGGATAATGAACACGTTGCCCAAGCTTGGGAATGTATGAAATCTCTTATTAAAAACTGCCCTACTCACGGTTTGACTACTTGGATGGTTATCCAAACTTTTTATGCAGGCTTGAACTTTACCTCGCGGAACTTGTTAGATTCGGCCGCGGGAGGAACTTTTATGTCAACTACACTTGGTGCTGCCACAAAGCTTCTCGATGAGATGATGACCAACTATTCCCAATGGCACACCGAACGCGCTCCAACAGGTAGGAAGGTAAACTCTGTCGAGGAGATTTCCTCCCTCAATGAAAAAGTTGACTTGATCATGTCTCTACTTTCGAAGCAATCTACTATTGATCCTCGTGATGTTCCTTTAAATTCTTTGATTGCTCAAGAACAAGTAGATGTTAACTTTATCTCTAGAAACAATTTCAATAACAATGCTTATAGGAGTAACTTTGGTAACAATCCTAGACCGTTCCCCTCTAACTCTTATGGGAACAACAATGCTTATCCTAGTACCAAGAACTCCAACACTGAACTAGAGACCATGCTTAGAGATTTCATCACTACCCAAAAAGCCTTTAATAAGAATGTAGAAGAGAAACTACATAAACTAGATGATCTTTCTTTTAAGGTAGACCACTTAGCCAATGAGGTAAAATTGCTAAAAATTGAAACTTCTCCTCTTAAGGAGAGGGAAGTCATCCCTATTAATGCTACTCAAGTACAAATTAATGAAAATATTAGGATGATGGCTAAGCTAAAAGAAAGATGGGCTAGAGAAAGGGAGGAAGAGGAAAGAATTAAGAGCCTTCCTACCCACCATACTGTTGCTACTATCCAAGTTATTGAGAATGTTCACACTCTTAGCACCCAATGTACTCCTGGTCCCAATGGACCTATTAATGGTGATGCTATGACTATAGAAGCTACCAAACAGGTGAACCTTAAGGACACCACTACCACTTTACTTGATGCTCGTGACCTTGATTTTGATAATTGCACTCTTACAGAAGTTATTGATTTCCTTCACAAAATGTCTAGAGATCCCCGCACTAGCACGCTTAACCTTGCCTTCACGGAGCATATCACTAATGCTCTCATCAAAGCTAGGGAGGAGAAACTTAGAGTAGAAGCCTCCATACCTAGAAAGCTAGAAGATGGTTGGGATCCTATGATAAAAATTTATTTGAATGACTTCTCTTGTTATGCATTATGTGATGTTAGTGCTAGTACCTCCATTATGCCCAAAAGACTATATGATATGCTTAAATTAAAATCTTTTGATTCTTGTTCTTTTGGTGATGCTCTCGTTGATTCTTCCATAAAGAAACCTTTGGGGAGGATCGACGATGTTCTTATTATTGTCAATGATAATTATGTGCCCGTTGATTTCACTATTATGGATATTGAATGTGATCCTTCATGTCCAATTATTTTGGGACGTCCCTTTTTGCGCATCGTTGGTGCTGTCATTGACATGAAAGAGGGTAATATAAAATTTCAGTTTCCTCTCAAGAAAGGGATGGAACACTTCCCTCGTAAGAAGTTCAAGTTACCTTTTGAGTCCGTTGTACGGGCTAGTTATTCTTTTACTCTTGATAAAACTTGATCTATGCATTATGCCTAGCTTAAAGGCATAAAAGAAAGCGCTTTTGGGAGGCATCCCACATGAATAAAAATTTTGTTTTTGTTGTGTCTTGATGTTGTTTACTGCTGTAGCATCATCATTGTATCTTTGCTTTCCATATTTGTGCCAAGTATAGCCTCTGATTGCTAGAAAGTTCAAAAGTTGTGAGGTGCTGTCCAGGAAACAGATTCTGTCCTTGGATAGAAAAATTCGTATAAAATCACCAGATCATCTTTTTGGTCTGAATTGTTTCGACAGCGTTCTCTATATAATTGTCTTTCGTGCGTCAGTTCTGAGTTTTTTGATTTGAGTTGCAGAAGTATCCCGAACAGGTCAATTACTGCCTGCTGTTCTGTTTTTCACAGATTCTGTCCTGTTTTGCCTTACCTTCACTTTGCAAATTAAGAACTTGCTTTTTCTTTGCAAAAATCTTTTGGCAATCTTGAGAAACAGTAGAACTTCAAGAATATATTTATTTCCAGCAAGGTATAATTATTTTATTAAGGGTACTAACCTCGCTAATCAAATTATGATGAGTTGTGTATGAAGGGAGTTTTCAAGTGTGCGAGGGAAGATGATAAAAATATTTAAGGAGACTCAAGCGTCTAAGCTTGGGGATGCCCCCGTGCATCCCCTTCTCCATCAACATTATCAGTTCGTCTTTCGTTTCGCTATATTTTTATCACTTCATATGTTATGTGCTATGCTTGGAGCGTCTTGCTTTTAGTTTTCTTTTTAGTTTTTCATAACGAGTCGGAACTCAGCATTCCTTTATGTGGGAGAGAAACACGCTCCACCTCTACCTAGAACATTACATAGAATTTTCATGTCTATCTATGCTGTGTGTGTTCTTTGTCTTTTAATAGCTACTATCGTGCTCTGCTCTTAGTATTCATGCTTATCCTTTCAAGAGCTTTTATTTAGTTGGTTGCTTGAACTCTTTTTAATTACCAATGCTCACCTTATTAAGAGAGTTTGCTTCCGTTGCATTGGTTAATGTGTCTATGATAAAGATGCTACTTTCATGATGGTGCTTAGTAGTTCAGGTTTTCTTTTGGTTAATCTCAAATAGCTGGGGGGTTCCCAATGTGCTATTGGAGTACCAACTTGGTTTGTTTGCCTATGATGTGGTATGGTTTAGTAATATCTTCCTTCGAGAATTTATTTTGATTGACTTGGCGTATGCTCACGCATATTCAAGACTGTAAAGAAAGTCTGTCAAGCCTTGATGATCTTTTGTTTCTAAGTAGCGATATAACTACCATGCCTGATTCAATATTGCTTTGTCGCTCTGCATGATTATGACCGTCATTGCTCTCTTAGTTGGTCGCTCCCAGTCTTTTGCTAATCTCCACCTGCACTAAGCAAACTAACCATGCAATACATAGCTCATGGGAAAGTAGCCTAAAAACTATTGTGGTAAAGAATATGTTGCTTATGTATCTTATTTCTTATAAGTTGCTTGCTGAGCGGTAACCATGTTTCTGGGGACGCCATCAACTGTCACACTTTTGTTGAATATCATGTGAGTTGCTATGCATGTTCGTCTTGTCTGAAGTAAGGGTGATTCACCGTGGGTTGAATTAATATGCATATTGTTAGAGAAGAACATTGGTCCGCCAACCAAAGCCATGCATCATGGTGGAAGTTTTAGCTTGGACCTTAATCCTCAATCTCTCATGAGAATATGCTTATGCATTAAAGAGGAGTCCATCATCTATTTTCTATGTTGTCCCGGTATGGATGCCCTCAAGTTGAGATTTATCAAAAACGAGAAATCAAATGCGATCTATCTCCTTGGACCTTTGTACAGGTGGCATAGAGGTACCCCTTTGTGACACTTGGTTAAAACATATGCAATGCAATGATAACCCATGGGGATCCGAGCTAATTAGGACAAGGAGCGAGCACTATTGGTATTCGATGCATGAGGCTTGCAACTTCTAAGATGTTTTATACATGACACATATGAAGTACTACTACCGTTGACACAATTGCTTCCATATTTTCAAAATAAAAAGATCTAACACTTAACCTTTCTTTTACCTTTATATTGAAGCACCAACTACTGAGAGCATGATTGTCATTCTGAGTGTAATGTGCATTGTCCCAAAGTAGCATTGTCTTTTGCATGATTGTGATATCGTTTATTCTGAAATGATTGTATCTAGTCATCACTTAAACCTTGAAGGTGCCCTTGCATTTATGTTTTGCATCACTAAAGGGGGCAAGCTAGATATCACTTTATCATATTTGCACATCATGTTCATTGCAAATCTTTTTGATGTTTCAGTTTCATGTTGTAAAACTTTCAGTCATTTGTGATTTTCTCTTGAGACAACTTAATTACTATAGAATCATTGTCTCAGTAAGCTTTTGTCATATGACTATGAGAAAGTCTTATATGGTTAATAGCATGTCACCACAGAAATTATTCTTGTTATCATTTACCTACTCGAGGACGAGCAGGAATTAAGCTTGGGGATGTTGATACGTCCAAAACATATCTATAATTTCTGCTTGCTCCATGCCACTTTTGGGTGATATTGCTATGATATTCATACACTTCCATACACTTTTGATCATATTTGGACTAACTTACTAATCCAGTGCACCCGAGTGCCAGTTTCTGTTTTCGGCTATTTTTGTATTTCAGGTTTTCACGTTTCGAGAACTGCCCAGAAAAATCCAGAAAAATTATATAAAAAATCAGCGTTCCGGAAACAACACTGCGTCCGAAGGGCAGCCTGGGAGGGGGGGGGCCCACAGGGGCTCCAGGCGCCCTGTGGGCGCGCCCCCCTAGGCCGCGCCGGGGGGGCGCCTGGGCCCCCCGAGACTCCCCCGGTGCCCTACTTTGGCATATATTTAAAGGGTCCTTCGTAACCCTCAGAATAGGACTTCTTTTCGCGATCCCATCTCTGTTCCGCCGCCGCCGCCGCTTCCAAGATGGGGAGCACCAGGAGAACTCTTCCCGGCACCCTGCCGGAGGGGAGGATCACCACCGGGAGCTTCTCCACCACCATGGACGCCTCCCGGATGACTCGTGAGTAGTCTCCCTTGGACCATGAGTCCATGACCAGTAGCTATGTGATGTTCTCCTCCCGTTCTTGTGCTTCACTAATTAGTCCTCGTGAGCTGCCCTACATGATCGAGGCATCTATGTAATCCTTATGCTGTTGCTATGTTGAGTTTGCTGGGATCCGATGGATTATGAGATTATGTTCAGATTGATCTTGAGTAATATATTTGATTCACCTCTTTTATATTTTAGTTCATAAGTAATTCTTGCATGTTCTCCGTTGTTATTTATTGCTTTGGCCGAGTAGTAAGTAGTGACTCCAAGAGGGAACGTTATGCTCGATTGTGGGTTCATGCCCCTCGATGACTAGCTTGAGTGACAGAAACATGAGTCTAGGGGATGTGCTGTTGCCACAAGGGGGAAAACAACGGTGCTTGTGCCCGCGGGTGCAAGGATTGTTTACTTTACGCAAAGTTCTTTTAATGCAGTTGTCTGTTGCATTGAGTTTACACTATGGGTGGGACTCGCAACTTAATACCAGCGAGATGTTCTGGATAGATATCTCAAGGTGGATGATTAGTAGTAGATATTGATGGATTTTGGTCTACTTACTTTGGCGTACCGCCCATGCTTTGAACCTCAACCTTTCTTGCAATGTAATCAACATTTGTATGCGCTCGTGGGTCCTGTCAATTGCCCAGCTGTAATTTGTTTACCTCACATAGCTGTTTTATCGTCTTTTGGGAGAGAGACATCACTAGTGAACATCATGAGACTCCGGTCCATATTACCATCATTGATCACATCCACTATTTACTTATCGTTATTTACATACTATTGCAAAAACACTATCTATCACTACTATCATATTGCTTTTAACCCTTTGTGAACTACAAGGCCGGAGAGATTGACAACCTCTCTGTACTCGTTGGGAGCAAAGTTATTTGTATCTGTGTGTAGGTCCACATTGATTGCTAATTACGATGTTAGCAATTGACACCTACTTGTTGAACCTAGGAGTCTCTGGGGATTCGATCCTTGGCATCTTTGCTAGGGGAAAACACTTCTACTTACTGCATCTTACACCTTCCACTTGGGGTAACCATCTGCGCACGCGCGAGGGAGGTGCTGCGTCTCCCCTGACTCCTCCTTCGGGCGCGGCCGAGCCGCACGGCACCGCTCCCGTCTCCGGCCGGCGCAGGCGGGCGGCGTGGCGCCGGCGGCCAGCAAGGCCGAGCCTCCCCTGCCCCTCCCGTCGAGAGGTAGACGACGGCGGACGTGGGAGACGACCTGCGGCTGGGCCCCGCAGGTCAGCGACCCCGCCTGCCGCCACATCGTTTAAGTGGAGGCGGGGCGGGAGGGAACCGCTTTCCCAGCGCGAAAGCGCAATCTACGAAGGCGCCTCCGACGTCCCCCCCCCCCTGTGCGCGCGGCCGAGCCGTTGGGCCGGCCCAGCTGCGCTACAGCTACCTCCCGCTCAGTGTGCAGTATAGGGGTATATAAGCTTTCCCTTCCTTTTTCTTTTTCTGTAATCTTCAAAAATCCATAAATAATTCAAATGAACTCCAAATTTGATGATTCAAATTTCTGGTAGTTTCTAAAATCATGCTCTATTACATGGTGCAACATGCACATTTTTCCATAGACTTTTCCTTCACAAATAATATCAAATGTCATTATTCCATTTTCTGTGATGAACTTTAGAAAATCACAGAGAGCTCAAATTTGATCCAAATGCAGTGGTTCAAATTCCTAGGTGCTTATCATATCCAAACTTAGTTTTGGAACATTTTTATTAATACTTTCTGTACCCCACCAAATAATGAGCCATTTCTTCATATTTATCAACTTTGCAAAATCCTAGGAAATTCATTTGAACTCCAAATCCAGTGAAACCAACTCCTAGATGCTTCTAAAATCATGACTTGTTAAATGGGTGCCTTTGCTCATTTTTCAAAAATATATTTCTGTACACTTCTTTCAAATCCATAAACCCCTTGATTCCATCATATCGAAATGTGCCAAACCATCCATTGATCCAATACCTATGAAAACGCCTTGGTCATTTCTAATATGACCAGAGGTATCCTAGAAAAGTCCAACTCCTATTTTTAGAGCACTTTTATTGTTGCCTTGTTGTGTTGCTTATTATGATTGTTTCCATCGTTAGTTGACGAAATAAACAGAGTACTCGGAGATGGACCAGAAGGTTTGAAGACTCGGAAGGACAAGGCAAGCAGCCCTTTGACCATGATACACGTGTGTTCTTCGGAACCCATTTACTTCCGAATGCATGATGATAAGAATGACGGTGGTGACCTAGTTAAGAACCACCACATGATGCATGCTTTACTCATAATCTTGCCATGTGCTACATGCATTGCAAATGACTAGTAGTGATGCTTAGAGATGCATGTGTGCCATGATACCTTCGTGGTTGCATTCTTTTTAAGACCCCATCGGGTGCCACTTATGCCCAGGGGAAAAAGATGAGATGGGTAACCACTTGATGACGAAGTGGTGTACCAAGACAAGTGTGTGTGATGTTTTTCAAACGGATTGGTTTAAGTTGCGACCGTTATTCCAACTTTACATGCGCAACCACTCTACCCTTATATGGGACGGGGCATTATTGATTACTTAGGCCGATACTAGCATGGTGCCCACATTACTAGTGACGGGAAGACTTGAGGTCTTTCCCGGGACGGGGTCGTGCTCGGATAGGCGACCATGACTGTTTTCACAGGGCACCGGACACACCGTTGGTCCCTTCGTGTACGCGTGACATCGAAAATAGGGCAAGTCCCATGATCTATTGTTTGTACTCGAGGGCTGTGCACCAACGAATGGGCCCTATGTTAGTGTCGTCTAGGGAAAGATAATGACCGGGTGCTTGCCCTGGGTACTTGAGGTACCGCGGGTCGTGGATGTCATGGAAGTTCCCCGGATCTAGTGGGTAAAGTGTGCAACCTCTGCAGAGTGTAAAACTATTCGAATAGCCGTGTCCACGGTCAAGGACAGTTGGGTAACCGCTCTTGGGCTACGTCCAATGTTTGCGAAACCCTGCGTGTGTGTGATGAGTCAAGGAGGTGACTTGACTCGTCGAGTTGAATCCTATTCATGTTGATATCGGTAACCTGTCTTCGAGGTTACGTGAATTTATTGATGCATATACTTGATGGTAGAATATTTGTTCTTGATCGTAGCTAGATTGCTCATTTTTGTACAATTGCATTGTTACTTTGAACCAAATCATGGGTTGCTTGGGAGTACATTCAAAGTACTCATTGGCTTGGCACTGGTTATTTAATTGGCCAGGCATGGAGGAACAGGAATATGAAGAATTCTTGGTGACGAACATGCGAGCTAGGACGCTTCGCAGTCAGAATGCCTGTAGGGTTAAGGCAGATGGCATGGGTCCAAGTTGTTATTGAAGATTTCCGCTGCGATGATATACTCAAGACTTGACCATTATGGTCCTATTTGTGTAATACGATATGTATGGATGTAAGACTCTTGTTATTCAGCTTCTGTGTGTTCAGTGAGCATTGATCTCTGGGATCACTGTACACGTGCATTCGGTGATCACGACTTATGAGTCGGGGTCCTCACAGTATCTTGGAGCTTGACAATATTATGTGAAATCTAGTACTCATTCATGCATGAACTAAATGTCTTGTCTTGATGTAGGCATATAGTTAGGGGGAGACATTCAATTCATGAGTATTCTCACCCTACATAATGCATAAATAGAACAAACACTCTCAAAGTTGTCATGGTTCTCGAACTATGGTACTTTAATATGATGGAGTCGTGACTATGTGCCCAAAGTCTCCATCTTTGCGGTATTATATTCCATATGCTCAAACAGGGTGACCTCGGTCACCGCTTGAACATTGCTTGTATGGTCCGGTTTTTCTGGGATGGGTGGTTCCTACATCTTTGTATGACCTAAGATTTCTCATGTGTTCTTTTCCCCCTTAATACTCTAATAACTCCTTAGCGGAGTCTATGATCAAATTATACCCATTTCCCCCTTAGTCCCTGTTTTTACTGTCCAGTTACCGGACATCCGGGCCACGGGCGCCGGACATCCGGGCCCTGTGCATTTGCTCTCTGGCATCCTTACGCCGGATATCCGGGCGTTGCCTCGGATGTCCGGGCCACAGGCGCTCATTCTTCTGGTGTCTCTGACCTCCGCGCGCCGGATATCCGGGCCGTGCCCCGGACGTCCGGATCGCCGCCGCAGCCACATATAACTAGAGTTGGGCATCGATTGGGGGGGGGGGGTCAGTTCCTCATTCCTATCCCCATCGCTCCTCTTGGCCGCCGTCGCCGGACCAGTACCCCGGCGCTGCCCCGGCCCTCTCCTCCAACCTCCGGCCCTGATCTACTGCTCACGGACTCTCCCTCTCCCGATCTTCGATTCTACCCAATCCATTTCGGTGGGTGTGGTGTGAATCTCTCGGGAGGGACCGGTGTTTCGTGAGATTTACGCTGGCGGATCTTATGGCTCGGACCAAGAACCGCGGTCCCCATCGTCCCGAGCCTTTCTCCCGGGGTATGGATGCTAGTTCTTCTCCTTTCTATTTGTATGGTGACAAATCAAATCTTCGGGTTTCGTTATCTCATACAAATCCATGCTCATACGCACGTGTTGGCTTCTCTTTCTCATTGGATCCTCTTCATTATCCATTCCAGTTGATCGCCGGCAAGGCTCAACCGACTCTGATGAGCATGCTCGACCTAAGAAGAAGAAGACATCCTTCAAGAAGAAGAAGCGGGCACCATCCCCTAGTCCATCAGTCTCTGATCCAGATGATGCGGACTATGTTGGGGAGGAAGAAGATGACAGTGCTCCATGACACTCTGTTGGACAGTCCAAGCCTGGTACTAGGAGGGTGCCGGTGCCTCAAGTTCGTGCCTCTGCAATGCCCATTGTTCATGGTCGTCGCATCTCCATGGAGCTTCCTGACAGTGGAAATCGCCCCCCTCATGACTTCACAACTATGGGCGCTGGCCAATATCTTATATTCCGTCGGGATATCAATACATATGAGATGGTGGCTGATGCCGAGGATCCACGGTTCAGGACTCGTATGCAGCAGGATCTCTATTCCAGTTTCGTTCATGGCCGTGGACTGGCTCGTCACTCATACCTGGATCTCAACTTCCTACGTGCCAACCCTGCCATGTTCCCTAACGATCCGGTCAAAATCATTGATGACATGACTCTTGGTCCCGCAATGACCTTCAAGTGTGATTGGAATGCAGCTGCCATTCTACAGTTCTATGCCACCTGTTTCTTTGGTCCAGACAACACTCTCACTTGGAGGACCGATGACACTACACTGACCATCACCTATGACAGGTTTGTTCAGATTTTGGGTCTCTCCGGTGTTGGCCATTGCATCCACAGCTTGGATCCCGAGCACAAACCCAAAGGAATTAACGCCTGCTTGCCACTTGTCAAATCTACCACTCTGCTCACTGAAGAAGAACTTGAATATCCAGTTAATGAGGTATCCATCTTCCGTGCTCCTTACTACATCCTCTATCAGTGTGTGCTTCGCACTCTTTACCCCAAGAAGGGTGATCGCTCAAGGGCTCGCAACTATTGCATTGACTTGATGGTTCGTATGCATGACCATCCCACTGAGCCTCTGGACACTGCCAATTTCATTTGGCATGAGATCCGTCTTTGCAGTTTCATTCAGACACGCCAGTTCCCTCATGCTCCATTCATTCAGGCGTTGATTGATCACACTGCTCCCTTTGAGGTGGTTAAGACTGATGTGCACTCCATTTGGAAGCCTCCTCCTCACATGCGCGTGGTGGCCCCTGCTCCTACTCAGCATAGGAGGTCTTCTGATGGGAGACCAGCTGCTCCTCCTCAGCCCAGTGGATCATCTGTGCCATCTTCCTCGTTTGCTCCTCGTGGTCGTCTTGCCTCGTTCTTCGGCAAGGCTCAGTCTGCTCTCATGAAAGCAATCACTTTCAGCTGTCAACAGAATCATGATGTTCAGAAGCGCCTCATAATCTCCAAGAATCAGCTCAAGCAGTGTCTTCGTAACCGTGGAAGCCCCGTGAGTGATGATGATCCTCTTCCCATGGCTCCATCCACCTCCACCTTCGGTTTCCCATCTCATGACGAGTACCCTGAATTCCTTGTTGATGATGATGACATCCGCCAGGAGTGACTGGAAGCCCCTTTTTCCTTGTTGCTGTCAAAGGGGGAGAAGTAGTATCTTAGTTGGGTCATGATATGAGATGTGTTGGCTAGTTGTGTTTGCCACTATTATCCACTATTATTGTTAAAAAAAATTGCTACCTATGACATTTGATCATGATCATGTGGAACTATGTTATTATCCTGTGGCATTATCTTGTGGCTATGAAATGTTTTGTCTATGTATTGTGTATCCTAGCATATACATCTCATACTCACAATGAGGGGGAGCTAAAAGCAACTAGTAACATTTACATTCTTTGAACATTTTGCTCTCATATTGTATCTTTTGATACTACATGTATGGTTGTCATCAACAAACAAAAAGGGGGAGATTGAAAGAGCAATCATGTCCTTACATCATGTTTTGATGTTGATGACAATATACATGTAGGGGACTAACAATGACTGCTAAGTAGATCTCAGGTATTATTCCCTAGTTCATCTAGGTGTGTGGATCAAGAGCATACATAGTGATCTTACCCAAGGATGAAGCATAAAAAGTGATTTCATGTTTGTCTTCTTGAGTATAGGATCCCGCACTATTAAGAGGGGATCGATAGGGCAGTTAAAGGCTTGCTCATGCCACAAACCTTCGTTCCATACTGGACGTACTCAAAGTCATAGGTTCTGTCCCTTGGCTGCCGGATGTCCGGGCTTCAAGCCGGATGTCCAGGCCACACGCCGGATATCCGGGCATAGCTATCCAGAGAGCACTTATGTGTTGTACTACACGACGGATGTCCGGGGTTTTCCCCGGATGTCCGGCTCTTCCTGATACTCCGGATGTCCGGGCCATATCCCGGATGTCCGGCCTCCACTGCCCGAAGAACGCAGAGGTTCTGTCATCTGCTGTGATCACGCCGGATGTCCGGCCATCTGCCGGATATCCGGGCCTTCCAGACATGCCGGATGTCCGGGCTTGAACCCCCGGATGTCCGGGCCCTCTGTTTCCTAGCATGTCTCTGGTTTTGTTCTTCGTACTCTACCGGGCCGCATGTCCGGCCCCCTGCCCGGATGTCCGGGCTGCTCACTCACTTACACTACAACGGGCAGATTCTTTCTCTAACTATATATAGCCCTTCTTCCCCACGGGAGAAGGTTGACCATTCACTTTGAACAAACCCTAGAACACATTTTCACCATCTCCCACTCCTCCACACCAAATCTTAGATCCCCAAGGGATTTGAGAGCATTTGTGAGAGGTTGTCCAATAAAGTGATAGATCCACTCCTTCCCCTTCTCAACACCAAAGGAAATTGTGATTTGAGCAAGTCTTGAGCTTTTCCCTATCGTTCTTGTTACTCTTGGAGGTTGGAGACTCCTAGGCGGTAGGAGTCTTTCGGAGAGGAATCAAACTTTGTGATTACCCCCGGAAAAGTTTGTGAGGGTTTGGAGGCCACCTAAAGGCCTACCACTAGTGGTTGGGAATCGCCTTTGTGGTGATATCTCAAAGAGAGAATAGGGTGAGCCTTCGTGGCGTTGTTGTGCCTTCGTGGTAGCACCCACCTCTCTAAACGGTGACGTAGCTTCCCTCCAAGGAAGTGAACATCGGCATACATCCTCGTCTCTCGAAGTTTCGGTTATTCCTAACCTAAACTTTCTACTTGTGGTTACTTGTTCTCTAAGTTATTTACTTATATCTTATTGTGTTACCTTACCTACCTACTCGTGTTGCTTGCTTAACTTGTTAAGCATCTTACTTGCAATTGTTAGGCTCACTTTCATATTCAGCACTATTGCCTAAAAATTGCTAAGTAACAATTAAAATTTGTAATTGTACCTATTCACCCCCCTCTAGGTCCATCTCGATCCTTTCACTCGCACTGCGCGTCCCATCTCTTCCTCGCACGCCCGACCGAGCGCTCGCAGTCGCGCCGTGCCTTTTTCCCCCTGGCCCCACATGTCTGCCTCACAGCCCCGAGTCCCCGTCTACCTCCGTCACGCAATGCAGAGCCAGAGCGTGCCCTCGCCGTCGCGCCGTGATCATGGACGTCGAGGTCTCGTGATCTGAGCCCTCCATTTAAACCCGCACCGTGTCCAACCCCTCTCCCTAGGGTTCCTCTTCCTCCTCTCGCCGCCTGGAGAGCCAAGCTCCACCAGATCCGCCGCTCGAGTGAATACCCGCACGCATCTGAGAGCGCCAGCTCGCCGCCGGCGTGATTCCCGTCGACCTCAGCCTCGCCAAACGTGTCCAGCTGCTTCCCCGACATCGACTACATCGACTACTTCCTCTACGCGGAGCCGATCGCCTCCTCGCCGACGTCTTCTTCCTCTTCTTCGTCTCCGGTGCTCGTAGCTATTCGAGCCTCGCCGCCGTCGACTCCGACCACCTCCGAGCCAGCCGAACACGCCTCCGTGTTCGTGGTGAGCGCCTCCACCTCCTCGTGCTCTTTCCCCCTCTTTAGCGCCCTCTAGCTCTGAGTTCCTCGAGCGCCCAAGCTCCTCGCCGTCGGGCCTCGTCTCCGGCGAGTGTCCCGACCACCGTAGATCGTGTTTTGCTACCCGTTCGCTTCAGTTCGTTGCGTAGATGCAGCCTGTCTAGTCGCTGCTCCGCCTGGGCCGTTGCTTCGTCCCGTAGATGTCCGCCGCCGCCGCTCTGTCATGTGCTCGCCGCCGGCGATGTAGTGCTTGCTAGGTGCCACGTCTACTTCGAGTGGATGCGGCTCTCCCCCAGGAGCGCACCGCACCACTCCGCCGTGCCTTTTGGTCGCCGGAGCAGCTCCGACGAGCAGCTCCGACGAGCCCCCTGTTTTCCCATGCTCTGCATCTTCAGTTAAGTCTTCAGATATAGCACCTCTTCACTGTCAAGGTTCAATCACTAGCGCAGTGGCTGTGTCTCCGCCAGTTAAGCAGCAGGTTGTGGGTTCGAATCTGTTGCGGGGCAGTGGGAGTTTTCGCCCCCCCCTTTTTGTTTCGCGTCTGGCTGACAGGCAGGCCCCACCTGCCAACCTCACTGTGTATCTCCAGCCCCCGCGCGCACCCGCTGGCGCCAACTCAGCGCAACCGGGCCCCCTTGTCAGTGGCTCTGGCTAGCATGGGCGTGGGTCACTTTGACCCCTACGCTTATTGTTTATCTTTCCTTTTTCTTTTTCTTTTTCTTTTTCTTTTTCTGCTTTATCTTTGTTTAATTATTATCTGTTGATATATTCTTCTGATGCAAATAAGTCTTATATGAAAAGTGCTTAGAATTTCATGTAGATTATGAATATGCAGTTTGTTGCCATGTTTAAAACATTTAAAATGATGTTTGAATTTATTCTTGTTTTAAAAATGCCAAAACTTGTAAAAATCATAACTAAATATCTACAACTCCAAATTTAACAAACTTTATATGCTTTTGGGGTGGAAAAATGTGTAGAATATTTTGGTGCTATTGTTTAGCATGTTTGACAACTTTATAACAGAAGTTTTTCAGATCTGTCCCAAATGCATTTAAATTAATATGGGAGTTTCTGGAAATTGTTGTTATTATTTCCAGCCCATTTAAATGTGCTAGCATGTTGCTGTAATATTAGTTGCACCCTTGCCATGTTAACCAACCCCTTTAAACTTGTTGTGTGCTTGATTGAATAATCTACATAAACTTGATAGTTGTTCTTTTGGTTGTTTTCTTTCATGTGAGTGCTCTTGTTTGTTATGATGTTGTTGCACTCTTGTGACCCCTAGGCCATGCATCATATCTACTCTAGTCCTTGTTCATCATGTTCATGAATCATGTGGTTGAGCATTGCATGTTGATTGATTGTTGTTCCGGTGTTGCTTGTTGTGTTGGTTAGAGCCCGGTGACGATACGGAGTACGAGGTTCCTACCGAGGTTGAGTTTGAGGAGCAAGGTTACGATCCCTCCGTGGAATCAACAGGCAAGATGACCTTACCCAGATATCACTACTATCTTTGCCTATGCTAGTTGTATCGCTCTTTAGATATTGCCTCGATGCCTATGTCTGTTTGTCAGCATTCCTATTGTTGCCATGAAACTCTCTAACCACCCACCTAGCAAACTGTTGTTTGGCTACGTAAGCATCGCTCAACCCCTCTTATAGCGTTGTTATTTGCAGGTGAAGATTTGAAGATTCTTGCTTCATGATGAAGTTTTTGTTGGGATATCACAATATATAAACTGTTAAACTAAATCATCTATATATTGGTAATGGGTGGAAGGCTAAGCCTCTTGCTTGGTGTTTTGTTCCACTCATGCAACCCTAGGAACCGTTAAACCGGTGTTATGTTCCTTGTTTTTGCGTCCCTAACACGGTTGGGGTTTATGGGCCCCCCCTCGATAACACGCTTAGTGCTAAAGCTTTTCCAGCAAGGCCCAACATTGGTTTTACATTTGCCTAATAACTAAAACTTGTATAGGGCGTTGCAAACCCGAGTTCTTAATTAACAACCCCGGGCCAGTGCTCCTCATGAGTGTTGGTCCAAACTGGGCAACCTGCGGGGCCACCTTGGGGAAACTCAAGGCCTAGTATACACCCGTAGCTTGTCCCATCCGGTCGTGGCCTGAGACGAGATACGCGCGGCTACTATCAGAGTGTCGGCACGCCGGGAGGTCTTGTTGGATTAGTTTTACCTTTGTCGGAATATCTTGAGCACGGGATTCCGAGAATACTCGGGTCTTCCCACCTTGGAGTTGCGACTCTGCAGATCGTGAGCTTGTGATGGGCTAAGTTGGGACACCCTTGCAGGGTTTTGATCTTTCGAAAGCCGTGTCTGTGGTTATGTGGCAGATGGAAATTTGTTAATATCCGGTTGTAGATAACTTGACACCATGTTAGTAATACACTACCTGCGTGAGTAACCGTGACGGTCTCTTTCCGAAGGGGTTCGGGAAGTGAACACAGTGGGGTTATGTTTGACGTGTGTAGTTAGGATCACTTCGTGATCACTTTGTCGATCGTTGGCACTTGTTTCTCTCCTCGCTCTAAACCCGTAAGCTAGTGATAGTGCTGCTGCAACCTTGTCTTAAGCCTTTTCCACACCTAAGGCCTTGATAGTATTGTTACCCGGGTTCGGGATTGCTGAGTCCTCTGTGGCTCACAGATTCAACACAACACCAGATGCAGGTACCGTAGAGAACTACACAGGTGGTGGTTCAGAGCTGTATTGGGAGTTCGATGAAGAGCATGGACGTTACTACGTGTCTTACCCCGAGGATCAGTAGGGCTCTTACTAGGATGATCGCGACCTTGTGTTGCTTTAGTTATGGTATCTTTCATTTGGATCTTCGTCCGTAGTCGGACTCTGATGTTATCTGGATGATGTATGTTAATGTATTACATTGTGTGACGTGGCGAGTGTAAGCCAACTACTCTTTTACATTTTCATCCCCTCTTTTACATGAGTTGTGCAAAGATACCATACTTGAGATCATTCTAGTATGTGCTTATGCCTTTAAGTCGTGCCTCGACACGTGGGAGGCATAGTCACATACTGGGCATTACATATAGCTCCTTGATGATTTGTCCTTCCTTCCCAAATCTTTGCTTTTCCAAGAGGGTCTTCGTTCATAACGATCATCTCTACTCCTTCTCTCTCTTGGTGGTGAATCTTCTCTTCTACTCCTCCTTTTAGGTGAGTCTTCTCCTCTTTTGTGGGGAGCTGTACACATTGGAGTAGTGTTCGGGTCTTCCACAATTGTAGCAATTATGCTCACGACTAGAAGATCTTTGGTCATTGTAGGACCTTGACTTGGAGCTTCTCTCTTTGCTTCTATTCTTGTAGAACTTGTTGAAGTTCTTCACCATTAAGCTCAATTCTTCATTGAAGACTTGTTTCTCACTTGATGATGTAGGAGCGTCACATGAGGCTTTGTAAGCACCACTAGACTTGTTGTGAAGCTCTTCTTTATATTTGAGTGACATCTCATGAGCAACAATTCTTCCAATGACTTCTTTTGGCTTGAGATTTTTTAAATCGGGCATCATTTGGATCAATGTGCACACGGTGTCATATTTTCCATCCAAGGCTCTTAGGATTTTCTTGATGATGAATTTGTCGGTCGTCTCTTCACTTCCTAAGCCGGCAATCTCATTTGTGATGAGAGCAAGCCTAGAGTACATTTCAGCGACACCTTCACCATCCTTCATCTTGAACTTGTCAAGTTGACTTTGAAGCACATCCAACTTGGATTCCTTGATGGAGTTGGTACCTTCATGTATATGAATCAAAGTATCCCAAATTTCCTTTGCATTCTCAAGACGGCTGATTTTGTTGAATTCTTCGGGGCACAATCCGTTGAAGAGGATATCTCAAGCTTGAGCATTGTATTGCAACATCTTCAATTCTTCTACGGATGCTTCACGGTTTGGTTCCTTCCCATCAAAGAATTCACCTTGCAAACCAATACACACAATAGCCCAAATGGCGGGGTTATGTCCAAGAATATGCATTTTAATTGTATGCTTCCAACTAGCAAAATTTGTACCATCAAAGTAAGGACCTCTACGGTGATAATTTCCCTCACTAGGTGCCATACTCTCCTAGGTTGTGAAACCAAAGCTATGATCACCAAAGCTATGGAAACCAAGGCAAATGGAGACCAAAGCTCTGATACCACTTGTAGGATCAAAAGAATGTCTAGAGGGGGGGGGGTGATTAGACTACTTGACCAAATAAAAATCTAGCATTTTCTCAATTTTAATTCTTGGTGGATTTTAGCAATTTAGCACAAGTCAATCAATCAACCTACACATGCAGTTCTACGAGTATAGCAACGGAATGTAAATCATTGCATATGAAGGTAAAGGGAGGGGTTTGGAGATTGCAAGCGCAAGTGTAGACACGGATGTTTTTATCGTGGTTCTAATAGGTGGTGCTATCGTACATCCATGTTGATGGAGACTTCAACCCACGAAGGGTAACGGCTGCGCGAGTCCACGGAGGGCTCCACCCATGAAGGGTCCACGAAGAAGCAACCTTGTCTATCCCACCATGGCCATCGCCCACGAAGGACTTGCCTCACTCGGGTAGATCTTCACGAAGTAGGCGATCTCCTTGCCCTTGCAGACTCCTTGGTTCAACTCCACAATCTTGTCGGAGGCTCCCGGGTGACACCTAACCAATCTAGGAGACACCATTCTCCAAAAGGTAACAAACAGTGTGTTGATAATGAACTCCTTGCTCAAATGCTTCAAATGATAGTCTCCCCAACACTCAAACAGCTCCTCATAGATTTGGATATGGTGGAAGAAGAGATTGAGTGGAAAGCAACTTGGGGAAGGCTAGAGAACAAGATTTATGTGGTAGGAATAGAATATCTTGATCTCAACACTTGAGTAGGCAGTTCTCTCTCAGAAAACGAGTAATGGAAGTGTAGGCTTGTTCTGATGGCTCTCTCCACGAATGAAGAGGGGGTGGAGGGGTATATATAGCCTCCACACAAAATCCAACCGTTACACTCATTTTGGCCAATTCGGTGGGACCGATTTAGCGAACTCGGTCTGACTGAATGGTTCAAATAGGTGAACGTTAGGAATCTCGGTGGGACCGACTGGGACATCTCGGTGGGACCGAAAGCTGGGGTTAGGTCATCAGAGAGCTAGCAAGGTAAACTTGGTGTGACCGATTAATGAACTCGGTATTACTGAAATAAATTAACCTGTAACAGTGAGTTTACAGAACCATCTCGGTGAGACCGAAAGCATATATCGGTGAGACCAAAATGTTAGGGTTTGTGGCTCTGGCTAAGTCAAAGGAAACTCGGTGGACTGGATATGAAAATCGGTGTGTCCGAGTTTGGCATTTTGGTTTTGACTTGTTTGGAGTGGAGAGGTTGTGTGAGGGTTTTGGAGCATATCATCAAGCATTGTGAGCAACCAATTCGTTAACCAACACCTCATCCCCTTTTAATAGTATTGGCTTTCCTAAGGACTCAATGTGATCTTGGATCACTAAAAGTGAAAAGGTAGAGTCTTGAGCTTTTGCCAAACTTGCTTCCTTAGCTTTTGAGGGGTCCACATCTCCATAATAGCCATGCCATCCGTTGAGATTTCCTGAAATATTTAGCTTGAGGAATCATTAGTTCAATGAGCTATATGTTGTTATAAATTACCAAAACCACCCAGGGATTAGTTACACTTTCAGCTTCTCAACTTCACTTCCACGTATCACCGTGGAGAACTCAAACCGATGCACCAAATGCAATGGCAAGAGCACACGGAGTGCACAAGTCCTTCTCTCCCAAATCCCACCAAAGCAACTAATGCTAGGGAGGAAATCGAGATGAAGAACAAAGAAGAGAACACGAAGAACTCCAAGATCTAGATCCAAAGGGTTCCCCTCACTTAGAGAAGAAAGTGATTGGTGGAAACATAGATCTATATCTCCTCTCTCTCCCCCCCCCCCAAACTAGCAAGAATCTATGAATGGATTGAGAGATAGCAAGCTCGAAGAAGGTCAACAATGGGGAGCAAACATGAGCTAAAGGGATAAGGTTCAATGTGGAAGAAGACCCCCTTTTATAGGTGAGAAAAATCCCAACCGTTATGTGCTCAGCCCATACACGAGTGGTAATACCGCTCTGGTGGTTAGTAACGGGAAAAAGAGCAACGGTTATGAACTTGGGGGCGGTAGTGCCGCCGGAGCGGTACTACCACTCATCCCAGCGGTACTACCGCGGGAGAATTACAATATGGGAGCAGAGGAGGCAGGGCAATGCAGAGCACAATGGTAGTACTGCTGTAGCGGTACTACCGCCCGACCTAGGTGGTACTACTGCGCCTTGATACGTCTCCAACGTATCTATAATTTTTTATTGTTCCATGCTATTATATTATTTGTTTTGGATGTTTAATGGGCTTTATTATACACTTTTATATTATTTTTGGGACTAACCTATTAACCCAAGGCCCAGTGCAAATTGCTGTTTTTTTGCCTATTAGTGTTTCGCAGAAAAGGAATATCAAACGGAGTCCAACGGAATGAAACCTTCGGGAGAGTTATTTTGGAACAATTGCAACACAGAAGACTTGGAGTACACGCCAGGAAGCGAACGAGGCGGCCACGAGGGCAGGGGCGCGGCCAGGGTGGTAGGCACGCCTCCCACCCTCGTGGGCCCCTCGTGGCTCCCCTGATGTGCCTCTTCCTTCTATATATACCTACGTACCCCGAAAACATCCGTAGCACCACGAAACCCTAATTCCACCCCCGCAACCTTCTGTACTCGTGAGATCCCATCTTGGGGCATGTTGCGGAGCTCCACCGGAGGGGTAATCGATCACGGAGGGCTTCTACAACAACACCATAGCCTCTCCGATGAGTTGTGAGTAGTTTACCAGAGACCTTCGGGTCCATAGTTATTAGCTAGATGGCTTCTTCTCTCTCTTTGGATCTCAATACAAAGTTCTCCTCGATTTTCTTGGAGATCTATTTGATGTAATTCTTTTCGCGGTGTGTTTGTCGAGATATGATGAATTGTGAGTTTATGATCAAGATTATCTATGAACAATATTTGATTCTTCTCTGAAATCTTTTATGCATGATTTAAATATCTTTGCAAGTCTCTTCAAATTATCAGTTTGGTTTGGCCTACTAGATTGGTAGTTCTTGCATTGGGAGAAGTGCTTGGCTTTGGGTTCAATCTTGCGGTGTCCTTTCCCAGTGACAGCAGGGGCAGCAAGGCACGTATTGTATTGTTGCCATCAAGGATAAAAAGATGGGGTTTATATCATATTGCATGAGTTTATCCCTCTACATAATGTCATATTGCTTAAGGCGTTACTCTGTTCTTATGAACTTAATACTCTAGATGCATGATGGATAGCGGTCGATGTGTGGAGTAATAGTAGTAGATGCAGAATCGTTTCGGTCTACTTGTCACGGACGTGATGCCTATATACAATGATCATGCCTAAATATTCTTATAACTATGCGCTTTTCTATCAATTGATCGACTGTAATTTGTTCACCCACCGTAGAAATCTGCTATCATGAGAGAAGCCACTAGTGAAACCTATGGCCCCGTGTCTATCTTCATCATATTAATCTTCCATCTACTATTTATCTTTACTTTACTTTTGTTTTGCAAGTGGCCGTGAAGGGATTGGCAACCCCTTATCCCGTTGGTTGCAAGGTTCTTATTTGTTTGTGTAGGTACGAGGGACTCGCGTGTGGTCTCCTACTGGATTGATACCTTGGTTCTCAAAAACTGAGGGAAATACTTACGCTACTGTGCTGCATCACCCTTTCCTCTTCGAGGGAAAACAACGCAAGCTCAAGAAGTAGCAAGAAGAATTTCTGGCGCCATTGCCGGGGAGATCTACGCAAAAGTCATATACCAAGTACCCATCACAAACCCTTATCCCTCGCATTACAGTATTTGCCATTTACCTCTCGTTTTCCTCTCCCCCACTTCACCTTTGTCGTTTTCATCGCCCTTCTTTTTCCGTTCGCCTCTTTTCGCTTGCTTCTTGTCTGCTTGTGTGTTGGATTGCTTGTTTGTCACTATGGCTCAAGATAATACCAAATTGTGTGACTTTTCCAACACCAACAATAATGATTTTATTAGCACTCCGATTGCTCCTTTTACCGATGCTGAATCTTGTGAAATTAATGCTGCTATGTTAAACCTTGTTATGAAAGATCAATTTTCCGACCTTCCTAGTGAAGATGCCGCTACCCATCTAAACAACTTTGTTGATCTGTGTGATATGCAAAAGAAGAGGGATACGGATAATGATATTGTTAAATTGAAGCTATTTCCGTTTTCGCTTAGAGATCGTGCTAAAACTTGGTTCTCTTCTTTGTCTAGAAATAGTATTGATTCATGGAATAAGTGCAAAGATGCCTTTATCTCTATGTATTTTCCTTTCGCTAAGATTATCTCTCTTAGAAACGGTATTATGAATTTTAAGCAACTAGATCATGAGCATGTTGCACAAGCTTGGGAGAGAATGAAATTAATGATACGTAATTGCCCTACACATGGTTTGAACTTATGGATGATTATACAAAACTTTTATGCTGGCTTGAATTTTGCTTCTAGAAATCTTTTAGATTCGGCCGCGGGGGCACTTTCATGGAAATCACCTTAGGAGAAGCTACTAAACTCCTAGATAATATTATGGTTAATTACTCTCAATGGCACACCAAAAGATCTACTAGTAAAAAAGTACATGCTATTGAAGAGATTAGTTTTTTGAGTGGAAAGATGGATGAACTTATGAAATTATTTGCTACTAAGAGTGCTTCTTCTGATCCTAATGATATGCCTTTGTCCACGTTGATTGAGAATAATAATGAACCTTTGGCTGTGAATTTTGTTGGTAGGAATAATTTTGGTAACAACGCCTATAGAGGAAACTTTAATTCTAGGCCTTTCCCTAGTAATTCCTCTAATAATTATGGTAGTTCCTACAATAAATCTTATGGAAATTTAATAAGACGCCCTCTGATTTTGAGGCTAGTGTTAAAGAATTTATGAATTCTCAAAAGAGTTTCAATGCTTTGCTTGAAGAAAAAATGCTTAAGATTGACGAGTTGGTTAGGAACGTGGATAGAATTTCTCTTGATGTTGATTCTTTGAAACTTAGATCTATTCCACCTAAGCATGATATCAATGAGTCTCTCAAAGCCATGAGAATTTCCATTGATGAGTGCACAGAAAGAACCGCTAGGATGCGTGCTAAAAGAGATTGCTTTGTGAAAGCGTGTTCTTCTAGTTTTCATGATAATAGAGATGAAGATCTAAAAGTGATTGATGTGTCTCCTATTAAATCCTTGTTTTCTAGTATGAATCATGATAAAAGTGGGATTGAAGAGGTCAAAACTTTACATAGCAATGAACCCACTATTTTGGATTTCAATGGATTTAATTATGATAATTGATCTTTGATAGATTGTATTTCCTTGTTGCAATCCGTGCTAAATTCTCCTCATGCTTATAGTCAAAATAAAGCTTTTACCAAACACATAGTTGATGCTTTAATGCAATCTTATGCTTTAATGCAATCTTATGAAGAAAAACTTGAATTAGAAGTTTCTATCCCTAGAAACTTTATGATGAGTGGGAACCTACTATTAAAATTAAATTTAAAGATCATGAATGCTATGCTTTGTGTGATTTGGGTGCTAGTGTTTCCACAATTCCAAAAACTTTGTGTGATATGTTAGGTTTCCATGAACTTGATGATTGTTCTTTAAATTTGCATCTTGCGGATTCTACCATTAAGAAACCTATGTGAAGGATTAATGATGTTCTTATTGTTGCAAATAGGAATTGTGTGCCCGTAGATTTCATCGTTCTTGATATAGATTCCAATCCTACATTTCCTATTATTCTTGGTAGACCTTTCCTTAGAACGATTGGTGCAATTATTGATATGAAGGAAGGAAATATTAGATTTGAATTTCCGTTAAGTGAAGGCAAGGAACACTTTCCTATAAAGAAAATCAAATTACCTTATGAGTCTATTATGAGAACCACTTATGGATTTCCTACCAAAGATGGCAATACCTAGATCTATTCTTGTATCATGCCTAGGTAGGGGCATTAAACGACAGCGCTTGTTGGGAGGCACCCCAATTTTATTTTATTTGATTTTGCTTATGTTTAGTAATAAATAATGCATCTAGCTTCTGTTTAGATGTGGTTTTGTGTTTAAATTAGTGTTCGTGCCAAGTAGAACCTTTGGGAAGACTTGGGTGAAGTTTATGCGATCTTGCTGTAAAAAACAGAAACTTTTGCGCTCACGAGATTCGCTACCATTTTTCACTGGAGAGTTCTTTTAAGTTGATTCTTTTTGCAGATGATTAATAGAAAAATTCCTCACGTCCATCAATTTAGTTCAGAATTTTTAGAGTTACACAAGTATTCTAAAGTTACAGATTGCTACACACTGTTCTATTTTTGACAGATTCTGTTTTTCGTGTGTTGTTTGCTTATTTTGATGAATCTATGAGTAGTATCGGGGGGTATGAATCATAGAGAAGTTGGAATACAGTAGGTTTAACACCAATATAAATAAAGAATGATTTCAATACAGTACCTTTGAGTGGTGGTTTGTTTTCTTATACTAACGGAGCTCACGAGATTTTCTGTTAAGTTTTGTGTTGTGAAGTTTTCAAGTTTTTGGGTAAGGATTTGATGGACTATGGAACAAAGAGTGGCAAGAGCCTAAGCTTGGGGATGACCAAGGCACCCAAAGGTAAAATTCAAGGACAACCAAAAGCCTAAGCTTGGGGATGCCCCAGGAAGGCATCCCCTCTTTCGTCTTCGTCTATCGGTAACTTTACTTGAGACTATATTTTTATTCACCACATGATATGTGTTTTGCTTGGAGCGTCATGTATGACTTGAGTCTTTACTTTTTAGTTTACCACAATCATACTTGCTGGACACACCTTTTGAGAGAGACATACATGAGTCGGAATTTATTAAAATACTCTATGTGCTTCACTTATATCTTTTGAGCTAGATAGTTTTGCTCTAGTGCTTCACTTATATCTTTTTAGAGCACAGTGGTGGTTTTATTTAATAAAAATTATTGATCTCTCATGCTTCACTTATATTATTTTGAGATTCTTTTAGAAAAGCATGGTAATTTGCTTTGGTTATAAAATTAGTCCTAATATGATACGCATCCAAGATGGGTATAATATTTTTTTTCATATAAAGTGCATTGAATATTATGAGAAGTTTGATACTTGATGATTGTTTTGAGATATGAGGATGGTGATATTAGAGTCATGCTAGTGGAGTAATTGTGAATTTGAAGAATACATGTTTTAAAGTTTGTGATTCCCGTAGCATGCATGTATGGTGAATCATTATGTGATGAAGTTGGAGCATGATTTATTTATTGATTGTCATCCTTTGTGTCGAGGTCGGGATCGCGCGATGGTTAACTCCTACCAATCCTTCCCCTAGGACCATGCATGTAGTACTTTGTTTTGATGACTTGTAGATTTTTGCAATAAGTATATGAGTTCTTTACGACTAATGTTGAGTCCATGGATTATACGCACTCTCACCCTTCCACCATTGCTAGCCTCTCTTGTACCGCACAACTTTCGTCGGTACCATACACCCACCATATACCTTCCTCAAAACAGCCACCATACCTACCTATTATGGCATTTCCATATCCATTCCGAGATATATTGCCATGCTACTTTCCACCGTTCCATTTATTATGACACGCTTCATCATTGTCATATTGCCTTGCATGATCATGTAGTTGACATCGTATTTGTGGAAAGTCCACCATGCACGATTTTTCATACATCTCACTCTTGATTCATTGCACATCCCGGTACACCGCCGGAGGCATTTACATAGAGTCATATTTTGTTATAGCTTCGAGTTGTAAGTAGATAAAAGTGTGATGATCTTCATTATTAGAGCATTGTCCCAGTGAGGAAAGGATGATGGAGACTATTATTCCCCCACAAGTTGGGATGAGACTCCGGACGAAAAAAAAGAAAAAAAAAGAGAAAAGAGAAAAGGCCCAAAGGAAAAAAAGAAAGGAAAAAAATGAGAAAAAAATGAGAGAAAAAGAGAGAAGGGGCAATGCTACTATCCTTTTTCCACACTTGTGCTTCAAAGTAGCACCATGATCTTCATGATAGAGAGTCTCTTGTTTTGTCACTTTCATATACTAGTGGGAATTTTCTTTATAGAACTTGGCTTGTATATTCCAATGACGGGCTTCCTCAAAATGCCCTAGGTCTTTGTGAGGAGGCAAGTTGGATGCACACCCACTTAGTTTCTTTTGTTGAGCTTTCTTACACTTATAGCTCTAGTGCATTCGTTGCATGGCAATCCCTACTCACTCACATTGATATCTATTGATGGGCATCTCCATAGCCCATTGATACACCTAGTTGATGTGAGACTATCTTCCTAGTTTGTCTTATCCACAACCATCATTCCATTCCACCTATAGTGCTAAATCCATGGCTCACGCTCATGTATTGAGTGAAAGTTGAAAGAGTTTGAAAAATTCAAGTATGAAACAATTGCTTGGCTGAAACCGGGGTTGTGCATGATTTAAATATTTTGTGTGATGAAGATAGAGCATAGCCAGACTATATGATTTTGTAGGGATAGCTTTCTTTGGCCATGTTATTTTGAGAAGACATAATTGCTTTGTTAGTATGCTTGAAGTATTATTATTCTTATGTCAATATAGACTTTTGTATTGAATCTTTTGGATCTGAACATTCATGCCACAATAAAGAAAATTACATTGAGAATTATGTTGGGTAGCATTCCACATCATAAATTCTGTTTTTATCATTTACCTACTCGAGGACGAGCATGAATTAAGCTTGGGGATGCTTGATACGTCTCCAACGTATCTATATTTTTTGATTGTTCCATGCTATTATATTATTTGTTTTGGATGTTTAATGGGATTTATTATACACTTTTATATTATTTTTGGGACTAATCTATTAACCTAAGGCCCAGTGCAAATTGCTGTTTTTTGCCTATTTCAGTGTTTCGCTGAAAAGGAATATCAAACGGAGTCCAAACGGAATGAAACATTCGGGAGAGTTATTTTGGAACAATTGCAACACAGAAGACTTGGAGTACACGCCAGGAAGCGAACGAGGCGGCCACGAGGGCAGGGGCGCGCCCAGGGGGGGGGGGTAGGCGCGCCCCCACCCTCGTGGCTCCCCTGACGTGCCTTTTCCTCCTATATATACCTACGTACCCCGAAAACATCCGGGAGCACCACGAAACCCTAATTCCACCGCCGCAACCTTCTATACCCGTGAGATCCCATCTTGGGGCCTGTTCCGGAGCTCCACCGGAGGGGGAATTGATCACGGAGGGCTTCTACATCAACACCATAGCCTCTCCGATGTGTTGTGAGTAGTTTACCACAGACCTTCGGGTCCATAGTTATTAGCTAGATGGCTTCTTCTCTCTCTTTGGATCTCAATACAAAGTTCTCCTTGATCTTCTTGGAGATCTATTCGATGTAATTCTTTTTGCGGTGTGTTTGTCGAGATCCGATGAATTATCGGTTTATGATCAAGATTATCTATGAACAATATTTGATTCTTCTCTGAAATCTTTTATGCATGATTTAAATATCTTTGCAAGTCTCTTCGAATTATCACATTGGTTTGGCCTACTAGATTGGTAGTTTTTGCAATGGGAGAAGTGCTTGGCTTTCGGTTCAATCTTGCAGTGTCCTTTCCCAATGACAGCAGGGACAACAAGGCACGTATTGTATTGTTGCCATCGAGGATAAAAATATGGGGTTTATATCATATTGCATGAGTTTATCCCTCTACATCATGTCATCTTGCTTAAGGCGTTACTCTGTTCTTATGAATTTAATACTCTAGATGCATGTTTCATAGCGGTCGATGTGTGGAGTAATAGTAGTAGATGCAAGATCATTTCGGTCTACTTGTCACGGACGTGATGCCTATATACAATGATCATGCCTAGATATTCTCATAACTATGCGCTTTTCTATCAATTGCTCGACAGTAATTTGTTCACCCACCGTAGAAATCTGCTATCATGAGAGAAGCCACTAGTGAAACCTATGGCCCCCGGGTCTATCTTCATCATATTAATCTTCCATCTACTATTTATCTTTACTTTACTTTTGTTTTGCAATCGTTACATTCAATCTATATATCAAAAATATCAAAAATATTATCTTATCATCTCTATCAGATCTCACTTTTGCAAGTGGCCGTGAAGGGATTGACAACCCCTTATCGTGTTGGTTGCAAGGTTCTTATTTGTTTGTGTAGGTACGAGGGGCTCGCGCGTGGTTTCCTACTGGATTGATACCTTGGTTCTAAAAAACTGAGAGAAATACTTACGATACTGTGCTGCATCACCATTTCCTCTTCGAGGGAAAACAACGCAAGCTCAAGAAGTAGCACGCCTTACTGCCTCCCTACTACTTCTGAACCTGACACGAAACACAGAACCCCCGAAAAGCAGCAGTAGAAGCCGCGGAGCTCGACAACAGAAGTAGTGCTAACAAGCGGTACTACCGCCCGACCGGGATGGTACTACTGCTGCCCAGAGTGGTACTACCACAGGCATGCATCAAGCAAGCCCCTAGCAAAGCCGATGCAACAAGAAAATCAGAACTGTCATAACTTCTGCATATGAGCTCCGAATTGAGCAAACTCAAGCTTGTTGGATAGATGACGACAAGTAGCATCCAATAGTAAGAAGAGGTAAGGAGGCTATTGAAGGAAATATGCCCTAGAGGCAATAATAAAGTTGTTATTTAATATTTCCTTATATCATAATAAATGTTTATTACACATGCTAGAATTGTATTAACCGGAAACTTAATACATGTGTGAATACATAGACAAAACAAAGTGTCCCTAGTATGCCTCTACTAGACTAGCTCGTTAATCAAATATGGTTAAGTTTCCTGACCATAGACATGTGTTGTCATTTGATGAACGAGATCACATCATTAGGAGAATGATGTGATGGACATCACCCATCCGTTAGCATATAATTATGATTGTTTAGTTCTATTGCTATTGCTTTCTTCATGACTTATACATATTCCTCTGACTATGAGATTATGCAACTCCCGAGTACCGGAGGAACACCTTGTGTGCTATCAAACATCACAACGTAATTGGATGATTATAAAGATGCTCTACATGTGTCTCTGAAGGTGCTTGTTGGGTTGGCATAGATCAAGATTAGGATTTGTCACTCCGTGTATGGGAGAGGTATCTCTGGGCCCTCTCGGTAATGCATATCACTATAAGCCTTGCAAGCAATGTGAATAATGAGTTAGTTGCAGGAAGATGCATTACGGAACGAGTAAAGAGACTTGTCGGAAACAAGATTGAACTAGGTGTGATGATACCAACGATCGAATCTCGGGCAAGTAACATACCGATGACAAAGGGAACAACGTATGTTGTTATGCCGTTTGACCGACAAAGATCTTCGCAGAATATGTAGGAGCCAATATGACCATCCAGGTTCCGCTATTGGTTATTGACCGGAGATATGTCTCGGTCATGTCTACATAGTTCTTGAACCCGTAGGGTCCGCACGCTTAACGTTCGATGACGATTAGTATTATGAGTTATGTGTTTTAGTGACCGAAGTTTGTTCGGAGTCCCGGATGAGATCACAGACATGACGAGGAGTCTCGAAATGGTCGAGAGGTAAATATTGATATATTGGAAGGTAGTATTCAGACACCGGAAGGGTTCCGGAGTGTATTGGGTACATACCGGAGTACCAGAGGGGATAGCGGAACCCCCGGGGGAAAGATATGGGCCATATGGGCCATAGGAGGGAGGCTAACCAGCCCACAAGGGGCTGGTACGCCCCACCACAAGGGATGATGCCGAATTGGACTAGGGAAGGGGGCGCCACCCCCTTTACTTCTCCTACTCCCTCTCCTTTCCCCCTTTCCCCCTCCATGAGAAGGAAAAGAGGGGGGGGGGGGGCGAATCCTACTAGGACTGGGAGTCCTAGTAGGACTCCCCCCTTATGGCGTGCCACCTAGGGCCGGCCTCCTCCCTCTCCCTCCTTTATATACGTGGGCAGGGCACCCCTTGGAGACACAACAATTGTTTCAAGCCGTGTGCGGTGTCTGTCTCCACAGTTTGCTCCTTCGGTCATAGCGTCGTAGTGCTTAGGCGAAGCCCTGCGCAGATCACATCACCAACACCGTCGCCATGCCGTTGTGCTGACGAAACTCTCTCTCGACCCTCTACTGGATCAAGAGTTCGAGGGACGTCATCGAGCTGAACGTGTGCTGAATACGGAGGTGTCGTACGTTCGATATTTGGATCGGTTAGATCGTGAAGACGTTCGACTACATCAACCGCGTTAATACAACACTTCCGCTTTCGGTCTACGAGGGTATGTGGACACACTCTCCCCATCTCGTTGCTATGCAACTCCTAGATAGATCTTGCGTAGGCGTAGGAAATTTTTGAAATTGCATGCTACGTTCCCCAACAGTGGTATCAGAGCCAGGTCTATGCGTAGATGATATGCACGAGTAGAACACAAAGAGTTGTGGGTGATAATAGTCATACTGCTTACCACCAATGTCTTACTTTGATTCGGCGGTATTGTTGGATGAAGCGGCCTGAACCGACATTACATGACCGCGTTCATGAGACTGGTTCTACCGACGTGCTTTGCACACAGGTTGCTGGCGGGTGTCTGTTTCTCCAACTTTAGTTGAATCGAGTTTGACTACGGCCGGTCCTTGTTGAAGGTTAAAACAACACATTTGACGAAAAATTGTTGTGGTTTTGATGCGTAGGTAAGAACGGTTCTTGCTAGAAGCCCATAGCAGCCTCGTAAAACTTGCAACAATAAAGTAGAGGACGTCTAACTTGTTTTTACAGGGCATGTTGTGATGTGATATGGTGAGGACGTGATGAGTTATACGTTATTGTATGAGATGATCATGTTTTGTAAATTATCGACAACCCACAGGAGCCTTATGGTTGTCTCTTTATTGCATGAATTGTGAACGCCATGTAATTGCTTTACTTTATCACTATGAGTTAGCGATAGTAGTAGAAGCAATAGTTCGCGAGACGACCACGAAGCTATGATGAAGATCATGGTGTCAAGCCGGTGACGTTGGAGATCATGACGATGCTTTGGAGATGGAGATCAAAAGCACAAGTTGATGATGGCCATATCATGTCACATATTTTTGATTGCATGTGATGTTTATCTTTTTATGCATCTTATTTTGCTTAGAACGACGGTGGAATTATAAGATGATCCCTTACAAAATTTCAAGGTACAAGTGTTCTCCCTGAGTATGCACCATTGCGATAGTTCGTCGTGCCGAGACACCACATGATGATCAGGTGTGATAAGCTCTACGTTCACATACAACGGGTGTAAGACAGTTTTGCACGTGCAAAATACTCGGGTTAAACTTTATGAGCCTAGCATGTACAGACATGGCCTCGGAACACTGGAGACCAAAAAGTCGAGCGTGAATCATATAGCAGATATGATCAACATAAGATGTTCACCATTGAAAACTACTCCATCTCACGTGATGATCGGACATGGTTTAGTTGATTTGGATCACGTGATCATTTAGATGACTTAAGGGATGTCTATCTAAGTGGGAGTTCTTAAGTAATATGATTAATTGAACTTTAATTTATCCTGAACTTAGTCCTGATAGTATTTGCAAATTATGTTGTAGATCAATAGCTCGCGTTGTAGCTCCCCTATGTTTTTGATATGTTCCTAGAGAAAACTAAGTTGAAAGATGTTTGTAGCAATGATGCGGACTAGGTCTGTGATCCGAGGATTATCCTCATTGCTGCACAGAAGTATTATGTCCTCGATGCACCGCTAGGTGACAGGCCTATTGCAGGAGCAGATGCAAATGTTATGAACATTTGGCAAAGCTCAATATGATGTCTACTTAATAGTTTAGTGCACCATGCTTTACGGCTTAAAACCGGGACTTCAAAAATGTTTTGAACGCCACGAAGCATATGAGATGTTCCAAGAGCTGAAATTGATATTTCAGACTCATGCCCATGTCGATAGGTATGAGACCTCTGACAAATACTTTGCCTATAGGATGGAGGAGAATAGCTCAGCTAGTGAGCATGTGCTCACAATGTCCAAGTACTAAAATCACTTGAATCAAGTGGGAGTTAATCTTCCAGATAAGATAGTGATTGACAGAGTTCTCTAGTCACTATCACCAAGCTACTAGAACTTCGTGATGAACTATAATATGCAAGGGATGACGAAAACGATTCCCGAGCTCTTCGCTATGCTAAAATCAGCGAAGGTAGAAATCAAGAAAAAGCATCAAGTGTTGATGGTTAAACAAGACCACTAGTTTCAAAGAAAGGGGCAAGGGAAAGAAAGGAAATTTCAGGAAGAACGGCAAGCAAGTTGCCACTCCCGAGAAGAAGCCCAAAGCTAGACCCAAGCCTGAAACTGAGTGCTTCTACTGCAAAGGAAATGGTCACTGGAAGCGGAACTGCCCCAAATATTTGGCGGATAAGAAGGATGGCAAAGTGAACAAAGGTATATTTGATATACATGTTATTGATGTGTACCTTACTAGTGCTCCTAGTAGCCCCTGGGTATTTGATACTTGTTCGGTTGCTAAGATTAGTAACTCGAAACAGGAGTTGCAGAATGAACGAAGACTAGATGAGGGTGAGGTGACGATGTGTGTTGGAAGTAGTTCCAATATTGATATGATCATCATCGCATACTCCCTGTACTTTCCGGATTAGTGTGAAGCCTAAATAAATGTTATTTGGTGTTTGCGTTCAGCATGAACAAGATTGGATCGTGTTTATTGCAATACGATTATTCATTTAAGTCAGATAATAATTGTTATTCTGTTTACATGAATAAATACCTTCTATGGTCATACACCCAAGGTGAATGGTTTATTGAATCTCAATCGTAGAAATACACATATTCATAATATTGAAGCCAAAAGATGTGTGATGCCCAGATAATTAAGCTACAGTAATCCTCCGTTAATGGTGCCATGTCATCACATTACTGTTGCTATTCCTCACTTCATCCAAATCACTATTCATATTCAAACCCATATTTAAAGTCAAAATTCAAATTTACCAAACATGAAAACTAAAATGTTCAAAGTGTGGCAAATAATCCCTGGGTATTTGTCATGTTGGACCAACCTCTTTTGGATTCCGAAAGTGCCACTGGAAATTATTTAGTGGTCCAGCAGCTTTTTAAAGTTGGCCTTTTGAATTTCTAAAAATGGTTAGACAACCCCCCTGCCCCACTGAACCACCTCCTTGGCCCATCCACCTGGTAGGCCGGCCCACCCTGCGCACTGCCTTCCCCTCCCTGTTGACGGGGGATCGTGGGCATCATTGATTTGTGCCACGGCACCGGCCGGCGCTGTGGCGGCCATCCGCCGCCCCCCGGCCTATAAGGCCAGCGCTCTTCCCCCGGTGAACCCTAATCCCTCCCCCTCGTGCCCCATCTCCCTCTGCCACTCGCGCCCGATGCTCCTTGCCGTCATCGTCACGGCCACCGCGCTCTCCCTCGCCGGAGACCACGTCGGGGTCAACCTCCGCCGTTCGCCACATCGCCAGCGCCATCGGGCTCGAGCATGGAGCCCTACATCGACGGGATCGGCTCCGCCTTCCACCTTCGGTTGTCGTGGATGCCCGCCGAGGATCGTCGTCTTCAAACCTTCTCCGAGCCCACTGCTCGACCCGTCTTCCTCACTGTGAGCTTCGTCATGGCTTCCTCTCCTGCCCCCTTCGTTTTACACGCCGTAGGCCGCCGTACATCGTGTTGCACAGAGCTGCGCTCGCCGTGTTTCCGGCCGTGTCTCGCAGTTGCCGTGGCCTCACTGTCTCACGCAACTGCGCCACAGCTCGTGGGCGTGCACCCGTGTCGCTGCACCCGCCGCACCCAGGGCCGTGCCCCGCCCCTGCTCACCGTAGCCGCCGTGCCCAGCTTGCCTCCTGCCGAACCCCATCTGCGCCCGTGCCCGGCCGCGGCCCAAGCGCCCACCGCCACCGCGACCACGGCCCTCCCCCTCCTCTCCTGGCCGTCGGCCATCCCCGCAGCCGTGGCCGCCGGCGACGCTCCTGGACGCGCTCCAGGCCCAGGCCAGGCCGCCGACAAACTGCCTCGCCGCCTCCACCCTTCCCTCGCCCCGCCATGGCCTCCTCGCGCGCCTCCTGTCCCACCCGCCCGCAGCCTTGCTGGCCGCCACCCTGCCGCGAACCCAGTCCCCGCTCGCCGCCATTCGCCCCACCGCAGGCGCCGGCGCCCGCCGGCCGCCCCGTGGCCCCCAGTTGGGCGAGCCTCGTGGGCCGATGCCTGTTCAGGCGCCAAACGGCCGCGCCCGGTGACCCGCTGCGCCCGCCCCGCTAAGGCCCTATGGGTCTATGGCAAACGGGCCGTGCCCCCTTTAAAAAACGGATTTAAAAATAATAATAATAAATCTAATTAGTTAATTAACTACTTACTTATTTAGACTAATTAATTTAGGCTTAACTAGGTAATTAACCTAATGTCTCTTTGACAACGGGTCCCTCTCAGCAGATTTGACCAGTCAATGGTTAACTCTGTTGACTGTTGACTGGGTCAACTGGGACCCCCTAGCCCACATGTCATCCTCTGTGTGCACGTCTGTGTATACAGAGCTGGGTACCCGTAGCAATTTATTATTTAATTTCAAATTAATTATAATTTCATAATATTAATAAAACTTTGAAAAAATCATAGAAAATAATCCGTAACTCGGATGAAAAAGTTTTATATATGAAAGTTGCTCAGAACGGTGAGACAAATCTGAATACGCGGTCCGTTCGTTTGCAACACATCTCTATCATACCGAACATGGAACAATCCCCCTCCGGTTCGCCTGTCCGAAAATGCCTAACTTCGGGAAAACGTTCCCGAATGTTATCCACCTTCGCCGGTACCATGTAGCACCGCGTTAGAGCACCCTAGCACTGCGTGTTGACATGTTGTGCTTCCTTGTTGCACCTGTGTGCTTTATATTTACTGTTTCTTCCCCCTCTTCACTCCGTTCGACCCCGAGACCGATGATGCCCCGGTGATCGACTACGGTGTTGACGACTCCTCCTTCTTGCCAGAGCAACCAGGCAAGCCAACCCCCTTTGATCATTTCGATATCGCCCATTCCCTTCTCTCTTATGCTTGCATTAGAACTGCTACTACTTTTTGTATGATCCTATTCTGATGCATAGCCCGTTGTTGATACCTGCATTCATACCTTACTTGTTTATACTAAACTGCTTAGTATAGGCTGGTTAGAGATCCATCAGAGACCCCCCCCCACTTTGTCCTATTTGCCCCGCTGGATTATCAAAAGACCCGATCAACGGGATCAAAGACCAGGCCCCAGCACCGCACATCACGTTCCCCTTAGTTGCTTGACACTACTGGGTTACTATAGAGTGCCGAGGGTGAGACCTCATCAGCACTTCTGATGTTACCCTTGTAGGTTAGTTCATCGGTTATGGTCATCGAGGGTGATTTCCTCCTTCTCCACCCCCGATAACGACACTGTCGTGCAACTCTGAAGAGTGGACCTCGAGGGTGACTCCTCTTTCGTTCACCTTGACAATAAAGATCAGGTGGAATTCCATCGAGGGTAATTTCCTCAGGTTTCCCTTTGGTGTTAGACACCCAGTTACTATGACTTTACAACTGTTACTTGGAAAGGTGGGTCGACCCTGAGGGGTACCCGCGAGTGATGTGGAGATGGGTTGACCTGGAGGGTACCCGAGAGTTGAATACGAGGCGTGGCCGGGCATTCTTAGCCCTTGCCGCAAGTCCTCGAGACGGGGCGACATGGTCACATCTTTCGTGAGTCTCTGCTCATTACCGCGTTCCCAAGACACAAAACGGTTTGGGTATTTGATCCAAGGGCCTCTGGCCTGATAGCGCTAACCATCACGTGGGCATAGTATGCGCGTTCTGCGTCGTATGCATCAGCCGAAGCTTAACTGACGTCATTGCGACTGAGCGGCGCGCGCCGGGTTGGACCGCGTAAGCACCTGCCTTTTTAAGGAGGTCACCCAGGTCTGCTCACCGGCCGCGTACGCAACGTGCAGGAGTTCCCGGGGCGATTGGCCCATGACCCCTGGGGGCATAGGGTTTAGTCCGGCGTGCATGGCCTCTCTATTAAGCCTAGATCGGGTTGCGGCGTATTGTCTGGCCGAGGGCGGGCATGACCTGATGGTGTGTCCGGCCGGAGTTAAGCAAGCGTGGTGGGTAAGTTGGTGCACCCCTGCAGGGAAGAAAACATCTATTGATAGCCTGTCCTACGGTACACTTGGAGTTGTATCCCGATCGCTACAACTAGAACTGGATACTGAGACCTGAATGGATATGTGGCTCCGGGATTGCTTCCTCGCTGGGAGTCGAGGAAGGATCTCTGTCGTTATTGCTACGACATGCTTAATAATTATAATATGTTATACTACTCTATTCCCCTAGTTGCTGCAAGACGATGGTTTCCAGAAGATGCTAGTCTTCGATAGGACTAGGTTCTCCCCCTCTTATTCTGGCATTCTGCAACTTAGTCCACATATACTACCCCTTTTCATTGATACGAATGCATATGTAGTGTAGATCCTTGCTTGCGAGTACTTTGGATGAGTACTCACGGTTGCTTTGCTCCCCCTTTTCCCCCTTCTTTCTTCTTTCTGGTTGATGCAACCAGATGGTGGAGTCCAGGAGCCAGATGCCACACTTGACGACTGGTACTACCCCGACAAAGCCTACTACCTCATGGAGACAGCTGACGCCAGGAGCAGTTAGGAGGTCCCAGGCAGGAGGCCTTGCCTTTTCGATCGTTGATGTTTTGTGCTAGCCTTCTTAAGGCAAACTTGTTTAACTTATGTCTGTACTCAGATATTGTTGCTTCCGCTGACTCTTGTGTATTCGAGCTTATGTATTTGAGCCCTCGAGGCCCCTGGCTTATAATATAAAGCTTGTATTATTTTAATTTGTGTCTAGAGTTGTGTTGTGATATCTTCCAGTGAGTCCTTGATCTTGGTCATACACATTTGCGTGCATGATTAGTATACGGTCAAATCGGAGGCGTCACAAGTTGGTATGAGAGTCGACTGCCTGTAGGAACCCCCTTTCCAACTCCTTGGCCGAAGTCGAGTCTAGTCTTTGAAAACTGTTTTACTAACATGGTTGTGTGGCTTACGGGCCCACGTCGCCAATTGGGTGGTATTAGGATCTTTTATTCCTCGTCCTTACTCTGGGGCTCTGATCTCTCTTCTATTCGGATTAAATGATTTTGCTAAAATCTAACCTTAGGTTCTCGAAAACACTTTCTCCCGGAGAGCCCCTTCACTCAAGATGGTCGCCTGCTTCATTAGAAGATTCTGGAGATAATATTTGATGTTTTCCGAGATTCTTCTGGCCTTCGCCTTTTGCAATTCCTTGCCACCGTTATATTCATATGGATAATGACTTGCACTTGTCATTCATACAATCAATTCTCCGTTGCTCTTGTTATTACAAGGTACCCCGAAACCTCTTCCTATATTCCGTATATCGGTTGTGCCACTGCTTTGCAGCCATTGCCACATGAATACCCTTATGGATAATTCCTCCCTTTACCGAGTGTCTGCTCATCCCCATTCATGTGTTTCACAAGTCTTTGAAATATCATTCGACCTTTGAAAAATCCTGAGCAACCTATTGCTCTTGAAATTCTTGCTTGCTTACATTATGGTTAATCCCATAAGTCTAGTAATCTTATTGACATCCTTTGTCAATATCATTTTGAGTCAGTCGATTCAACCTGTTGTGAATGCTCGCAATCCTGGATCCTAGAATTCATCCTTCCGGCTCAGATGTCATTTTGAACATGAGCTGGTTCTTGACCAATCAAATGGTCGTCGATTGCACCAATAAGCCTACTCAACTTGTCAATCCATAATCAGAGTGTTTGCTCCTGATCCCTTGGATGGAACATCACAATTCCTCCGCATTGGAGCCTTGAATTAGTCAGTTGTTGCTATGCTCCAATTCCTTTGCATTGTTTCTTCCGTTGGTTGTGTGCCGATCTCACATCAGCCCCATTATGGACTATTCGATCCTTTGTTGGCTTATTATCCGGCAGTGTCCACCATATTCAAAACTTTGTGCGCTCTTCCCCTGATACATATTGCCTTGGGTAAAATATATCTTCTGCTTTCTCAACCATGCTTTGTTTTCGAGCTTGTATAATGTCCTCCTGAAGTTTGGGTAGTATGAGCCTAAGATGCCCCGATGGGTTGAACTTATGCCTTCCTTAATCCGTGCGAATCTGAAATTTTCCCAGGGTTCATACTCCTCTGGTAATTCACGAGGCAAGTCTTCGCAATCAATTCATTTTTAATAGAGCAGTTAATGAAAGCTTATGCATTGAAGAAGTGGGAGTCAACCTTGAACTTTTGTCCAAGCCCATGGACACGGTGTAGATCTTATCATTAAGGCTTCTCTTAAAGTTAATTACCCCCTTGATATAAGTTCATCTTATATCTGGGATTTGGCCTTTTGCAATCATGGTTCCGTCCATGCTCTCCTTTAAATACCATTTCTCGGACAAGTTAAACCACTTGTCCTCTACAGGTCAATGCACCTGTCCAACCTCTATTATGTTCTACCTTCGAGTATTACCCCATGGTGTCTCGATAATGTCGTAGAACCATATTACTTCCTATGAGTTCTTCTTCAAGTATTACTTCTCACCGATTCCAATTTCCCCGGGTTCTGAGTTGTTAGACACTCAAGGACAGTGATAAGTGAATCAATCCTGCACCCCGATTCAATAACTCTAAGAAATCTCCCTTGCTTATGAGTTTATTAAATTCTTCAAGTCATATCTAGCCCGATTAGCTATATCATTATCGTGCATCTTTTTAACTGTGCTACCTGGTCCTTCTTCATGGAGCACAATTTCGGCAATGAGCTAAGCTTACGCCGATCTTCCTCGGCATATCATTTCGCCTTGAACAACTAGCTTGATTTCAAGTTTGTACTGTACTAGTGGTTTCAATAACCTTTTGCTCCATCATTCATTTGACTTGATGTCCTCGTCGATCGATTACATCCAAATGAAATCTCTCGAAAAATGTGTCGAGATCACCATCAACAATGATTTGCCTTCTTCCAAGTTGTGAATCAAATTCATGATGGGAAATACCATCCTTTCCCCTCGATGATTTGTATTAACATCGACAACATTCTTGCATTCCCTCCAACACAAACGTGTTCCTTGTTATTCGACTTATGATATGCTCTACCTTGGAGTACTACCATCTTTCATGTCAAGAATGTCGTGAGAATTTCACCACCTCTTAAGAATTCTTTATACAGGTGATACTTCTTGCCATATCCGCTCATTCCTTGGTCCCCATGTTGATCCTAACCAAAAGCTCAACAATTGAAGTATGACGTTCGAATTCGAAACTTCTAGCAACCCTATTGCTTTGAAGTGAATGGTCGAGAGTCTCATTCTTGGTCTTTTGGTTATTGAATCACCATTATAACATTGATCATGCTACTTAGTCCATTTTCCAGGTGCATGTTCCATTCAATGTTTACTTATGGATGTTCTCCTCTAACATACTGCGATATGACCAGTGTTATCATTTTGTTCACTTGAATGTAGAAATCCATGCTTATGGAAATCTCAATGAATTGTTGCTGAGCCCGTCGGCCACATCCTCATCTTTTCCATGCTGAAAATGTAAGACTTATTCTATAAGTTGTTCCTGATGGATCATTTGTGTATTCAAAGTTTGATCTTTACCCAGTGACCATGTCGGTGCTATCTCGAAGCATGTCTGTGGTACTCCGAAGATCCACAAGAACATTGTAAGCGCAAGGCTAAATGTTTCTTGATCAACTATCCAACATCATTGTGTGGGTACATATCATAAGTCTTCTTACCCGTTTTATCTACATGGTCGTGATTTTGATCTCCTGACATGTATATCACGCCCTGCTTAATCTTGGGGATGATTTACTCCTATTCATTGTGTTTAAACACATTTTCCTTTCCATTTGTTTGTTTATCTGCTTATGTAAACAAATTGGTGTACAACTCTGTCAGTAAGACCCTGATACTATTGTTGATAACATTCCGGTAACCATCGATGGACGAGAACCTTGCCTATTGGTCCGCCTCGTTTCAACGAGCAGGAAAATGGTTCTCTTCGTCCCTCGCCCTTGGTACCGATGTTGTTGCCGGCATAACTGACATGCTATCCTCTGACATGCCTTGCTTACATGATCGTGTAAGACATCACCGTCCTTCCTACTTTCAACCCACATGGTAGGCCCATAACCCATAGTTCCTCAGGATCGAAACCTGACTCTCCTGTACATTCCTGTTTTTCCAAAATTGATCCTCGCACTTGGCTTCGTATGTAATTCACGAGCCAACTTCCTCCCCATGTTTCATTCTGGTATCAGAGGCAACATTATTCTTCATTGTTCTGAACCCCAATCATCACTTGTTTTAGGCATCCGCTGGATGCTTACCTGGTTGAAACTTGTTGAACCTCCTTATAGCACTCCGAGTAAAATCTCCTTCCTTGAGATAACTATCGGAGGTCGATCCTTTCAGACACCCGTTCTTATAGCTTCCCTCTTATTTCACTCCTTAAATCTCGGGACGAGATTTCTTGTAGTGGAGGAGAATTGTGACGCCCGGATAATTAAGCTACAGTAATCCTCCATTAATGGTGCCACGTCATCACATTACTGTTGCTATTCCTCACTTGATCCAAATCACTATTCATATTCAAACTCAAATTTAAAGTCAAAATTCAAATTTACCAAACATGAAAACTAAAATGTTCAAAGTGTGGCAAATAATCCCTGGGTATTTGTCATGTTGGAACCAACCTCTTTTGGATTCCGAAAGTGCCCCTGGAAATTATTTAGTGGTCCAGCAGCTTTTTAAAGTTGGCCTTTTGAATTTCTAAAAATGGTTAGACAACCCCCTGCCCCGCTGGACCAAACCCACCTCCTCGGCCCATCCACCTGGCAGGCCGGCCCACCCTGCGCACTGCCTCCCCTTCCCCGTTCACGTGGGGATCGTGGGCATTGTTGATGTCTGCCACGGCACCGGCCGGCGCCGTGGCGGCCATCCGCCGCCCCCCGGCCTGTAAGGCCAGCGCCCCTCCCCGAGTGAACCCTAATCCCTCTCCCCTCGTGCCCCATCTCCCTCTACCACTCGCGCCTGACGCTCCTTGCCGTCATCGTCGTGCCCACCACGCTCTCCCTCGCCGGAGACCACGTCGGGGTGAACCTTCGCCGTTCGCCACATCGCCTGCGCCATCGGGCTCGAGCACGGAGCTCTACATCGACAGGATCGGCTCCGCCTTCCACCTTCGGTCGTCGTGGATCCCCGCCGAGGATCGTCGTCTTCAAACCTTCTCCGAGCCCATTGCCCGACCCGTCGTCCTCACTGTGAGCTAAGTCATGGCTTCCCCTACTGCCCCCCTTCGTTTTACACGCCGTGGGCCGCCGTACGTCGTGTTGCACGGAGCTGTGCTCGCCGTGCTTCCGGCCGCGTCTCGCAGCTGTCGTGGCCTCACTGTCTTGCGCAACTGCGCCACTGTGACGCCCGAAGACCGACGTCCCAGAAGATTCCAGAGATTCCAGATGTTCCGGGCCCTTCCGTGTGTTTCTTTTGTGCTTGTGTTATTTATTTTTGCATTGCATCATGTCATCATGCCATCATGTCATTAATTTTGCATCTCAACCTAAATAAATCGTGTGGACCTCGGTCCATTTAAATCGAGGGAAGTGTGACTTCTCTTTATAACATATACTCCCAATATTTTAGGGAGCTATTATAATAATATTCCATTGCTTCGGAATAACCCAACACACTTGCACTTATTCTCCAGACATCTTTTGCTTCAAGTTTCCATCTAAACCCTCCCTATAATTCTATTCTCGTTTATCGAGGTTCCTCCACAAGACCCTCCAACAATTTTAATTATTTCCTTACATTTTTGTGAGTCCAGTAAAATTGACCTCATGTCCTAATTCTTGCCTAGCCACCTCCTTCCTTTTCTTTTCTTCGGTGTTGTTTTCTGTTTTTTTATTGCGAGAGCAACTTCATAGAAGAGAGCCCAGCAGCCAGGCCTCCACGCCCAGCCGGCCCACCTATCTCTAACCCTAGCTCTCCCGAGCCCATCTCCTCCTCGCTCCTCGCTCCCTCTTTAGCGCCGCCAGAGGCCGAGCCTCCCTCCCTTCGGTGCGTCCCCGCATCCTCTCGCTCCTCCCTTCGATGCCGAACCCCACGCCCGAGCCCCATCTCTCCCCTCGAGCCCCCGATCCCCAGCTCCGCACCTTCGATCCTCCTCCCTCGATCCCCCCAGATCGCCAGGGAGAGGAGCCCCCTCCGGCCTTCCCCTCGAGGACCTCGTCCGTCCCGAGCGCACCCCGCGAGCCGCGCCGCTGCATCTTCCTCCGCGCCATGGCCTTCCCTCCGGCCTCCCCGCTTGAGCTCCCGAGCTCCCGAGCGCCTCGTCCGACCGGCCAGGCCCCGCCTCCCTCCGTCCCCAGCCGCGCCTGGCTGCTCCGCCAGCGCAAGGCCGGCCCTGCGTCGACCTCGTCCCTGCTTCCCTGGCCCCACCTCCTCCGCTCCAGCGCCTTGCCTTGGAGCCGCCGCCGGCCAGGAGCTGCAGCAGCTCCGTCGTTCCCTCCTTCCCCGAGCAGTAGCTGCTCCAGCGCCTCCCGTCCCCGCGTCGTGGCGTCCTCCAGCGCCGCGCGGGCGCGCCCCTCCTCAGCTGCGACGGCGCCGCCGCGTCTCCTTCTTCAGCCCCGCACCACCTCGCCGCCTAGCCCTGCTGCTGCCCTTGCCTCCTTGCTGCCGTTTTTGTTGTCTTGTTGCTGCGTTTGGTACCTAAGACAGGCAAGCTCATCTCCGGGTCGAGACCGACGCCAAGTACCCCTTCGAGTCGCCGACGACCCGTCAAGTTCGACTACACGGCGACAAAATGACATGTACACCTACGAGGAGACCGCAAGTACCCCCTACGGCAAGTACCACGACGTCCGAGTACAACTACGACCGAGACCGAGACCGGCAAGACCGCTACGAACGTGTACGAACCTTCGGTGAAGAACGAGTACACCTACACGGTGACACGTCAAGTACCACTACCGTCGCGAGAACCGAGTACGGCAAGTCCGAAGACCCTCAAGTACCTCTACGGAACGTGTACGACGACCGTCGCCAACGAACCGAGTACCACTACCGTCGCCCCGTGTACAACTACGAACGGAACGTCTACTTCCACTACTTCCACTACGATCTCGAACCCCCTCCGAGAACGCACGCTTCGAAGGTATACCGAGACGACCCCGTGGATGAACGCTTATGAATGCTTGTGTTGTATGAGATGTTTCCCTTGTGTGCACCGTGCCCGTTTCGACTTTTGTCATGCTCCTCGGTTGCCTCGTCGCCGACCCGTGGGAACCCGGTGACGGGATCACCCCACCTTTCGTATTGCTTGACTCGCTCACGCCATCTTTCTTTTGCTCCAGCCTCTCAACGAGTTACCGGAACCGAGATGTTGCCGTTGCATCATTTTCGGATCGTTGTCGTGGCACCCTTTCCTTCCACCGCGGTGACAATACTTCATATCTTCTTCCTGTCAACTTTTAATAAAAATTGCATAAACTTGATCATGTCATCCGCATCATGTTAACAACATTAGAATGTGTGATTGTTGTTTGCTTAAAATTGCTAAACATGCTCTTGGGGATTTTCCGGAATTGTTGTTGTTATTTTCCGGCCTCATTTAAAATGTCTAGATGTGTAGTTTTATTATGCTTCACCTCTTGCTATGTTAAAAACATTTAATCTTGTCTTGTAAATAACGAGAGTCAACTAAATAATTAAAATGTGGTGTTTCGTCAATATGCAACTCGTTGCATATTGAGCTCCACTTAACTTGTAGTATTTGCTTGTGCACTTGCCATGCCATGCATAATTAAACCGAACATGCATCATACTTGGATGTGCATCGTATGCCATGTTTATGCTTGTGTGTTTACCGTGTTGTTTGCTTCTTTCCGGTTGCTTTTCTTGTTAGCTTCGGATTTGTTCCGAAGTTGTGAGGATTCGCTCGACTGTGTTGCTTCGTATACTTCATGGATCCGTTCTTCTCCCTTGCAGAATCCCAGGCAAGATGACCGAACCCGGATACCATTACTATTTTTGCCTATTGCTAGAAGTATCGCTCTGTAGTATTTGCCTCGATGCCCATGTTTTCCTGTCAGCCTCCTATTGTAACCATGAACCGTCTAACCACCCTACCTATGCAAACCGTTGAATGGCTAAGTACGCTTCGCTCAGCCCCTCTTATAGCATTGTTAGTTGCAGGTGAAGATTAAAGATGCTTGCTTCATGTTGAAGTTATGTGGGGTTATATCACACTATATTAATTATTAAATGAACTCATCTATATATTGGCAATGGGTGGAAGGCTAAGCCTTTTGCTTGGTGATTTGTTCCACTCATGCCGCTAGGAACCGTATAAACCGGTGTTATGTTCCTTGATTATGCGTTCCTAACACGGTTGGGGTTATGGGCCCCCCTCGATAAACCGCTAAGTGCTAAGTCTTTTCCAGCAAGTCCCAACATTGGTACTATTCGCCTAATAACTAATAAAACTGCATAGGGACTAGCTATCCCTTTTATTTTAAACAACAACCCCGGGCCAGTGCTCCACATGAGTGTTGGTCCGAAACGGGGAGTCTGCGGGGCCACCACGAGGAAACTCGAGGTTTGGTAAAAACCTGTAGAATCACCCATCCGGTCGTGTCCTGAGACTAGATACGCGCGGCTACCTATCAGGGTGTCGACACGCCGGGAGGATTTGCTGGATTAGCCTTACCTTAGTTCGGAGTATCTTGAGCACGGGATTCCGAGAATACTCGGGTCTTCCCACCTTGGAGTTGCGACTCCGCGGATCGTGGGCTTGTCATGGGCCAAGTTGGAACACCCCTGCAGGGTTATGAACTTTCGAAAGCCGTGCCCGCAGTTATGTGGCAGATGGGAGCTTGTTAATATCCGGTTGTAGAAAACTTGACACCATGTTTCAATACACTACCAGCGTGAGTACCGTGACTGTCATTTTCCGAAAGGGATTCGGGAGATGAACACGGTGGGGTTATGTTTGGCGTGCTTTAGTTAGGATCACTTCGTGATCATCTCTCGACCGAGGCACTTCTCTTCTCGCTCTCTTTTACGTAAGTTAGCGCTAGTGCTGCTGCAGACTCTTATTCTTTCTTCAGCCTTATCCACCCAAGGCTTAAATAGTCGTGTTACCCGGGAACTGGATTGCTGAGTCCTCTGTGGCTCACAGTTACTTCAACACACCAGATGCAGGTTCAGCCGAGTTTGAATCAGGAGATGGATCAGTACTTCACTAGGAGCTCGATGAAGAGCGTGGCCGTTTGTTTGTGACGTTTCGACGATCAGTAGTGGTTTCTACTAGGATTCGATCTAGGCCTGTGGCTTTATGTTGTTTTGGTATCTTTCTTTGGATCTTCACCCGTAGTCGGGTTGTGATGTTTTGAATGATGTTTGCTTATGTAATGTATTGTGTGAAGTGGCGAGTGTAAGCCAACTATCTCCTTTTGCAATTTAATCCCTCTTTTACATGAGTCGTGCAAAGATACCAAACTTGAGATCATTCTAGGATGGGCTTATATCTTTAAGTCGTGCCTCGACACGTAGGAGATATAGTCCCATTCTGGGCATTACAAGTTGGTATTCAGAGCCTTCTCCGACCTAGAAGCCCCCATTGATTGATCGAATCGTTGACGGTTGAGTCTAGGCACACACATGAAAATGTTTTGAGTCCTATATATATATCGAAGAGTAGGATTTCTTTTGCTCCTCATCTCTTTTCATTCTGGTGAGGACTCCTGACGACTACTCTTGCCTCTTCTACTTTCAAAAATTGCACCAAATTTTTTTAGGAATCTTGCGAGTATTGTTGGATTGTTTCGATGTTCTTGTGACGAGAATATTGTTCTCGATGCCTCCTGACATTAGGGGTTGTGGCAGTGTCCCGGGGAATTGAGCTTCGGGGTATTGTCGTCACAAGCATATCGCGGCAGTACTAAATACTTAAGACGGCCGACATCGAAAATCTCTCCTATACGGTTAGTGGCAAGATAACCCCGACATCACCCAGTACTGGGGAGGTAGTTCGGGAGTATTGCCATAGCTTGGTATAGTGGATGCTTTTCGAAGGTCCGAGGTAGACAGTTTCCGAGAAAGACTGGTTATGTGTTGAAGGATGGATACAGCTGGATGTAGGTTTAGAGTTGATCGCGCGGTGCTTCCCCTGTATCCCCAACACCTGATTGCATAACTGGAAACTTTCGGAAATTAATACGTGGGTTCATCTAGTAGTTCTACGCATTCTTCCAACGAGTGCATGATATGAAGTTCGGGGTTCTACATTGAGTGAAGTGGTTTTATGGGCTTGTTCCGATCGGGAGTTGCATCTTAAAGGGTCCTTGGCTATGCTGATCCGGGGATTGCAAAACCCTTTTGTAACACGTTCCATGAGCTTTCAGCACGAATATGTCGGACGAAACTTCTATCTTGTATTTTTTCTATCTGTTCCTTGTTCCTTTTTATTTACCTTTTGTTCTCCAAGTGGCTTCTCGACAAGTTGATGTACCTGCGTAATTCATTCGTTCAATTCTCTGTTCGGATAGATATGTTGCAACATAATCTTCTTCATAAACATATCTGTCCTTTGTTTTGATTTGATTCTGGTATTCGAGTTGCTTCAATGTCAAATGTTGATTCCATACCTTCCTAATCGGTGTTCTCATATTTCTATGGGAGTGCTAACTCTTCAAATTATTCCATACGGACACCGTTGAGAAATCTGACGATTTGTCCGTTTCATTCATCTCAAGTTGTCTTTGTTTTCCCCACCCTCCCACCCTTTTTCTTATTCATGTGATATTTCTTCATTCTTTTCCTTCAATGTTCTCATCCGGTGATTTATCTTGAAAATGCTCAAGAGTTTTAAAGTTCATCATTCTTTTGTTCTCAAATTCTGCCGGTGGATGTAATTCAAGATTTCGGTGTTGATCTTATCCTTTTCCTCATTTCACAATGCTTTCTTATTCCGGTGCTCCAGTTAATCTTTCTCCTCTTGCTATTCATATCCAGAGTGCTGAAGATTCATAATTCCATTCTTAATCCGTTCAAATTATTTTTGAGGATTGTCATCTTATTCAAGCCATTTAATTCAACCGGTGCAATATCTCTTAAGCAATCTTTTTCAACGGTGATTTCTTTTGAGTGGGCCCTAACCCACAGGTCTTTTCCCAGGATCTTACCTGACTCTTTTCAAAGTGCGTCGTAAGAATGATCTCCATCAGTCACATGCCTTCTCCAAGCTTGTTTTCAATTATTTCCATCTTTAGCTCCACCTTCCTCTTGTCATTCGTCCGGAGTGCTCAACAATTCTTATGGCATTTCTCGTCTTCATTCTCAACATTTGAAGACCAGAGAAGTGTTTCTCTTAAATCTTGGCCCGTTCTCTCAAGATTCGTGGTTCTAGCTTCTTGCCATCCTCATTGTCGTTTTGATTGTGAGGAATTATTTTTCATACCCATCCGAAGCATTTCATGAATTCTTTTATTTGTGATCCTCCGAAGGCCATCATTTCAGAATATTTCTTCATTCTCAGTTTTCAACTTCGTCCTCCAAATATTCTTCATTGATGCCTCTTCGTTCGTCTCCATATTCTTACGGTGGTTCTTTCAAGATTACCCTTCCGTTGTTATCGTTTTAATTCACTCGTTCTTTTCATAATCCTACCGGTGGTTCGTTGAAGATTTACCCAAGCTTGTGCGAGATCTCTCTTAATTCTTTCCAACGAGGATAAGTAGTATGCCAAATCCTTTGGTTGTCATCAATTTAAATTGGTGAAGGATAAGCATGACATAATTCTTATTCTTATTTCATCCAAGTGGATTAATTCCTTTGTTAGAGTTTATTCATGAGGAATAAATTCTAGGTTTCAAGTTGTTCATCTTGTTTTCCGGAGCTTCAAGCTATTTCAATTATATCATTTCAAAGCTCCATCTAATTCATCGCAGGCCTTGAATCTTATTCTTTTCGTCTTTCACTTCTCATGCTTTCATTACCGGAGTTCTTCATGGTGGTTCATCATCATTTAATTCATCCTCGTTGTCTTCATCAAGATTCTTGTTGGAGGAGCTCAAATATTTCTTCTTCTTGCATTTTGAAGTGCAATTCTTCTACCTTATCTTTTCAGATGGTGTTATGTCATTCTTGACAATTCCTTCATGTTTTATGATTCACAAGTTATCAGGAATGAGATATTTAAAACCATCATTTTCCTTGTTCAGGAGATCCTTTCAACCCCTCTTTTTTATCTCTTGGAGTTATCTTGGGTTGTATTGCACCTATAAGCTTTCCCTAAGGATTGTTGCTATTTATGGTGCTCATAAATGACCCAAGTTCTTCATTTATCATTCCGGGGAAATAAGTTTATCGTCTCCTTGTTGTTTTCAATCCAGTTAAATGTTTCCGTCAGTGGCTGGTTGTCACCTCATAATTTTGAGATGTTTTCCAAAAGCCCACTACGAGCTTATTCTTTTCGTTGTTGATTTTTTCCAACAACTCCGTTCAACCCTTCTTCGTAAGGATGCCTTCAAAATCATTTCTAGTTGAAGAAGTTATTCTTCTTCGATCTTTTCACTCCATTATTCGTTCCGGAGGCTTTGTGATGTTGCTCTCTCCAAACTATCATATCGTTTTGTCGAGATCATGTTCTTTCCCTTGCTCATCATTTTACCGGAGTGTTGTATTTTTCATTCAAGTTCCGTCATCTTATCAAGTTTTTGCCTATCTTTTAACCGGAGTGCTGTATGAATCTTTCTTACCCCTTGTACCATTCTTTGAATTGTTTCGGAGACAATGTGTTGTTGTTTTCATCAAATATCTTCCCAACTTGGCAAGTTCATGTTAATTCCTTCCATTTTCAGACGGAGAGCTGTCCAAATTCTGTCATTCTTATTCCTTGGCTATACCGTTGCGGTTTCATATTCTTTCCGTCCGTGAGCTCTTGTTTCATGTCTTTCAACCTACAAGGTTCTCATTGTGTTCCCTGTTCTTCCTTTTACCGGAGTATTTTCATATTCGTTCATCTCCGTTGTATTCTTTCCTTCAAGATTGTTCAACCTCTCAAGGTTTTTTGGTTTTCACTCGTTTGTCAAAGAAGCAACTTTGTTTTACCTCTTCCTCTTCAGTTTTTACCCGGTGCTATCTCTAGGATCTCGGGTCGAGATCCTCTGTTAGTGTGGGAGAGTTGTGACGCCCGAAGACCGACGTCCCAGAAGATTCCAGAGATTCCAGATGTTCCGGGCCCTTCCGTGTGTTTCTTTTGTGTTTGTGTTATTTATTTTTGCATTGCATCATGTCATCATGCCATCATGTCATTAATTTTGCATCTCAACCTAAATAAATCGTGTGGACCTCGGTCCATTTAAATCGAGGGAAGTGTGACTTCTCTTTATAACATATACTCCCAATATTTTAGGGAGCTATTATAATAATATTCCATTGCTTCGGAATAACCCAACACACTTGCATTTATTCTCCAGACATCTTTTGCTTCAAGTTTCCATCTAAACCCTCCCTATAATTCTATTCTCGTTTATCGAGGTTCCTCCACAAGACCCTCCAACAATTTTAATTATTTCCTTACATTTTTGTGAGTCCAGTAAAATTGACCTCATGTCCTAATTCTTCCCTAGCCACCTCCTTCCTTTTCTTTTCTTCGGTGTTGTTTTCTGTTTTTTTTATTGGGAGAGCAACTTCATAGAAGAGAGCCAGCAGCCAGGCCTCCAGGCCCAGCCGGCCCACCTATCTCTAACCCTAGCTCTCCCGAGCCCATCTCCTCCTCGCTCCTCGCTCCCTCTTCAGCGCCGCCAGAGGCCGAGCTCCCTCCCTTCGGTGCGTCCCCGCATCCTCTCGCTCCTCCCTTCGATGCCGAACCCCACGCCCAAGCCCCATCTCTCCCCTCGAGCCCCCGATCCCCAGCTCCGCACCTTCGATCCTCCTCCCTCGACCCCCCCCCCCAGATCGCCAGGGAGAGGAGCCCCCTCCGACCTTCCCCTCGAGGACCTCGTCCGTCCCGAGCGCACCCCGTGAGCCGCGCCGCTGCATCTTCCTCCACGCCATGGCCTTCCCTCCGGCCTTCCCGCTCGAGCTCCCGAGCTCTCGAGCGCCTCGTCCGACCGGCCAGGCCCCGCCTCCCTCCGTCCCCAGCCGCGCCTGGCTGCTCCGCCAGCGCAAGGCCGGCCCTGCGTCGACCTCGTCCCTGCTTCCCTGGCCCCACCTCCTCCGCTCCAGCGCCTCGCCTTGGAGCCGCCGCTGGCCAGGAGCTGCAGCAGCTCCGTCGTTCCCTCCTTCCCCGAGCAGTAGCTGCTCCAGCGCCTCCCGTCCCCGCGTCGTGGCGTCCTCCAGCGCCGCGCAGGCGCGCCCCTCCTCTACTGCGACGGCGCCGCCGCGTCTCCTTCTTCAGCCCCGCACCACCTCGCCACCTAGCCCTGCTGCTGCCCTTGCCTCCTTGCTGCCGTTTTTGTTGTCTTGTTGCTGCGTTTGGTACCTAAGACAGGCAAGCTCATCTCCGGGTCGAGACCGACGCCAAGTACCCCTTCGAGTCGCCGACGACCCGTCAAGTTCGACTACACGGCGACAAAATGACATGTACACCTACGAGGAGACCGCAAGTACCCCCTACGGCAAGTACCACGACGTCCGAGTACAACTACGACCGAAACCGAGACCGGCAAGACCGCTACGAACGTGTACGAACCTTCGGTGAAGAACGAGTACACCTACACGGCGACACGTCAAGTACCACTACCGTCGCGAGAACCGAGTACGGCAAGTCCGAAGACCCTCAAGTACCTCTACGGAACATGTACGACGACCGTCGCCGACGAACCGAGTACCACTACCATCGCCCCATGTACAACTACGAATGAAACGTCTACTTCCACTACTTCCACTACGATCTCGAACCCCCTCCGAGAACGCACGCTTCGAAGGTATACCGAGACGACCCCGTGGATGAACGCTTATGAATGCTTGTGTTGTATGAGATGTTTCCCTTGTGTGCACCGTGCCCGTTTTGACTTTTGTCATGGTCCTCGGTTGCCTCGTCGCCGACCCGTGGGAATCCGGTGACGGGATCACCCCACCTTTCGTCTTGCTTGACTCGCTCACGCCATCTTTCTTTTGCTCCGGCCTCTCAACGAGTTACCGGAACCGAGATGTTGCCGTTGCATCATTTTCGGATCGTTGCCGTGGCACCCTTTCCTTCCACCGCGGTGACAATACTTCATATCTTCTTCCTGTCAACTTTTAATAAAAATTGCATAAACTTGATCATGTCATCCGCATCATGTTAACAACATTAGAATGTGTGATTGTTGTTTGCTTAAAATTGCTAAACATGCTCTTGGGGATTTTCCGGAATTGTTGTTGTTATTTTCCGGCCTCATTTAAAATGTCTAGATGTGTAGTTTTATTATGCTTCACCTCTTGCTATGTTAAAAACATTTAATCTTGTCTTGTAAATAACGAGAGTCAACTAAATAATTAAAATGTGGTGTTTCGTCAATATGCAACTCGTTGCATATTGAGCTCCACTTAACTTGTAGTATTTGCTTGTGCACTTGCCATGCCATGCATAATTAAACCGGACATGCATCATACTTGGATGTGCATCGTATGCCATGTTTATGCTTGTGTGTTTACCGTGTTGTTTGCTTCTTTCCGGTTGCTTTTCTTGTTAGCTTCAGATTCGTTCCGGAGTTGTGAGGATTCGCTCGACTGTGTTGCTTCGTCTACTTCATGGATCCGTTCTTCTCCCTTGCGGAATCCCAGGCAAGATGACCGAACCCGGATACCATTACTATATTTGCCTATTGCTAGAAGTATCGCTCTGTAGTATTTGCCTCGATGCCCATGTTTTCCTGTCAGCCTCCTATTGTAACCATGAACCGTCTAACCACCCTACCTATGCAAACCGTTGAATGGCTAAGTACGCTTCGCTCAGCCCCTCTTATAGCATTGTTAGTTGCAGGTGAAGATTGAAGATGCTTGCTTCATGTTGAAGTTATGTGGGGTTATATCACACTATATTAATTATTAAATGAACTCATCTATATATTGGCAATGGGTGGAAGGCTAAGCCTTTTGCTTGGTGATTTGTTCCACTCATGCCGCTAGGAACCGTATAAACCGGTGTTATGTTCCTTGATTATGCGTTCCTAACACGGTTGGGGTTATGGGGCCCCCTCGATAAACCGCTAAGTGCTAAGTCTTTTCCAGCAAGTCCCAACATTGGTACTATTCGCCTAATAACTAATAAAACTGCATAGGGACTAGCTATCCCATTTATTTTAATCAACAACCCCGGGCCAGTGCTCCACATGAGTGTTGGTCCGAAACGGGGAGTCTGCGGGGCCACCACGAGGAAACTCGAGGTTTGGTAAAAACCTATAGAATCGCCCATCCGGTCGTGTCCTGAGACTAGATACGCGCGGCTACCTATCAGGGTGTTGACACGCCAGGAGGATTTGCTGGATTATCCTTACCTTAGTTCGGAGTATCTTGAGCACGGGATTCCGAGAATACTCGGGTCTTCCCACCTTGGAGTTGCGACTCCGCGGATCGTGGGCTTGTCATGGGCCAAGTTGGAACACCCCTGCAGGGTTATGAACTTTCGAAAGCCGTGCCCGCGGTTATGTGGCAGATGGGAGCTTGTTAATATCCGGTTGTAGAAAACTTGACACCATGTTTCAATACACTACCAGCGTGAGTACCGTGACTGTCATTTTCCGAAAGGGATTCGGGAGATGAACACGGTGGGGTTATGTTTGGCGTGCTTTAGTTAGGATCACTTCGTGATCATCTCTCGACCGAGGCACTTCTCTTCTCGCTCTCTTTTACGTAAGTTAGTGCTAGTGCTGCTGCAGACTCTTATTCTTTCTTCAGCCTTATCCACCCAAGGCTTAAATAGTCGTGTTACCCGGGAATGGGATTGCTGAGTCCTCTGTGGCTCACAGTTACTTCAACACACCAGATGCAGGTTCAGCCGAGTTTGAAGCAGGAGATGGATCAGTACTTCACTAGGAGCTCGATGAAGAACGTGGCCGTTTGTTTGTGACGTTTCGACGATCAGTAGTGGTTTCTACTAGGATTCGATCTAGGCCTGTGGCTTTATGTTGTTTTGGTATCTTTCTTTGGATCTTCACCCGTAGTCGAGTTGTGATGTTTTGAATGATGTTTGCTTATGTAAAGTATTGTGTGAAGTGGCGAGTGTAAGCCAACTATCTCCTTTTGCAATTTAATCCCTCTTTTACATGAGTCGTGCAAAGATACCAAACTTGAGATCATTCTAGGATGGGCTTATATCTTTAAGTCGTGCCTCGACACGTAGGAGATATAGTCCCATCCTGGGCATTACAGCCACAGCCCGCGGGCGTGCGCCCATGTCGCTGCACCCGCCGTACCCAGGGCCGTGCCCCGCCCCTGCTCACCGTAGCCGCCGTGCCCGGCTTGCCTCCCGCTGAACCCCATTTGCGCCCGTGCCCGTCCGCGGCCCAAGCGCCCACCGCCGCCGCAACCGCGACCCTCCCTCTCCTCTCCTGGCCGCCGGCCATCCCCGTAGCCGTGGACGCCGGCGACGCTCCTGGCCGCACTCCAGGCCCAGGCCAGGCCGCCGCCAACTGCCCCGCCGCCTCCGCCATTCCCCCGCCCCGTCGTGGCCTCCTCGCGCGCCTCCTGTCCCGCCCGCTTGCAGCCTTGCCGGCTGCCCCCCCTGCCGCGAACCCCGTCCCCGCTCGCCGCCATTCACCCCGCCGCAGGCGCCGGAGCGCCGGCGCTGGTGCCCGCCGGCCGTCCCGCGGCCCCCAATCGGGCGAGCCTCGCGGGCCGGTGCCCGTTCAGGCGCCAAACGGCCGCGCCCGGTGACCCGCTGCGCCCGCCCCGCTAAGGACCTAATGTCTCTATGACAGCGAGCCCCGCTCAGCAGATTTGACCAGTCAATGGTCAACTCTGTTGAGTATTGACTGGGTCAACTAGGACCCCCTGGCCCATATGTCATCCTCTGTGTGCATGTCTGTGTACCCGTAGCAATTTATTATTTAATTTCGAATTAATAATAATTTCAGAATATTAATAAAACTTTAAAAAATCATAGAAAATAATCCGTAACTCGGATGAAAAAGTTTTATATATGAAAGTTGCTCAGAACGGCGAGACGAATCCGAACACACAGTCCGTTCGTCCGCCACACATCTCTATCATACCGAACATGGAACAATTCCCCTCTGGTTTGCATGTTCGAAAATGCCTAACTCCGGGAAAACGTTCCCTGAAGTTATCCCCTTTCGCCGGTACCATGTAGCACCGCGTTAGAGCACCCTAGCACTGCGTGTTGACATGTTGTGGTTCCTTGTTGCACCTGTGTGCTTTATATTTACTGTTTCTTCCCCCTCTTCTCTCCGTTAGACCCCGAGACCGATGATGCCCCGGTGATCGACTACGGTGTTGACAACCCCTCCTTGCCAGAGCAACCAGGTAAGCCAACGCCCTTTGATCATTCTGATATCGCCCATTCCCTTCTCTCTTATGCTTGCATTAGAACTGCTACTGCTTTTTGTATGATCCTATTCTGATGCATAGCCTATTGTTGATACCTACATTCATACCTTACTTGTTTATACTAAACTGCTTAGTATAGGCTGGTTAGAGATCCATCAAAGACCCCCCCACTTTGTCCTGTCTGCCATGCTGGATTATCAGAAGACCCGATCAACAGGATCGAACACCAGGCCCCGACACCGCACATCACTTTCCCCTTAGTTGCTCGACACTACTGGGTTACTATAGAGTGCCGAGGGTGAGACCTCATCAGCACTTCTGATGTTACCCTTGTAGGTTAGTTCATCGAGGGTGATTTCCTCCTTCTCCACTCCCGATAATGACACTGTCGTGCAACTCTCAAGAGTGGACTCGAGGGTGACTCCTCTTTCGTTCACCTTGACGATAAACATCAGGTGGAATTCCATCGAGGGTGATTTCCTCAGGTTTCCCTTTGGTGTTAGACACCCAGTTACTATGGTTACTGTGGTTACTATGACTTTACAACTGTTACTTGGAAAGGCGGGTCGACCCTGAGGGGTACCCGCGAGTGATGTGGAGACGGGTTGGCCTGGAGGGTACCCGAGAGTTGAATACGAGGCGTGGCCGGACATTCTTAGCCCTTGCCGCAAGTCCTCGAGACGGTGCGACGGGGTCACATCTTTCGTCAGTCTCTGCTCGTTACCGCGTTCCCAAGACACTAAACGGTTTGGATATTTGATCCAAGGGGCCTTTGGCCTGATAGCGCTAACCATCACGTGGGCATAGTATGGGCGTTCTGCGTTGTATGCATCAGCCGAAGCTAAACTGATGTCATTGCGACTGAGCGGCGTGCGCCGGGTTGGACCGCGTAAGCACCTGCCTTTTTAAGGAGGTAGCCCAGGTCTGCTCACCGTCCGCGTACACAACATGCAGGAGTTCCCGGGGCGATTGGCCCATGACCCCTGGGGGCATAGGGTTTAGTCTGGCGTGCATGACCTTTGTATTAAGCCTAGGTCAGGTTGCGGCGTATTGTTTGGCCAAGGGCGGGCATGACCTGATGGTGTGTCCGGCCGGAGTTTAGCAAGCGTGGTGGGTAAGTTGGTGCACCCCTGCAGGGAAGAAAACATCTATCGATAGCCTGTCCTACGGTAACGGACACTTGGAGTTGTATCCCGATCGCTACAACTAGAATTGGATACTGAGACGTGAATGGATATGTGGCTCCGGGATTGCTTCCTCGCACGGAGTCGAGGAAGGATCTATGGGCGTTATTGCTACAACATGCTTAATAATTATAATATGTTATACTACTCTATTCCCCCTGTTGCTGCAAGACGATGGTTTCCATAAGATGCTAGCCTTCGATAGGATTAGCTTCTCCCCCTCTTATTCTGGCATTCTGCAACTTAGTCCACCTATACTACCCCTTTTCATTGATACCAATGCATATGTAGTGTAGATCCTTGCTTGCGAGTACTTTGGATGAGTACTCACGGTTGCTTTGCTCCCCCTTTTCCCCTTCTTTCTTCTTTCTGGTTGATGCAACCAGATGGTGGAGTCTAGGAGCCAGATGCTACACTTGACGACTGGTACTACCCCGACAAAGCCTACTACCTCATGGAGACAGCTGACGCCAGGAGCAGTTAGGAGGTCCAGGCAGGAGGCCTTGCCTTTTCGATCGTTGATGTTTTGTGCTAGCCTTCTTAAGGCAAACTTGTTTAACTTATGTCTGTACTCAGATATTAGTGATTCTGTTGACTCTTGTGTATTCGAGCTTATGTATTCGAGCCCTCGAGGCCCCTGGCTTATAATATAAATCTTGTATTATTTTAATTTGTGTCTAGAGTTGTGTTGTGATATCTTCCAGCGAGTCCTTGATCTTGGTCGTACACATTTGCGTGCATGATTAGTGTACGGTCAAATCGGGTGCATCACAAGATGCAGAGTTGATAATGATAGTGCAACATACTTGTGGCACTGCCGTTTAGGTCATATTGGTATAAAGCGCATGAAGAAACTCCATGCAGATTGGATTTTGGAATCACTTGATTATGAATTATTTGATACTCGCGAACATGCCTCATGGGTAAGATGACTAAAACTCCGTTCTCCGGAACAATAGAGCGAGCCAATGACTTATTGGAAATAAATACAAATGTATGTGGTTCGATGAGTGTTGAGGCTCGCGGCAGGTATCGTTATTTTCTGACCTTCACAGATGATTTGAGAAGATATGGGTATATCTATTTGATGAAACACAAGTTCGAAATATTTGAAAAGGTTCAAAGAATTTTCAGAGTGAAGTAGAGAATCATCTGTGACACCCCGAGATCGATGCGGGTGTCTTCCAGTTATTTGTCATCGTAGGCATGTCATCTGCTTGCGTGTTGCACTTTGCCATGTCATCATGTGCATTTCGTATGCATAGTTTTCAAACTTGCATCCGTCCGTAGTTGCCGAGCCCCCTCGTCCTTTCCGTTGCCCGTTCGGAGCTCAGACACGCTCGCACACACCCGCGGCATCTCCGAATATTTATTTTATAAGTGGTCGGAAAACGTTCTCGGAATAGGTTGAAACTTGGCGTGCGGTATTATTATAGTGTTGGCATACCGCTTGTCAAATTTCATCGCATTCGGAGTCCGTTTGATAGCCCAACCGTTGCACATGTAGCGGCACCGTTGCCGGACTGACGTCGGACGTTTTCGGTCTCCGAAAACCCGGCCGGGCCTCTCTCTCTCTCTTCTCTCCCTATAGCCCACCTCCTCTTTGCACATCCCACTACCACCCTCTAGGCCTGTCTAACCCCCCTCGCGGTCGAATCCGTTGGATCGCGATCGGCGTGCCCGAAACAGCCTCAAAACACTAATCCTAGACCTCCTGCCTATTTAAACACCCCCACGTTCAAATTTGGACCCCTAGACCCCTTCTCCTACCTCCCTCCTCAAATTCCGCACCTGCCCGCTCTCCCGCCGCCACTTGGTGCCTTCCCACCGGTCAGCGCCGCCGCTAGCCGCCCTCTCGGCCAACTGGCGCCCTCCACGCGTCCCCCCTCTCCCACCACCCGCACGGGCCCGTCGGAGCCCGAACGCGGCCCACCCCCGGGCCGATCTGGGCCTGACCTCTCCGCCTGCGCCCGCTCCCGCTCGAGCCTCGCTCACCCGACCCCACCCCCGCTCCACCCCTGCGTCCCTGCACCACCTCGCCTCTGCCCGCTGGTGCGCGCCACCGCCTCGCCGTCTCCGGCGAACGCCGATGCCCAGCTAGCGCCGCTGGTGCCGTCCGCCGCCGCAAGCCGCCTCCATCCCGAGCTCCTCCAACCTCCACCCCATTTCAGTCTAGATCCGGCGCCCCCGCACCGTGAACGGCTAGATCCGCCGGTTCCCAGCCGGATCTAGCGTCCCACTGCCGCCCCGCCTTCGCCAGCTCACCGCCGGACCACCTCTGCCTCGCTCGGTCTCCTCGCGGGAGGGAGACGAGCAAGTTCGTTAGCCCGCTTGGGCCAGCAACTCCACGGCCCACCCGCGAGCGGCCTCGCCTCAGCCCAGCTGCCCCACCGAACGGGCCCGGCCCGCAAGGTGAGCGCCGGCCTGCCCGCTATCTCGCACCCAAGCTCGTTTAGTAAAACGTCGCTCGCTCTGTTTTCCCCCCGAAATTGACTAAGTCCCTGTTCTGCAATAACATGTGTGCATGTTTGACTGCTCATATCTTTTTGCATGTTGATCCAAATTGAGCATATAATATGTCAAATTGTTCGTCTCTGAATGCTCTACATGATAGTTGCATTTTCATGCATGTTAGGATGCATCATGATGCCTTAATCTCTGTTACAAGAGTGCTAGTTGTTGTTAAGTGCATAAAACTGTTACTAGTTGCTGATTTGTCTTTTTCATATCTTTTTGTGTGATTTTTGTTTGAGCATCATGTCAACATGTTTTAGGAGCTATATCATGTCATATTTGCATTGGTGTAATTAGTTTTTCATGATATGCCTTGTGGTGAGTGGAACAAGCTTGTTAAGTGGCCTACTCGCTGTTTGTTGTTTCCTGAGACTAGTTAAAAACTGTTAAGTCTGTATCTGTTATATTGTGATGCCATGTTTTCTTGATGCTACAGTCAAATCTATGCATAATCTGGGATGTTCAGTAAGGATGTTTTGTTGTCCATGTTATGCTCTATCCATCCATGCCCTTATTTGCAATTAAGTCCTCCTGTAGCTTGTAGTTATAATGCTCTCAAATTGCTAATTAATATTTCTATCAGCCTGTTATCAGTAAGTTTAGTTTTGCCATGTGAATAGCTAGTGTTCTATGCATCCTATGACCATATTCTTTCCATGAGTAGCTGCATAACCATGTCTTCTTGCTGTTGGTTATATTCACATGCCATGACATGCTTTGAGATGAGTTGCACAAGCTTGCAAACATGCCTACTTGTCGCTGTTCCTGCCATGTTCAGTTTATTTCACTAAGTCTGTGAATCTGTTATCTTTTGCAATCTTGCCATGATGTTTTGAGCATGTTCTAGTGGTATTTGGTAGTAGCTCAGTGATCATGTTTTGTAATGCTTGACATGTACATGCTTGTCATGCCCTTTGATGCCATGAAATGTTCCTGTAGCATGTTGTTTTGATAATTGCAAAGTGCCTAGTTGTTGTTTTGGACAGATTGTTGTTATATCTTGTATTGGGTGTATGTGTTGAACCCATTGTTCAAGAACTCGGCCGAGTTACCATTTAAATGGCCATTTAATCGCTACTCAGTGCCTAACTGAGGCGAATAGCACATACTCGGTTCATTAAATGGTCAAGCCGATTAACTGCCATTTAATCGGTTGTCAGACGATTAATTGGTTGTCAAACCGATTAATTGGTGACGGGTCAGGTAACTGAAGTGCCATCCATAAAAAAAGCGGTACCGAAGTGGCAATCCAGGCCATTATTTGGCCCCGTAACCTGTGGCACTGCATCCTCCCTCTCCCAAATCGCAGCGCCCCTTCCTCTCCTGACTCCTCACGAGTCACGACCATGGCTTCTCCTCACCGGCCCTAGCCACCACCGGCGATCGCCCTGCTCCCGTCGCCGGCCCTACCCTCCTTCTCTGACCCCATCCCCTCCCATCCTCTTCTGCCCGTCTCTCCTCTAGCCCATACCTGCAAGCTGCAGCAGCGGCGACATAGGACAATCAGCAGTATCGACCTAGGCCAGGCAACAGTGCCGGCGACCTCGGCCAGGCAGCAGCGCCGGCAACCCCTCGAACCAGGTCCCCAAGGATTCACCAACCAACAAGGTATAGTTCTGCTAAGATTCATCTCATGTGCAGCTGTGAGCATTGGATTATGTGGTGTACAATACATGAAAAACTAGTTACATGTTGCCAATATATTCTCATGTCAGCTGATTAATGATCGACCGATTAATTCAGTTAAATGGCCGATTAACCGATTAATCGCTAATCAGTAGTCGACCGAGCAGTTACCAGTTACCGAATTCCCAAACAATGGTTGAACCGTTGCTCCGTTTTGGGCATGCTCTATATGAAACTTGCTTGGTTTTGCATGTAGATGTATCATGCCATGTTGCATCATTATTAGAGTGTTTGCATGATGTTTGAATGCATTTTGCATCAATGCCATGTGTAACTTGTTTTGCTCATACCTTCTAGTCCGTAGCTCCGAATTAAATGAACTGTATATGTAACTTGACTAAAAACACGTGTAGATCATCATGGTGCATGTTAACGTGATGTTTAACAACTTTAACATAATGTTTGTTCAGATCTGGACCAATTTAGAAATTTGCATATGAGGACTTACCAGAATTGTTATATGTTGTTTCCGGCCTCATTTAAACTTGCTTTGTGTGATGTTCTTGTATGATTCATCCCTTGCAATGAGTAGTATCATTTAGCCTTGTCATGCATCATATTTGGTTGATCATCTTGTCTTGTTTATGTGTTGTGTGTTTACCATGTTGATTGTTTCTTCTCGTTAGTTCCTGTTTCGTTGCGATCGTGAGGATTCGTTCGACTACAATTGGTTCGTCTTCGTGGCTTCATCTTCTTCATGGACTCGTTCTTCTTCCTTGGGGGATCTCAGGCAAGATGACCGTCACCTTGGATCTCACTACTATCATTGCTATGCTAGTTGTCTCGATGCTATATCTATATGTTGCGCTACCTATCTATTCGTTTGTCAGCCTCTCATTGTTGCCATGAAACCTCTAACCTTTGACACCATCAGGGGCGGATCTACACCCCAGGCCCCCAGGGCCCATGCCCGAGGCGTGGCTTTTTTCTTGCTATTACTATGGCATGTTTTTCATATGGGCCCGGGGCCTAGCCCATGACATAGCCAAGGCCCAGACGCTCAGCTTCCTCAGCCACGACCTAGGCACTTCCGTTCGCACACACGCACGCCAAGCGGAGCGATCGGGACAACCGCCTCCCCTCCTGTGCGCCGCCCCTCCGCCGGGCCGACGGCGACTATCTCGCTCCTTGCCGCTTGTCTCCACGGACTGTCTCCACGACATAGCCCGGGGCCGTCGCTCTTCCTCAATCCCCTGCTCGACTGCTCTCCGCTGCTCAGGACAGTGGACTGCCGGTCTGCCGCTGCTGCTCTAGCCGGGCGGCGCCGCCACTCTACTCCAGCCACTGCCTGAACCCGGCCATTGCCCGACTCCTGACTACGGCCATTATCCGACTCCTGACTACGATTTAATTGATGTATGACCCCTGTCTATGTATGATATGAAGAAATTTTAACTGAACCTTAACCAACTATTCAGTCATCGTTCCTTCCATATTCTATATGTATTATCGATTTGAAACTCAAGCATTTTTATGTCAATACATTTCATACTGCAGAAATAGAAGACGAAGAGATATTTTTCATTGTTGTTGGCAATGGAAGGGTCTACACCCAGGGATTCAATTCTAGAGAATCAAGGAGTTGAGAGGAGTGAATCAACTCCACAAACTGAAACAACTGTATAAATGGGACCACAACCTTCGGCTTTTACCTCCTATATAGGGATTGCAGAGGGCTTTTACCTCCTCATAGAGGTAAGTCTTTAGATTTTCATTAATCATTATTATTTCACTATGTTTATGTCTTGTCTTATGAAATTGCAGATTTGATGTCTTGAAGGTGTTGCTTCTTCTTCTGCCGTTGATCGTGTTATGGGAGGCACAAATGAAATAAACACCTGATTTGGTACTCTTTTATATCTCCGTATTATTTCTAGTTTTATAATGGTTTATCTCTTATGTTGGATTGTTAAGCACTAAGATTAAATTCTAGAATTATTGAACAATTGAGATTTATGTTGTTTGTTATTGCATATGATCTTTTTTTAGACGTCATGGCGTGTTTTGGGGTAGTTATATGTAAGTGCCAAGGTTTTTCCTTCTTGCCGAATTTTTTTTGGGCCCGGGCTTTGCTTCAATCCTGGCTCCGCCACTGGACACCATCACACCAAAACGTTGTGTGGCTATGTTAATACTTGCTTAGCCCCTCTTATAGCATTGTTAATTGCAGGTGAAGATGAAGATTGTTCCATGTTGGAACTTGGATATGTTGGAATATCATAATATCTCTTATTTAAATTAATGCACCTATATACTTGGCAATGGGTGGAAGGCCTGGCCTTTTGCTCGGTGTTTTGTTCCACTCATTCCACCTTAAGAACCGATAAACCGGTGTTATGTTCCTTGATTTTGCGTTCCTAACGCGGTTGGGTTTATGGGGACCCCTTGATAGTTCGCTTTGAATAAAACTCCTCCCGCAAGGCCCAACGTTGGTTTTACCATTTGCCTAATAACTAAAAATTGCATACGGAGTTAGCACTAACCGCGGACTTAATTTACAAACTGGGCGAGTGCTCCTCATAAGTGTTGGTCCAAACTAGATCACTTTGCGGGGCCACTGAGGGAGTCCTGGATCGGGGGGTCCTCATGTGGCCGGACAAACTCCTGGTGGGAAGGACTGGTGGCCTGTGAAGATTATAATCAAAGATCATTTGTCGTATCCGGATAGGACTCCTATATTCATGTAATGGCAAGTTTTAGGTTAGGGTGTAGATTTTCCTTCCTCTGCAGAGATGACATGTATAAACCCTAGGCCCCTTCGGTGTGTATATAAACCGAAGGGTTTAGTCCCTAGAGGCTAGAACAGAATCACAATATCCTCATAGGCTAGACTTAGGGTTTAGCCATTACGATCTCGAGGTAGATCAACTCTTGTATTCATATTCATCCATATTAATATAGCAGGAAGTAGGGTATTACCTCGATTGAGAGGGCCTAAACCAGGGTAAACATCGTGTCCCCAGTCTCCTATTACCATCGATCCTCAGACGCCTAGTTCGGGGCCCCCTACCCGAGATCCGCCGGTTTTGACACCGACATTGGTGCTATCATTTAGAGTTCCACTATGTCGTCGACGGAAGGACTAATGGATTGCGTCATCAACCGCAATGGCAACACCAAGGGAATTTTCTCTCCTGGCCAACTTTTCATCAGCGGCTTCGCGCTCCGTGCCAACATCGAAGGCCACCTTGAGCAGATCAAAAGCTACACCCCTGGCCGTCAAGTCAGATTCGGAAGCTTAAACTACGTTGCTGATATCCGCGGAGACTTGTTCATCGCCGGATTCGAACCAGCGGCAACCTCTCTCTGCCACCACGATGAGCATGACCTAACTCTGCCATCGGATCAAGAAATAGCACCTGCAACAATTCTAGCCCTAGATCCAGAACATATCGCATCACCCGAGGACGAGAATCTCAACCCCACCACGGGAGCCGCAGAATCTATGACGTTGGAGCCGCACACGGACCCAACTACGAGCGGGGTCTATGTTACCGGAACCCCGGACTCAACTCCGGCCTCAGATTCCGAATCACGCGCATCCGCGCCCTTTAAACCCGATCATGCGTCTATCACCGAATTCAGTGCCGCGGATATCTTCCAGCAGTCACCCTTTGGCGACATGTTAAAGTCATTAAGATACCTCTCCCTAGAAGAGGACACACAACTGCATTGTATCCAGTTCGAACTGGAGGCTGATGGAGAATTTTGTTCCCACCCACCACCCACTTGATAGCGACGGTCGAAGATCTAACCGATCTACTTGACTATACTTCCGAAGACTTCGAAGGGATGGACCCCGAAACTAAAGCGGATCCAGATCAAGGCTGGCCTGTAACCGGGTGGAGGACAGCTAAGTCTACGTACGACGTTTACATGGTGGATACACCCAAAGAGGCAGAGGGCGATGGCGAAAACAATCCCGTAGAGGACAAACCCGCCGAAGAACCTCCCAAACGTCGGCATCCAAAACGCCGAACTAAATCTAGTAAAGGAAATGATAGCAACACTGTGACTAATGATGGTGACATTCCGGAACAAGGCGAAGACACCGCAGACCCAGCGATGGAGGAGGAGGAGTGAGAGGACGGCGAACAGAGTCTGATGCCGCAGTCCGATGACAGCGATGCCAAAGACAGTAATTATGAACCTGACTCCGAAGAAGAGGTTAGCCTGGGCGACGACGAATTCATCATCCTAGAAGAACCCTCAGAACAAAAGCGCTTCCACCGGAGGCTTATTGCCACCGCAAGGAGCCTGAAAAAGCAGCAGAGATGGCTTCGAGCCGCGCAGGACACGCTCAATGCTAGATGGAATGAGGTGCTAGACGCCGAACAGAAACATGGCTATAACGGCCAAACCAAAGGCTATCCCAAGCGTAAACTGCTGCCTGAATTCGATGATGAGGCCGCCGCGCCCGTCCTGCCGAAGAATAACACCGCCGATAAGCCAGACCGACCACCTCGCGGACAGGACAGGGTCGCTAGCAATGACGTACACAAGCCCGCACCACCACTCCGTAAAGGAAAGGAGGATGCGGCTCAAGTCCGAAAACACGATCTATGTGAGGACCTGAACAAAAAAGCTAGCAATACCAGGTCTATCTACGGACCTAGGGACCAGGCTCCCACACGAGACGGCGGCTATCAAGCCAATCGCACCGGTGACATACCAGTTCAGAGTCAATACCGAACACCACAGCCATCGGATATACGCCACGATATAGCAAGATACAGAGGAGCTGCACACCCTCCGTGCTTCACCGATGAGGTGCTAGGTCATGATTTCCTAGAAGGGTTTAAACCCGTGAACATCGAAGCGTACGATGGAACGACAGATCCCGTCGTCTGGATAGAAGACTTTATTCTTCACATCCACATGGCTCGAGGAGATGATCTCCACGCCATCAAATATTTACCCCTCAAGCTAAAAGGACTAACTCGGCACTGGCTAAACAGTCTCCTAGAGAACTCCATTGGGAGCTAGGAAGAACTTGAGGATGCTTTTCGGGCCAATTTTCAAGGGACTTATGTCCGGCCCTCGGACGCTGATGATTTAAGTCACATTATCCAACAACCCGGGGAGTTAGCCCACAAGCTTTGGAATCAGTTTCTCACTAAGAAGAACCAAATCGTCGACTATCCGACACTAAAGTCTTAGCGGCATTCAAGCACAGTATCCGGGACGAATGGCTAGCCAGACACCTTGGACATGAAAAGCCGAGGACAATGGCAGCCCTAACTACACTCATGACTCGCTTTTGCGCGGGTGAGGATAACTGGTTAGCTCGTAGTAGTACCGGTGACCCTGGAACATCTGAAATCAGGGATGGCAATGGAAAGCCACGACGTAACAAAAACATACGTCGAAACAATTTTGGAAGCCCAGATGATACAACGGGAAACGCCAGATTCAGTGGCTCCAGACCCGGTCAGCGGAAGAAGCCATTTAAAGGCAACAAAGATGGTCCATCAAGTTTGGACATAATATTAGATAGGCCCTGCCAAATTCATGGCACCCCAGAGAAACCTGCCAACCATACCAACCGTAACTATTGGATTTTCAAGCAGGCCGGCAAGCTAAACGCCGAGCACAAGGGGAAGGAGCCTCAGAGCGAAGACGAGGATGAACCTCGCCAGCCGAATATAGGGGGGGGGGGGGCAGAAGAAATTTCCACCGGAGGTCAAAACAGTGAACATGATATATGCCACTCATATCCCAAAGAGGGAGCGCAAGCACGCACTCCGAGATGTCTACGCCATTGAGCCTGTCGCCCCCAAATTCAACCCATGGTCAGCCTGTCCGATCACTCTTTGATCACAGGGATGATCCGACTAGTATTCGGCATGGGGGTTCGGCTGCCCTAGTGCTCGACCCAATAATTGATGGATACCATCTAATCCGAGTCCTTATGGACGGCGACATCAGTCTCAGTCTGATATATCAGGATACTGTCCGCAAGATGGGGATCGACCAGTCAAGAATCAAGCCAAGCAGCACGACCTTTAAAGCAGTGATACCGGGCATTGAAGACCGCTGCACAGGCTCTTTAACGTTGGAAGTTGTATTCGGTACTCCCGACAACTTTTGAAGCGAAGAACTAATCTTCGACATAGCTCCGTTCCGAAGTGGCTATCACGCTCTACTCGGAAGAACGACCTTCGCCCGCTTTAATGCAGTCCCGCATTATGCCTACTTAAAGCTTAAAATGCGTGGACCACGTGGCGTTATCACGGCCAATGGAAATATAGAGTGCTCACTCCGTACGGAGGAAGACACGGCGGCATTAGCAGCCGAAGTCCAATGCGGCCTATTCAAGCAGGATAATCCATCAATAGCGGACACAAGTAAACGTGTCCGGCATACGCCTCAGTGCGGCAGCTCAGATGACCCTGAGCAAGATTGAAAGCTACGCCCCCGTCGACTGCTCCATAAGGTGATAGCATATGTGCCTTGAGTACATAATTATGCCTTAAAATTCCTTGGGCGGGGACCAGGGGCACCTGCATATAGTCCATAGTCCAGCTAGACCCTATTCGGACTTTAAACTTACCTCCTTTAGGTTCATTAAACGAACCATACTTGTTATGGCCACACTGGATTAAAATTTTTTCCAGGTTTATTTTCTTTCCTTTTTTATAGACGGCCATCATATTCTCACCCCTTCAAGGACACAGTACAGAGGTGGAAACGGCGCAGACGTGCAGCAGGGACCCGTACTAAGGTTTCTTTTTATATTAAGAGCCTGTGTAATCCTTTTTTCTCTTTCATGTTATATACCTTCTTGGCATGTAAAATGTCCAAAAAAGGTTTTTCGGCATTGTCTGTAAGATTACGGCTCGCCGTACTATAGAGGGATATTAATAGAACAGCTTTATTCGCATTATGCTTGGAGTTTTATTCACTCACCATAAAATGTTCTCTTCCCACATCAAATTGCCATATGTGCCTTGTCAATAAGGGTTTATCATCAGGGGCTATATTCAGCCCGGTATATGTTGAAAATACCGAACACCTATAGGGAATGTTTGGCATCCTGGATGTTTGCTTTATATGCATCAGTTCTGAATCATGTCTTGGGTAAATAGTTGGGTTGCCCGGCTCCTGTGCTTACCCCTACGTTCCTGATTGTTCGACTAGGGAGTAAAGGGAGAACTACTACGATTGTACTTCTGTCTAGTCTGGTCAAGTACCTCAGTAGAAAAGCTGAAAACTGACTGTCATGATAAGCGAGAACCTAGTCTGCAATCCGGTGACTTAGTTTTATACTATGATCGATAGAGATCTACCCCGTGTTATATGAAGGGCTGGTTCTTTGCCCAACCTAGTGCAATTGGATGCCTTAAGTAAGGAATATTATATCCGCACCAGAGGCTAGTACCTAGCCCCACATGTCAAGCTCCTACGACTAAGTGAAAGCAATAACACCGCATGGTCTGATTACCTGGTTCGCTCCGCATGCACCTCGTATACGGACCAAGACGTTGGATAAAGAGTGTACATGCATATGACCGAACACCCTAGTACTATGTACATGGGGGATGAAGCCGACGACTGGAAACTTTCAGATTTAGATAAACAGTCACACGGGAGGTAAAAGGCGCTGATATTATAATAGCGCAAAAGTTATATACACTGGATTCATAAGCATAGTCTTTACATCCGGATACAATCACTCGAAGACAAAATCCTTCGAACACTGGCCTTCTAAAAGGCGGGTGCCCTCGATGACGTCCTCGAAGTACTTCTCCGGCTTGCGGTGCTCCTTGCGTGCGGGCGGGCCAGCAGTAGCCATATGCACTGCTTTCATCTTCGCCCTATGCACTTTGACACGAGCGAAGGCCATCCGAGCACCTTCTATGCAGGCCGAACGCGTTAGTGCGTGAACCCATGGACTCGCCTCGATGAGCCACTTCACCAATCCGAAGTAGCTACTTGGGATTGGCTCAACGGGCCATAGCCGGACTATTAAGTCCTTAATTGCCGAACCCGCCATGTTGTGCAGCTCGACCAGCTGCTTCATCTCATCGTGGAGGGGCACCAGATCTTTTGGCGCATAGAACTGCGACCAAAACAACTTCTCCGTGTTGTTCCCCTCCAGGGCTCGAAAATATTGGGCGGCATGTGCGCTGATCCTCGGAAGATCAGCAAACACGCCTGGAGAACTCCATAATCGTGTCAGCCCAATGTACTTCTGCCCTTCAAAGATACTCTGTCAGAGAAATGTCTTACTAGATGCTATCTGCCGTGCCTGCTCGATTTCCTGACGGGCGCTGCATGACTCGCCTCGTGCATCCTGGGCAGTCTTCACTGCTGCAGACAGCTCGGTCGCTTGTACCGAAGTCTTCTTCTCCAATGCCTAACATTTAAGGATGGCGTCGTTAAGTTCAGTCTCGACTTTGGACACCCGAGACCGGTGCTTCTTGCACTCAGCCTTCTCGGCCTCCAAATCGGCAGCCGCTTTGTCAGCGGCCACCTTGTTCGCCTCGGCCTCCTTCTTTGCCTTGGCAACCACGCCCTTTAGGGCCTCGAGGTCAGCGGCGCCAACTATTTTGTACAGAATACAATATTAGAGTTTATAAACATACTCAATCAAATTAAGTCTTATTGACATTTCAAAAATCCCCATACCATGCGTTTCATCCAAATGCTGATTGAAGCGGTCGAGGTCCGCATTCGCCACCTCGAGCTTCCGGTTTAGTTCAGCAACTTCTGCATCTCACGCAGTTGCCGCAACTAATGAAGCCTGCACAAACAGTTCAGCTCTTTACATATGCTATGCTATGGATACTTCGTCCGATTCTTTTCAGAATCACACAAAGCATCAGGGGCTACTGGCTATATATGTGCATTAAAAATAATAAATTCTATAAAAAGCATTACATTGCTTATCTCAAAGCCTATTAGCAGGCTGTTGAGGCTTCATTCAGCTCGCCCTTGACGGACTGAATCTTCCTCATCACTGCACCCATCACAGTGCGGTGCTCCTCCACGATGGAAGCACTTTGCAGTGCTCCCTCCATAGAGTCTGGCGCTTCCGGATTAACTCCAGGCGCCGCCGTACCCTCCTCCGCTTGAGGAGTCGAATCTTCGGGCCCTGGAGCCGCACTAGGCTCCGGGACAGTATTCGGTGGGGCCCCAGATTGTTTGGGCCCCATGTCTTTGGACTCCAAGGGGGTTGTTTCCCCATGGTCAGCGGCGGCCGAAGTATTACCTCCGGCCGCCCCGTCACCTGCCTCGCCCTCGTCTTCTTGGGCGGAGGACACCAGCTGTGAGGACACTTCGGTATCCCCGCCGATCATGGGCGATGGAGCTCGGACCGGCGGGCCACTCTCCGTCTCTCCAGGCGCAGGATAGTTCCCCTCCGATGAGATAGCATTAGGGTGTCCACCGGGAGGGCTGTAGGTCAGCAACGGAGAAATATTAAGTAAATGCTAAAACAAAGCAAAAGTGCAGCAGCCAATCCGGACAAACTTACGATTCGGGCAGGGGTTTCACCCTGAGCTTCACCACAAAGCTATATTCGGACGAATCCGAACTAGCTCCGAGGTTCAGTTTCCTTCGGGGCGCGGCTGTGGCTGCGTCAGCAATGGCTCCCCTCTTTGTCCCCCTGCCTTTTGCAGGGAGCTCTTCTTCCTCTTCCTCTTCCTCCTCATCATCTTCCTCTGCCTCGTCAGAGGAGAGGATATTGATGTCCTCGGGCTTCTTGCCCGCAGGGCGGGGGCTATCTCCGGACCCCTTGCCCTTCTTCTTCTTGGGCTTCTTGGCCGGCGCCTTGTATGGCACCGGGACCAGCATCTCCGTCAGTAAAGGCAATGCTGGGTCTTCAGGCAGAGGCGCCAGACACTTGATCCGGGTCGCCTTCTTCGTCCAGCCCTGTTTATCACGTAAAAATTCCAATTCCTATTATCATCAAATAAGGGAAAGGGTATGTGTTCGATAAGGATTTATATTACCTCTGAGGCGGAGGCCACAGTGCTGTAGCCTGCATCCTCGGTCTCTTTGGGCCATTCCTTCTGGCTCTTGAAGAGGTGCTTCCAGATCTCCTTGTGCGTAAGGCCGAAGAGATGCTTCATCGGCTTGTCTCCTGCCGGATCGAACTCCCATAGGGAGGAGTCCCGGCTTTGGCAAGGGAGAACAAGCCGGGTCAGCATCACCTGGACCACGGAGGAGATCAGGTGCCCCTTAGAGATTATGCCCGACACGCAGCTCACAAGAGTCGCCACTTCACTATGCGAACCCCAGTTCAGACTCTTTTTGGTCCAGGAGGTTAGCCTCTCTGGGGGTCCGGATCTGAAATTAGGCTCCGCCGCCCATTTGGTGTCATGGGGTTCGGTGATGTAGAACCACTCCTACTGCCAGACTTTATTCGTTTCCACGAATGAGCCCTTAGGCCAAGTTGCACTCGGGAGCTTGGTAATCATAGCGCCCACGCACTACGCGTGTTCCTCGTCCACCACCTTCGGCTTCATGTTAAAGGTCTTAAGCCATAGGCCGAAGTGTGGGGGGATGCAGAGAAAGGCTTCACATACCACTATAAAAGCGGATATGTGAAGGATTGAGTTGGGGGCTAGATCATGGAAATCTAGCCCGTAGAAGAACAAAAGGCCCCGAACAAAGGGGTGGAGTGGAAACCCTAGCCCCCTAACAAAGTGAGAGGTAAAAACTACCCTCTCACCCGCCTCTAGGGCAGGAATCACCTGACCCTTGGGAGGGACTCGGTGTGCGATGTTGACGGTGAGATATCCCGCGCTCCGTAGGTCCTCCACGGTCTTTTCTGTGACCGTGGAAGCCTCCCACTTGCCTCTGGCGCCGGATCCAACCATGGCTGGGAAGGAGAGTGGAGGTTAAGGAACGAGGAGCGGTGGGCGCATGATATGAGAATACCGGGGCTAGGGATATTGGAGAGCTCGGGCTTGAGGAAGGCGTGGGGCTGATGAAAGGGATTGATGTGCTTTATAAGCGTTGTGAATACAGAACGTCCCCCCACTTTAGCCATAAAACCTCGCCAGTTCCCAAAGTGGTCGTGCGTAATGCACGGTGTCGGTGCTCACGTTGTAGCTTGTAGTTATAATGCTCTCAAATTGTTAATTAATGTTTCTATCAGCCTGTTATCAGTAAGTTTAGTTTTGCCATGTGAATAGCTAGTGTTCTATGCATCCTATGACCATATTTTTGCCATGAGTAGCTGCATAACCATGTCTTCTTGCTGTTGGTTATATTCACATGCCATGAATTGCTTTGAGATGAGTTGCACAAGCATGCAAACATGCCTACTTGTCGCTGTTCCTGCCATGTTCAGTTTATTTCACTAAGTCTGTGAATCTGTTATCTTTTGCAATCGTGCCATGATGTTTTGAGCATGTTCTAGTGGTATTTGGCAGTAGCTCAGTGATCATGTTTTGTAATGCTTGACATGTACATGTTTGCCATGCCCTTTGATGCCATGAAATGTTCCTGTAGCAGGTTGTTTTGATGATTGCAAAGTGCCTAGTTGCTGTTTTGGACATATTGTTGTTATATCTTGTATTTGGTGTATGTGTTGAACCGTTGCTCCGTTTTGGGCCTGCTCTATATGAAACTTGCTTGGTTTTGCATGTAGATGCATCATGCCATGTTGCATCCATTTTTGAGAGTGTTTGCATGATGTTTGAATGCATTTTGCATCAATGCCATGTGTAACTTGTTTTGCTCATACCTTCTAGTCCGTAGCTCCGAATTAAATAAACTTTATTATGTAACTTGACTAGAAACTCATGTAGATCATCATGGTGCATGTTAACTTGCAGTTTAACAACTTTAACACAATGTTTGTTCAGATCTGGACCAATTTCGAAATTTGCATATGAGGACTTACCGGAATTGTTATATGTTGTTTCCGGCCTCATTTAAACTTGCTTTGTGTGATGTTCTTGTATGCTTCATCCCTTGCCATGAGTAGTATCATGTAGCCTTGTCATGCATCATATTTGGTTGAGCATCTTGTCTTGTTTATGTGTTGTGTGTTTACCATGTTGATTGCTTCTTCTCGTTAGTTCTTGTTTCGTTGCGATCGAGAGGATTCGTTCGACTACACTCGGTTCGTCTTCGTGGCTTCGTCTTCTTCATGGACTCATTCTTCTTCCTTGCGATATCTCAGGCAAGATGACTGATATGTCTCCAATGTATCTATAATTTTTGATTGTTCCATGCTATTATATTATCTGTTTTGGATGTTTAATGGGCTTTATTATACACTTTTATATTATTTTTGGGACTAACTTATTAACCCAAGGCCCAGTGCAAATTGCTGTTTTTCGCCTATTTCAGTGTTTCACAGAAAAGGAGTATCAAACGGAGTCCAAACGGAATGAAACCTTTGCGAGGATCGTTTTTGGAACAAACGCAACCCAGAAGACTTGGAGTACACGCCAGGGAAGCCACGAGGTGGCCACGAGGCAGGGGGCGCGCCCACGGGGGTAGGCGCGCCCCCACCCTCGTGGGCCCCTCGTAGCTCCACCGACGTACCTCTTCCTCCTATATATACCCATATACCCTGAAAACATCCGAGAGCACAACGAAATCCTAATTCCACCGCCGCAACCTTCTGTACCCATGAGATCCCATCTTGGGGCCTGTTCCGGAGCTCCACCGGAGGGGGCATCGATCACGGAGGGCTTCTACATCAGCACCATAGCCTCTTCGATGAGTTGTGAGTAGTTTACCATAGACCTTCGGGTCCATAGTTATTAGCTAGATGGCTTCTTCTCTCTCTTTGTATCTCAATACAAAGTTCTCCTCGATCTTCTTGGAGATCTATCCGATGTAATTATTTTTGTGGCGTGTTTGTCGAGATCCGATGAATTGTGAGTTTATGATCAAGATTATCTATGAACAATATTTGATTCTTATCTAAATTATTTTATGCATGAATTAAATATCTTTGCATGTCTCTTCGAATTATCAGTTTGGTTTGGCCTACTAGATTGATCTTTCTTGCAATGTGAAAGTGCAAGTTATCGACTAGAGGGGGGTGAATAGGCGATTTTTACGGAAGTCTTCAAAACACGGGGGCTTTGAAGACAAACGACAGACTTGCACCTATATGATAAGCAGGGGAAGATAAAGATAACAGAGATCAAGATGGAAGATATAACTGAAGCTAAACAGAGAGCAGTCTTCACACAGTGAAGTCAAACAGATTAGACAGACATGTAATGGCTTCACGAAGACATACTGAAATGTAAAGGAGGATAGGGATAGAACCAGTTGCTTGATGGAGACAAGGATTTGGTAGACCAGTTCTAGTTGATGTCTCAATTGTACATATGGTTAGGGCGGCTAGGTATTCAAACCCGAGGACACACAGTCCCGGACACACAGTCCTCACCATATTCCCCTTGAGCTAAGGACACACATTCCTCGCCCAATCACTCTGGTAAATCTTCAAGGTAGACTTCCGAACCTTCACAGACTTCGTTCACTGGCGGTCCGCACTCACTCTAGGACGCTCCGAACGTGACGCCTAACTGGCTGGAGGAAGCACAGTCCTCAAGTGTAACAAGTCTTTAGGTCACACAGACAGAAAGACTTTAGTGATGCTTAACTCTCTTTGGCTTTGGGTGCTTTGGGTTTTGTCCTCAAAAGGATATTTTCTCTCAAAGGCTTCGGAGGTGGGTTGCTCTCAAAACGACAAAAGCCGTGCACTAACTCTGAGCAGCCACTAATTTATGGTGTAGGGGGTGGGCTATTTCTAGCCATGAGGCAACCCGACATGATATGTCCGAAATGACCCTTGGTCACTCAGGAACTGACACGTGTCCAACGGTTGGATTGTGAACACACGAGACAGCTTTACTTGAGCTCCAAGTATTTGACTTATCCAGCTCTGGATAAGATTTGCTCTCATTTGTCTTCGCTTGAAGACATAGGTGTTTTGGTTGAGCATCACTTCAGTCATTCGACTATGTTCACTTGGACCCCACTTAACAGTTCGGTGGTTCCTATGACTCAAGAAGGAATAAAAATAACTACGAAAGAAACTATGTATTCACGTTCTATAGTCTTCAATGAATGTCTTCATAGGTCATTATCTTTACATGAATGTCTTCACGGACCATCACTAACTTCAATGTCTTCACACATTTTTAGGGGTCATCTCTAGAAGTTAAACCGAATCTGTGAGGGACTATTACCTGTGTTATCCTGCAATTCTCACAAACACGTTAGTCCCTCAACCACGTTTGTCGTCAATACTCCAAAACCAATTAGGGGGCACTAGATGCACTTACAATCTCCCCTTTTTGGTGATTGATGACAAACATGTTGAAGTTTTCAATGGGGATAAAATATGTGACATTATGGATAACACAATCAATGGCTTCATAAAATTGAGAGGGCTCCCCCTGAAGATGTGCACACAGTAGTTTTGCTTTTGAATGCAAAGGCACATGGCAGGTTTTGCTTTGTGGAGATCTCCTTCAATTTTATGAAGACAATCCATCATGCATACAAGGATGAAGTGAAAATAATGAGATGCATAATGGAAAATGGGCGTTTGCTGAATGACTTCATGCCAATAGGATTGATATTTAACCAAGCAGAAGAAATAACAACAGATGTAGCAGACGACCATCAAGTTTTAAGTGTTACAACTCAAGAGCCAAATGTTTCAAAACGAGAGTTGTAAAAACTTAGCAAAAATAAGGCACCTGACCCATATATTGACCCGATTGAAGACTATCAACTCATATGCTTCTCCCCCTTTTGTCAGTAAGGACCAAAAAGGTTTGAAGACGTAGAGTAACTATGTGTTCCTAGGCGGAGAAGATGCTGGTGCAGCTGGGTCGACGTTGGAGTTCAGTGGTGCGGAGGGGCCTAACGCTGAATCGTGATGCAGTGAAGCGATTGCTGGGGAAGTGGCGTCGTCTTCTTCATCGATGACTCGAGCAACAACAATTGCAGCAGAAGATGAATACTCAGAATCTTCAATAGATGGGGTTGGATGCCAAGTAGCAGCTTGTGGAGGACTGGAGTCAAACTTGAAGCGCTCAGTGAAGCCATGTGCTTGCAAGATCGGCTTCAGAGCATAGCAGGGTAAGGCTCTTCCAGGACCGCCGACAGGCTTCATGTGCAACAAATGAATTCTTGGTCACCAAGTTGCGAATGTGATTCACATCTATGAGAAGACTTTGCATTTGCCGTTTCATCCAGTCTTGATGCATATCCTGTTTCTGGTGAAGTGAAACAAGGAGCTCTCGGTCATTCAGTACACGAGGACGCTTCTTTGGCCGTTGAGCAATGGTGCTTCCAGTGGCATTTGTGTTGGCGCGATGTGGGAGACACAGATGCCTAGCCAGAGGATAAGTAGGCACATTTGCATTGGGCACATACACAATGTCAACCTGATGTGTGAAGCTTTGGTGATAAGCATTATGCAGGTGAAGTGGTTGCTTGGCAGGCTCAGCATATATGGCTTCTGAAAGTGCAGTATATCGACTAGAGGGGGGGGGGGTGAATAGGCGATTTTTATGAAATGCTTCAAAACATCGTAGTTTTGAAGACAAAAGATAAAGTTAGGTCCCCAGCAATAGCATCAGAAGCCTTTGATTTTCAGGTGGAGACCTTTCCCTGCAAGAGAAAGTTAGTTCTTCTTAACCACCCACATTTTCAGGGGTGGCTCAGAAGCAATGAGTCTAAGAGCAGCATCTGAGAATTTTGGCTTTGGAGCCCTAGCAAATAATCTTGTGGGAGGAGAATAATACTCATAAGAATAGGCAGAAAAATTCTTTGTTTTATGAATATAGCGGTTTGAAGAAACACGCTCATATTCATGGGTCTGAGTATGATCTCCCTGCAAAACATCCGCGTTAGGGTGACTCAGGTGAGTCCTTTGTCTGTATGAAGCCTTAGGACCATATGAAGCCTTTGGTCTGGGGTTTGTCTTCTTCCCAGGAGGTGTGATGATAACATTTGCTGGAAGTTTCTCAAGACAACCTTTGGGTACCCAGATCTTCTTCATAGGTGGCCCGTTCCTATAGTTAGTACCAATATACCTGGCAAACACTTCACCATTTTGATTCTTAAAAAGTTTATAGTTTGCATCAAAGGATTCATCAATGATAACAGGATTAGCACAAGTGAAGCCAGATAGGGTAGATGGATCCACTGAAGGTTCCTTTGCAGCAACCCATGTGGTTTTGGGATAATGCTCAGGCTCCCAGTATGAACCATCAACATTCATTTTCCTGTCGAACCCAACACCCTCTTTCCTAGGGTTTCGGTTCAGTATCTGCTTTTTGAGGACATCACATAGAGTCTGATGCCCTTTGAGGCTTTTGTACATCCCTGTTTCAAGAAAAGTCTTCAACCTAGCATTTTCATCAGCAATAGTAGTGGTATCCTCAGCAGAGGGGTTAGTTACCACGTCAGTAGTTGAAGATATTTCAACACTGTCAGCAGTATAACATTCAGCAACAGATGTAGCATTATCACGCTCAATGCATTTTAGACATGGTGGTTCAAACTCTTCGTGAGTGGAGCTGATCAGTTGTGCACAGAGTGACTCATTTTATTTTTGAAGATCTTCATGAGCCGCATTCAATTTCTCAAGTTCTCGTTTCCTTTGAATGTAATCGTGGGAAAGCTTTTCATGAGTTTTTGAGAGCGATTCATAAAGACCTTCAAGTTCCTTGTACTTAACATGAAGATTTTTTATGTCTTCAATTAAGGACTGAGAACGGGTCATTTCTGCATCCAACAGGTCATCGCTTTTGTCTAACAGTTTTTGAATATGTTCCATGGCTTTCTGCTGTTCAGTGGCAATTTTAGCAAGTGTTTTGTAGCTAGGTTTTGATTCACAATCAGAGTCATCTTCACTAGATGTTTGAAAGTAAGCATCGCGTGATTTTACCTTGGCACCGCGTGCCATGAAGCAGTAGGTGGGAGCAGAGTCGTCATCCTCATCAACAATGTTGGGGACGGTGCCATTGTCTTCAGTGTTGAAGATGGACTTGGCTACGTAGGCAGTGGCTAGAGCCAGACTCGCAGCACCAGAATCAGACTCCTCCTCCGACTCCACCTCCGCCTCTTCAGAAGCAGACTCCTCCTCAGAATCCATCTCCTTGCCAACAAACGCGCGAGCCTTGCCAGATGAATTCTTCTTGTGTGATGAATACTTTGATGAAGACTTGGAAGAAGACTTTGAATATTTCTTCTTTTTCTTGTCATCAGAATCATATTCCTTGCTCTTCTTCTTCTCCTTCTCATTGTCCCACTGAGGACACTCAGAGATTTAGTGACCAGGTTTCTTGCACTTATGACATGTTCTCTTCTTGTAGTCATGGGTAGAAGCTTCATCATTTCTTGAGCTGGATCATGAAGACTTTCTGAATCCTTTCTTCCTAGGGAATTTCTGGAACTTCTTCACAAGCATGGCAAGCTCCTTTCCAATGTCTCCAGGATAATCAGAACTGCAGTCAGATTCTTCTTCAGATGAAGAAACAGCCTTTGCCTTTAAGGCGCGAGATCGGCCATAGTTGGGACCATAGATGTCACGTTTCTCTGATATCTGGAACTCATGTGTGTTGAGCCTCTCAAGTATGTCAGATGGATCGAGAGTCTTGAAGTCAGGGCGTTCTTGAATCATCAGGGCAAGGATATCAAATGAGCTGTCGAGTGATCTCAGGAGAGTCTTGACGATTTCATACTTGGTGATCTCAGTGGCGCCAAGTGCTTGAAGCTCATTTATGATGTCAGTGAGACGATCGAATGTGTGCTGGACATTCTCATTGTCATGTCTCTTAAAGCGATTGAAGAGATTGCGAAGGACGCTGATCCTTTGATCTCTCTGGGTAGAGACACCTTCGTTAACCTTTGAGAGCCAGTCCCAGACTTCCTTTGACGTGTCCAGAGCACTTACACGACCATACTGTCCTTTGGTCAGATGACCACAGATGATGTTCTCGGCCGTTGAATCCAGTTGAACAAGCCTCTTGACATCAGCAGGGGTGATACCTTCACCAGTCTTGGGAACGCCGTTCTTGACGACAAACCAGAGGTCCACGTCAATGGCTTCAAGGTGCATGCGCATCTTGTTCTTCCAGTAGGGATATTTGGTGCCATCGAAGACGGGGCATGCATCGGAGACTTTAATTATCCCTGCAGTCGACATAGCTAAAACGCCAGGTGGTTAAACCGAATCACACAGAACAAGGGAGTACCTTGCTCTGATACCAATTGAAAGTGCAGTATATCGACTAGATGGGGGGGAGGGTGAATAGACGATTTTTATGAAATGCTTCAAAACATGGTAGTTTTGAAGACAAAAGATAAACTCAATCCTATTAGAATGCAGCGGAAAGTAGACTACACTCGACAAGCCATAGTCATGTATTCAATGAAGTGAAAGCACGAAGACTAATAGCAGCTAGGCAGTAGGGATCATGATGGAAGAAGGAATGAAGCCAATCATAACAAGTAGATAATCAATGAAGTCAATCAGATAAGGCAAGCATGCAATGACTTCACAACATAGAACAATGAGTAAAGGGAAGGAAAGAATAGAACCAGTAGCTCGGGGAGGACAGTGATTTGTTAGACCAGTTCCAGTTGCTGTGACAACTGTACGTCTGGTTAGGGAGGCTGAGATTTAACTCAGAAGACCGCGTATTCACCTTATTCCACTTGAGCTAAGGACACCTAGTCCTCGCCCAATCACTCTGGTAAGTCTTCAAGGTAGACTTCCAAACCTTCACAGACTTCATTCACAGGCAATCCACAATGACTCTTGGATGCTCAGAACGCGACGCCTAACAGGCTGGAGGAAACACAGTCCTAAAGTGTAATAAGTCTTCAGGTCACAAGACAGAAAGACTTCAGTGATGCCTAACACTCTTTGGCTCTGGGTGTTTTGGCTTTGTCCTCGCAAGGATTTCTCTCTCAAACGCTTCGGAGGTGGGTTGCTCTCAAACGACAAAAGCCGTGTAATAACTCTAAGCAGCCACCAATTTATGGTGTAGGGGGTGGGCTAATTATAGCCACTGGGCAACCCGACCTGATTTATCCGAAGTGACCCTGGGTCACTAAGGAACTGACACGTGTTCCAACGGCCAGATTTCAAACACTCACACGGCAACTTTACTTGGGCTACATGTAATGCCCAGGATGGAACTATACCTCCTACGTGTCGAGGCACGACTTAAAGGTATAAGCCCATTCTGGAATGATCTCAAGTTTGGTATCTTTGCACGACTCATGTAAAAATAGGGATGAAATTGCAAAAGGATAGTTGGCTTACACTCGCCATGTCACACAATAAATTACATAAGCAAATCATCATCCAAATAACATCACAACCCGACTACGGGCGAAGATCCGAAAGAAAGATACCAAAACATAAAGCCAGAGGTCCGAATCGCCCCTAGTAGAAACCACTACTGATCGTCGAAAACGTCACAAGCATACGGCCACTCTCTTCATGGAACTCCCGGAAGTTCTGACCCATCTCCCGCGTCATTCTCGGTTGAACCTGCATCTGGTGTTGTAGTATCTGTGAGCCACGAGGACTCAGCAATCCCATAACCATGGGTATCAAGACTAGCAAAGCTTTATGGGTAGGAAGAGGGTAGTGGTGAGGTTGCAGCAGCGGCTAAGCATAATATGGTGGCTAGCTTACGAGTACAAGAATAAGATGAGCATCTACGCAAACGGTCACAAACTAGTAGTGATCGCTAAAGATCCTGGACTACCTACGAGTCAAACATAACCCCACCGTGTTCTCTTCTCAACGTGAAAAGAGAGAGTCACGGTTACTCACACAGTTGTGTGTTTTATCTCGGATCCTCTGTCAAGTTTTCTACAACCGGACATTAACAAATTCCCATCTGCCACATAACCGCGGACACGGCTTTCGAAAGATCATAACCCTGCAGGGGTGTCCCAACTTAGCCCATCACAAGCTCTCACGATCAGCTAAAGTGATAAATATAATATCATCACCCCTTATCTTAGGGAAATCCGATCAGGCTCGGCATCCCGGTGCACAAGACATTTCGACAATGGTAAAACAAGTCCAACAAGACCTCCCGGCGTGCCGACACCCTGATAGTAGCCGCGCGTATCTCGTCTCAGGCCAGGTTCGGATGGGACAAGCTACGAGTAAAACCAGCCCTCGGGTTTCCCCAAGGTGGCCCCGCAGGTTGCCCGTTTGGGACCAACACCATCAGCACTGGCCCCCCCTGCTATGTAGAAAAGAATCTCCAAGGAGCGTCCCCCTTATGCAATTTAATTAATTAATTAAGTTGTTATGAGGCATATTAAAACCAATGTTGGGCCTTGCTGGAGGAGTTTTATTCAAAGACGAAGTGTCAAGGGGTCCCCATATACCCAACCGTGTAAGGAACGCAAAATCAAGGAACATAATGCCGGTTTATCGGCGCCTAAGATGGCATGAGTGGAACAAAACACCGAGCAAAAGGCCAAGCCTTCCACCCATGCTTAGTATATAGGTGTGTTAAAAATAATAATATATATTGTGATATTGCAACAACAAGTTCCCTCCTGGAACGATCTTCATCTTCACCTGCAACTAACAACGCTATAAGAGGGGCTGAGCAAGCGGGTGACATAGCCAAACAATGGTTTTGCTAGGAAGGTTTCAAAGGTTAGAGGTTTCATGGCAACAAGGAGAGGGGCTGACAATAAGATGGGTAGCGCGACATATAACGATAGCATCGAGACAACTAAGCAAAGGCAATGATAGTAAAGGTATCCAAGGGTATGGTCATCTTGCATGAGATCCCGCAAGGAAGAAGAACGGATCCATGAAGTAGTCGAATAGAACCTCACAACTCCGGAACGAACCCGAAGCTAACGAGGGAAGCAAACCGGAAAGAAACAAGCAACACGGTAAACACACCACACGAGACATGACAATATGCTCAATCAAGTATGATGCAACACAAGTCTACACAGGATGCACAACAAGTCTATACAGGAAGCAAAACATGGCAAGGTAGGAAGCACAGAAAACAACACAAGTCTATATGATGCAATACATGGCAAGGTATGATGCATGACAAGTCTATACAGGAAGCAACACATGGCAAGGTAGGAAGCACAGAAAAACAACACAAGCAACATGTCAATATGCTCAACCAAGTAGGATGCAAGACAAGTCTATATAGGATGCTAAACATGGCAAGGCAAGAAGCAAGTGTAAACTAGCTATCTAGGCATTTTAAATGAGGCCGGAAATAACAACAACAATTCCGGAAAAAATCCCCATATGCATGTTTAGCAATTTTAACCAAACAACAATTCACACATTTTAATATTGTTAACATGATGCGGATGACATGATCAAGTTTTATGCAATTTTAGTAAAAGTTAACATGAAGAGATATGAAGTATTTGTCACCGTGGTGGAAAGAAAGGGTGCCACGACAACGATCCGAAAATGATGCAACGGCAACATCTCGGTTCCGGTAACTCGTTGAGAGACCGGTGCAAAAGAAAAGGTGGCGTGAGCGAGTCGAACAAGATGAAAGGTGGGGTGATCCCGTCACCGGGTTCCCACGGGTTGCCGCCAAGGCAAACGAGGGCACAACGGACATGAGCAAACATTTGATACATCTCATACAACACAACAATCATTTTTTCACCACATCGGCATTCGACTCGGGGTATACCTTTGAAGCATGCATCTTCTGGGCGGAACGAGTTCGACGGAAGAGGGAAGTAGTGGTTCACGTGACGTAGGGGAAGTAGTCGTTCCGTTCGTAGATGTACATGTCGACAGTAGTGGTACTTGTCGGGATCGTCGCTGACGTAGGGGTACACGGGTCGTAGACGTGCTTGGCGTTTCGGTCAGTAGTGGTTCGGGTGTAGCATTACTCGTTTTGTAGATGTACTTGACGGTTCCGAGTGCTCCGGGCGTCGCGGTACTTGACGGTCGGTGGAAGTCGTGGTACTCGGGGTCTTGACGACGGTAGTTGTTCACGTTCATAGATGTACACATTCCGTAGATGTTCGTGTCGCAAGAAGAGGTACTTGGAGCATCCGGTAGTCGTTCGGGCGTCTGCGGGACTTGCCGATCTCGGTCTCGGCAACGTAGTTGTACACGGGGCGTCGGTGAACTTGACGGGTCCGATCTCTTCGGGGGTCGTCGTTGTACTTGCAGGCCTTGGCGATTCCATGTAGTCATGCACGGGAGGTGGTTGTACACTTCCGAAGAGGATCCTGGTTCACAAGAACGAAGCAACACACAAAAAAAGGCATCGGGTCTTCGGTCACCGAGGGGAGGCGGGCGGCGAAGCGGCAGCAACGGGCATGCGCGTGCACGAAGGCAGCGGGGTCGGCAGCTCGTCCATGTCGCGGTGGACCTCGGCCGGGGATGGCCATCACGATGCCGGCGACCAAGAAGCCGACAGAGTGGCGAGGGGAGGCAGGACGAGGAAGCAGGGCTTGGCGAGCTCCGGCCATGGCGGGGTCGGACGCGGGCGCTGGTCGCGAGCAGAGGGCGGCGGTGCGATGACGAGGATGGAGGGGAACGAAACGGCCTGGTCCTGCGGCTGGAGGGGAGGTCGACGGGGCTCCGGCCTAGTCCTGCTTCTCCGGCGAGGGCAGAGCAGGGGGTCTGGCGCTGGAGGCGCGCGGAGCACCAGACCACGGTGGCGGCGACGCGGGAGATGGCGCGGCGGCGCTCGGCCTGGTGAGGCGGCGGCATGGAGGAGAGTGCAGCGGGAAGCAGCTCCATGGGGGGCGGACGCAGAGGAGAGGGAGGCAGGGGAGCGAGGAGGAGGTGTGGAGGCACGCTGGTGTTTGGGGCCGAGCAGCTCGGGCGGTGCGATAGGAGGAGATCGAGGGGAGAAGGAGCTGGGGATCGGGGCCTCTGGCGGCGCTGGAAGAGCGAGAGGAGGGATCGGGCGAGGGAAGAAGGGGATAAGGCAGAGGTCGGCCGGGCCTCTTGGGCCAACTATGTTAGGCCGCCGGTGGGCTGGGCCGGCTTGGCAGCTTGGAGGCCTTATCCATTTTCTTAAAAAAAATGCAGATTCGAATACCCGATGATGAAAAGGAAAAAGGACAGGGGGGTTATATGAAGAATAAGAAGGAAGTAAAAATATATTTGAACTCCTAGATTTATGCACAATTTTAATAAACTAGTTTGGACATTACTTGAGCCATTTTTGAACCCAACCAAAACAAGTCCAAAGGAACTAAAAATTGGCAAGGATGTTGAAGGCATGGTTGAGAATTGATAGGAAAAGAATGAACATTAAATTGGTGCAGGAAATAGAATGCCACAATTTAAATGGACTAACGAAGAAGGAGAAGAAGATGATCAAGCAAGGTTGTGGGAGTCAAAACTTGGAGCGAAACAGACATGGGGAAAATTATGCAAGTGTGTGATGGTTGCTTCCAACAATGGAATATTTTTATAATAGCTCCATAAATATTAGGAGGATATATATATATATGTTATAAAGAGAAGTCATCCTTCCCTCGATTTAAATGGACCGAAGGTCCACACGACTTATTTAAGTTCAGATGCAAAAGATTAATGGCATGATGACATGATGCAATGATGCAATGCAAAAATAAATAGAGCAAGCACAACTGAAACACGCGGGAAAACCCGGAACATCTGGAATCTTCTGGAGCGTCGGTCTTCGGGCGTCACAAATCTCCCACACTAATAGAGGATCTCGACCCGAGATCCTAGAGATGGCACCGGGTAAAAAAACGGAAGAGGAAGAGGTAAAACAAAGTTGCTTCTTCGACAAACGAGTGAAACCACGAACCTTGAGAGGTTGAACAATCTTGAAAGAAAGAATACAACGGAGATGAACGAAGTTAAGAGCACTCCGGGAAAAAAAGGAGGAACAAGGAACATTATGAGAACCTTGTAGGTTGAAAGACATAAAACAAGAGCTTACGAACCAAAAGAATATGAAACTGCAACGGTATAGCCAAGGAATAAGAATGACATAATTTGGACAGCACTCCGTCTAAAAATGGAAGGAATTAACATGAACTTGAGGAGATGGGCAGATAGTTGATGGAATCAACAACACACCGCCTCCGGAACAATTGAAAGAATGGCACGAGGGGTAAGAAGGATTCAGACAGCACTGCGGTTGAAAAGAGAGGAAAACTAGATAAGATGACGGAACTTGAATGGAGGACACAACACTCCGGTTAAATAGACGAGCAAGGAAGAATATGACCTTGATAAAAACGAGATGACGAAACGAAGATATCAATATTACTATACCTCCGGAACAACAGAATAGAAGCTAGATTGTTAGGAAGAAATAAAGTAGAGCAAATGATAACTTCTGCCACCAATGAATTAGATAAACATCCTTACGAAGAAGGGTTGAACGGAGTTGTTGAAAATAAACAACAACAAAAGAATAAGCTTGATGTGGGCTTATGGAAAACATCTCAAAATTATGAGGTGACAACAGGCCTCTGACGAAAACAATTTATTGGATTGAGATAAGCAAGGAGACGAAAGAGTTATTTCACCGAGAGGATAATGAAGAACTTGGGTCATTTATAAGCACCACAATAGCAACAATCCTTAGGGAAAGCTTTAGGTGAAATACTACAACCCAAGATAACTCCAACGAAGAAATTGACTGGATTAATATCTCATTCCTGTCAACTTGTGAAACATGAGACCTGAAGGGAAATTGTCAAGAATGGCTTAACACCATCTCAAAAGATAAGGGAGAAAGAATTGCAATTGGAATGCATGATGAAGAATGCTTGAGCTCCAACAAGAATCTTGATAAGACTTCGAGGATGAATTAAATCTTGATGAACCACCATGAGAACTCCGGTAATGAAAGCACGAGAAGTGAAAGATGAAAAGAATAAGATTCAAGGCCTGCGATGAATTAGATGGAGGTTTGAAATGATAAAATTAAATAACTTGGAACTCCGGAAAACAAGATGAACAACTTAGAACCAAGAATATGATATGATGAACAAGCTCCAGAAAAAGAGATTAATCACTTCGGGGAAATAAGAATAAGATTTATTGTATGCTTATCCTTCATCAAATTAAATTGATGACAAGCAACGGATTTGGCCTACTACTTATTCTCGTTGCAAAGAATTAAAGAGAGATCTAGCACAACCTTGGATAAATATTCAACGAAGCACCGGTAGGATTATGAAAAGAACAAATGAATTAATACGATAACAAGGAAGAGTAATCTTGAACGAACCACCGTAATAATTGAGATCGGGTGAAGAAAGAGAATAATCCACCAGGAAGAATAAGCACTTGAGGAAAATTTACAAGAGAACGAAGAGATCGCGAACCGATTAAGGAATACTTGAACAAAGCACCGGTATAATATGGAGACGATCGAAGAGGCATCAATGAAGAATATTTGGAGGACAAAGTTGAAAACTGAGAACGAAGAATCTTCTGAAATGATGGCCTTCGGAGGATCACAATGGAAAGGATTCATGAAATGCTTCGGATGGTTATAAAAAAAAGATCCCTCATGATCGAGACAATAATGAGGATGGCATGAAGCTAGAACCTCGAATCTTCAAGAGAACGGACCAAGATTTAAGAGAAACTCTTCTGCGGTCTTCACAATTTTAGAATGACGATGAGATACACCTTGAAGAATTTTTGATATACTCCGGAAGAATAAAAAGATGGAAGGTTTAACCAAACATGAAAAGAATTTGAAAGCGATCTGGGAGAAGGCATATGACTGATGGAATCCATACTTACGTCACACTTTGAAAAGAATTTGAGTATAACTCCGGACAAATAGAAGAGTCAGGTAAGATCCTGGGAAAACCTGTGGGTTAGGGCCCACTCAAAAGAAAATCACCGTTGGAATGATTACTTGAGAGATATTGCACCGGTTGAATTAAATGGCTTGAATAAGATGACAATGCTCAAAATATCTTGAGCGGATTAAGAATGGAGACACGAATCTTCCGAGATATCTTGAACACTCCGGAGAGAAATTAGAGAGAGTTGAATAAACAGGAGAGACTTCGGATAAGAAATTTCAACATGGGAAAACATGTGAAACAAGAGGCACATATATGATCAATACGGAAGCTTGGATTTAGTCCACCGGAGAAGAATGTTAGAATTAAGAATGATGAACTTGAAGCTCCTGAGCATCTTCACGATAAATCACCGGATAAGAACATTGAAGGAAATGAATGAAGAAATATCACATGAATAAAATGGATACTTGATTAAAAATTCTTGCTCCGAGAAGAAGAAGGGTGGGAGGGTGGGGAAAAACAAGACAACTTGGGCTGAATGAAATAGACAAATCGTCAGATTTCTCAACGGCGTCCGTATGGAATAACTTGAAGAGAAGGCACACCGGTTGAAAAATATTAACATGAAAATCTCGATGGTCAAGAAGAATTAGCACTCCCATAGAAATATGAGAACACCGATTAGGAAAGGTATGGAATCAACATTTGACATCGAAGAAACTCGAATACCAGAATCAAATCAAAACAACGGATAGATATGTTGCAACATAATCTTCACAATATCATTCGAACAGAGGATTGAACGAATGAATTCCGTAGGTACATCAACTAGTCGAGAAGCCACTTGGAGAACAAAAGGTAAATAAAAACAACAAGGAGCAGATAGAACAAATACAAGATGGAAGTTTCGTTCGACATATTCGTGCTGAAAGCTTATGGAATGTGTTACAAAAGTGTTTTGCAATCCCCGGATCAGCATAGCCAAGGACCCTTTAAGATGCAACTCCCGATCGGAACAACGCCCATAAAACCACTTCACTTAATGTTGAACCCCGAACTTCATATCATGCACTCGTTGGAAGAATGCCTACGAGCTACTAGATGAACCCACCTATTAATTTCCGAAAGTTTCCAGTTATGCAATCAGGTGTTGGGGATACAGGGGAAGCACCGCGCACTCAACTCTAATCCTACATCCAGCTGTATCCATCCTTCAACACATAACCAGTTATTTCCGGAAACCGTTTACCTCGGACCTTCGAAACACATCTGCTATACAAGCTATGGCAATACTCCCGAACTACCTCCCCAGTACTGGGTGATGTCGGGGTTATCTTGCCACTAACCACATAGGAGAGTTTTCGATGTCGGCCGTCTTATGTATTCCAGAACTGATGCGATATATTTGTGACGACAACACCTCGGAGCTCTACTCCCCGGGACACTGCCACAACCCCTAATGACAGGAGGCATCGAGAACAATGTTCTCGTCACAAAGACATCGGAACAATCCAAACAATACTCGCGTGATCCTAAAAAAAAATTGGTGAAATTTTGAGAGTAGAAGAGATAAAAGTAATCGTCAGGAGTCCTCACCAGAGTGAAAAGAGACGAGGAATAAAAAGAAATCCTACTCTCCGATATATATATATGACTCAAAACATTTTCATGTGTGTGCCTAGACTCAACCGTCAACGATTCGATCAATCAGTGGGGGCTCCTAGTTCGGAGAAGGCTCTGAATACCAACTTGTAATGCCCAGGATGGGACTATACCTCCTACGTGTCGAGGCACGACTTAAAGGTATAAGCCCATTCTGGAATGATCTCAAGTTTGGTATCTTTGCACGACTCATGTAAAAATAGGGATGAAATTACAAAAGGATAGTTGGCTTACACTCGCCACGTCACACAATACATTACATAAGCAAATCATCATCCAAATAACATCACAACCCGACTACGGGCGAAGATCCAAAATAAAGATACCAAAACATAAAGCCACAGGTCCAAATCGCCCCTAGTAGAAACCACTACTGATCGTTGAAAACGTCACAAGCATACGACCACTCTCTTCATGGAACTCCCGGAAGTTCTGACCCATCTCCTGCGTCATTCTCGGTTGAACCTTCATCTGGTGTAGTAGTATCTGTGAGCCACAAGGACTCAGCAATCCCATAACCATGGGTATCAAGACTAGCAAAGCTTTATGGGTAGGAAGAGGGTAGTGGTGAGGTTGCAGCAGCGGCTAAGCATAATATGGTGGCTAGCTTACGAGTACAAGAATAAGATGAGCATCTACGCAAACGGTCGCAAACTAGTAGTGATCGCTAAAGATCCTGGACTACCTACGAGTCAAACATAACCCCACCGTATTCTCTTCTCAAGGTGAAAAGAGACAGTCACGGTTACTCACACAGTTGTGTGTTTTATCTCGGATCCTCTGTCAAGTTTTCTACAACCGGACATTAACAAATTCCCATCTGCCACATAACCGCGGGCACGGCTTTCAAAAGATCATAACCCTGCAGGGGTGTCCTAACTTAGCCCATCACAAGCTCTCACGATCAGCTAAAGTGATAAATATAATATCATCACCCCTTATCTTAGGGAAATCCGATCAGGCTCGGCATCCCGATGCACAATACATTTCGACAATGGTAAAACAAGTCCAGCAAGATCTCCCGGCGTGCCGACACCCTGATAGTAGCCGCGCGTATCTCGTCTCAGGCCACGTCCGGATGGGACAAGCTACGAGTAAAACCAACCCTCGGGTTTCCCCAAGGTGGCCCCGCAGGTTGCCCGTTTGGGACCAACACCATCAGCACTGGCCCCCCTGCTATGTAGAAAAGAATCTCCAAGGAGCGTCCCCCTTATGCAATTTAATTAATTAATTAAGTTGTTATGAGGCAAATTAAAACCAATGTTGGGCCTTGTTGGAGGAGTTTTATTCAAAGACGAAGTGTCAAGGGGTCCCCATATACCCAACCGTGTAAGGAACGCAAAATCAAGGAACATAATGCCGGTTTATCGGCGCCTAAGGTGGCATGAGTGGAACAAAACACCGAGCAAAAGGCCAAGCCTTCCACCCATGCCCAGTATATAGGTGTGTTAAAAATAATATTAGATATTGTGATATTCCAACAATAAGTTCCCTCCTGGAACGATCTTCATCTTCACCTGCAACTAACAACGCTATAAGAGGGGCTGAGCAAGCGGGTGACATAGCCAAACAATGGTTTTGCTAGGAAGGTTTCAAAGGTTAGAGGTTTCATGGCAACAAGGAGAGGGGCTGACAATAAGATGGGTAGCGCGACATATAATGATAGCATCGAGACAACTAAGCAAAGGCAATGATAGTAAAGGTATCCAAGGGTATGGTCATCTTGCATGAGATCCCGCAAGGAAGAAGAACGGATCCATGAAGTTGTCGAATAGAACCTCACAACTCCGGAACGAACCCGAAGCTAACGAGGGAAGCAAACCGGAAAGAAACAAGCAACACGGTAAACACACCACACGAGACATGACAATATGCTCAATCAAGTATGATGCAACACAAGTCTACACAGGATGCACAACAAGTCTATACAGGAAGCAAAACATGGCAAGGTAGGAAGCACAGAAAACAACACAAGTCTATATGATGCAATACATGGCAAGGTATGATGCATGACAAGTCTATACAGGAAGCAATACATGGCAAGGTAGGAAGCACAGAAAAACAACACAAGCAACATGTCAATATGCTCAACCAAGTAGGATGCAAGACAAGTCTATATAGGATGCTAAACATGGCAAGGCAAGAAGCAAGTGTAAACTAGCTATCTAGGCATTTTAAATGAGGCCGGAAATAACAACAACAATTCCGGAAAAATCCCCATATGCATGTTTAGCAATTTTAAGCAAACAACAATTCACACATTTTAATGGTGTTAACATGATGCGGATGACATGATCAAGTTTTATGCAATTTTAGTAAAAGTTAACATGAAGAGATATGAAGTATTTGTCACCGTGGTGGAAAGAAAGGGTGCCACGGCAACGATCCGAAAATGATGCAACGGCAACATCTCGGTTCCGGTAACTCGTTGAGAGACCGGTGCAAAAGAAAAGGTGGCGTGAGCGAGTCGAACAAGATGAAAGGTGGGGTGATCCCGTCACCGGGTTCCCACGGGTTGCCGCCAAGGCAAACGAGGGCACAACGGACACGAGCAAACATTCGATATATCTCATACAACACAACAAGCATTCGTTCACCACATCGGCATTCGATTCGGGGTATACCTTTGAAGCGTGCATCTTCGGGGCGGAACGAGTTCGACGGAAGAGGGAACTAGTGGTTCACGTGACGTAGGGGAAGTAGTCGTTCCGTTCGTAGATGTACATGTCGACGGTAGTGGTACTTGTCGGGATCGTCGTTGACGTAGGGGTACACGGGTCGTAGACGTGCTTGGCGTTTCGGTCCGTAGTCGTTCGGGTGTAGCGTTACTCGTTTTGTAGATGTACTTGACAGTTCCGAGTGCTCCGGGCGTCGCGGTACTTGACGGTCGGTGGAAGTCATGGTACTCGGGGTCTCGACGATGGTAGTTGTTCACGTTCGTAGATGTACACATTCCGTAGATGTTCGTGTCGCAAGAAGAGGTACTTGGCGTATCCGGTAGTCGTTCGGGCGTCTGCGGGACTTGCCGGTCTCGGTCTCGGCAACGTAGTTGTACACGGGGCGTCGGTGAACTTGACGGGTCCGATCTCTTCGGGGGTCGTCGTTGTACTTGCAGGCCTTGGCGATTCCATGTAGTCGTGCACGGGAGGTGGTTGTACACTTCCGAAGAGGATCCTAGTGCACAAGAACGAAGCAACACACAAAAAAAGGCCTCGGGTCTTCGGTCACCGAGGGGAGGCGGGCGGCGAAGCGGTAGCAACGGGCATGCGCGTGCATGAAGGCAGCGGGGTCGACAGCTCGTCCATGTCGCGGTGGACCTCGGCCGGGGATGGCCGTGATGACGCCGGCGACCATGAAGCCGACGGAGTGGCGAGGGGAGGCAGGACGAGGAAGCAGGGCTTGGCGAGCTCCGGCCATGGCGGGGTCGGACGCGGGCGCTGGTCGCGAGCAGAGGGCGGCGGCGCGATGACGAGGATGGAGGGGAACGAAACGGCCTGGTCCTGCGGCTGGAGGGGAGGTCGACGGGGCTCCGGCCTAGTCCTGCTTCTCCGGCGAGGGCAGAGCAGGGGGTCTGGCGCTGGAGGCGCGCGGAGCACCAGACCACGGTGGCGGCGACGCGGGAGATGGCTCGGCGGCGCTCGGCCTGGTGAGGCGGCGGCATGGAGGAGAGGGCAGCGGGAAGCGGCTCCATGGGAGGCGGACGCAGAGGAGAGGGAGGCAGGGGAGTGAGGAGGAGGTGTGGAGGCACGCTAGTGTTTGGGCCGAGCGGCTCGGGCGGTGCGATAGGAGGAGATCGAGGGGAGAAGGAGCTAGGGATCGGGGCCTCTGGCGGCGCTGGAAGAGCGAGAGGAGGGATCGGGCGAGGGAAGAAGGGGATAAGGCAGAGGTCGGCTGGGCCTCTTGGGCCAACTAGGTTAGGCCGCTGGTGGGCTGGGCCAGCTTGGCAGCTAGGAGGCCTTATCCATTTTCTTAAAAAAATGCAGATTCGAATACCCGATGATGAAAAGGAAAAAGGACAGGGGGGTTATATGAAGAATAAGAAGGAAGTAAAAATATATTTGATCTCCTAGATTTATGCACAATTTTAATAAACTAATTTGGACATTTTTAAGGATATAAAAATAATTCAAGTTTGAATTAAATTCAAACTTGAGCCATTTTTGAACCCAACCAAAACAAGTCCAAAGGAACTAAAAATTGGCAAGGATGTTGAAGGCATGGTTGAGAATTGATAGGGAAATAATGAACATTAAATTGGTGCAGGAAATAGAATGCCACAATTTAAATGGACTAACGAAGAAGGAGAAGAAGATGATCAAGCAAGGTTGTGGGAGTCAAAACTTGGAGCGAAACAGACATGGGGAAAATTATGCAAGTGTGTGATGGTTGCTTCCAACAATGGAATATTTTTATAATAGCTCCATAAATATTAGGAGGATATATATATATATATATATGTTATAAAGAGAAGTCATCCTTCCCTCGATTTAAATGGACCGAAGGTCCACACGACTTATTTAAGTTCGGATGCAAAAGATTAATGGCATGATGACATGATGCAATGATGCAATGCAAAAATAAATAGAGCAAGCACAACTGAAACACGCGGGAAAACACGGAACATCTGGAATCTTCTGGAGCGTCGGTCTTCGGGCGTCACACTACAAGAAAGGCTGACTCATCCAACTCTGGATAAGATTTGCTCTCATAGTCTTTGCTCGAAGACATAGGATTTGGTTGAGCATCACTTCAGTCACTCTGACTTAGATCACTTGGACCCCACTTAACAGTGCGGTGGTTCCTATGATTCAACAAAGAAGAAAAGGAAAGAACGAAACATCTAAGTCTTCGCTCTCCATAGTCTTCACACAATGTCTTCTCTTGTCATAGTCTTCAATATGATTATCTTCATATACCACCACTGATGTCAATGTCTTCATACATTTTTAGGGGTCATCTCCGGTAGGTAAACCAAATCTATGAGGAACTACTACCTGTGTTATCCTGCAATTCTCACAAACACATTAGTCCCTCCACCAGGTTTGTCGTCAATACTCCAAAACCAACTAGGGGTGGCACTAGATGCACTTACAATCTCCCCCTTTTTGGTGATTGATGACAAACTGGTTGAAGTTTTCAACGGGGATAAAAGGTATGTGAAATTGTAAAGGATAAAGGTATTGTCTTCGTAAGTAGCAAAAGGCTCCCCCTAAAGATGTACATATAGTTGATTTGCCTTTGAATGCAAATGCACATGACAGGTTGTACTTGTGGAGATCCTCTTCAACTTATGAAGATAATTTATCATGCACAATTGATATGTCGAATATAATGATAGGCATAATGAAAAATGGACGTCTGCAATAATGACTAAGTGCGGAATATAAGGTAGCAGATGCGGAATTTATCATCGCATTACAGAGTAGCAGAAAAACGTAGCAGACGACCATCAGTTTAAGTGTTACAACTCAAAGAACCAAATGTAGCAAAAACGAGAGTTGTAAACACTAGGCAAAATATAAAGCACCCGCCCATATGGACCCGCTTGAAGACTATCAACTCATATGCTTCTCCCCCTTTTGTCTGTAAGGACCAAAAAGGTTTGAAGACATAGAGCCTCTACTCGTTCCCAGTTGGAGTAGGGGAGGATGCAGGGTCGACGTTGGTGTTTGGCGGTGCAGAAGTAGTTGGTGCAGTGTCGATGCGCACTGAAGTAGGAGGAGGCGAGGTAGCATCATCTTGATCATCGATCACCCTGGCGTCAATTGTTGCAGCAGAGGAGGAGTATTCAGAATCTTCAAGAGACGGAGTTCGACGCATAACAACATTCCTTGGAGGAGTGTGGTCAAACTTGAATCTCTCTGTGAAGCCATCGTCTTGAAGATCCGCTTCAGCACTCCGCAAGGTCAAACTCTTCCAAGACCTCTGACAGGTTTCATGAGCAACAAAGGCATTCTTGGTGGCAAGATTGCGAATGCGATTGACGTCCACCAAGAGGCTTTGCATCTGACGCTTTAGCCAGTAGTGATGCTTATCCTGTTTCTGATGGAGGGCAACCAGAAGCTCTCGGTTATTGAAAACACGAGATCGCTTCTGAGGCCTTTGGGAAATGGTGCTCTCAGTAGCTTCGGTTTCAGCGTGTCGAGGTAGACGAGTACGGCCAGCCAGAGGATAAATACGTGAGACTGCTGGAACTCCTTCAATTTGCTGAGTGAAGCTCTGGTGATCAGCGTTGTGAAGACTAACATGCTCTTTGGCAGGCTCTTGGTATATAGCTTCAGCGGACATATCAACCTCAGGCAAGAAGATATGATGGTTGCGAGCAGAGGGCTGATAGGTGATAGCTGAATGCAGCTTGATGAGGCGCATAATCCATGGGGCATAGAATTTCAGACCAAACAGATCAGAGCCAGACATAGCCAATTGCCTAATGAAGAAATCTTGAGCATTGAAGCTGATGCCATTGAAGATATAGAAGACCAAAGTCTTCATGGTGCCTTCAAGCTTGGCTGATGAAGAATGTCCTTTGACGGGCCATAGAGTACGCCTGATGATATGATAGATGGTGTGTGGCAGGTACTCTAGGTCTTCAACAAAGAATTCCTTAGGATATTCAACATCACTTGGCAGAGGCTTCATCATGCTTAGCATTTGGCTCATGTTGGGCTTGCGCTTCTGAATGATACTCTCCAAGGCTTCATTGTGCAATTGAAAGCCAGGTTCATACAGATCTCCTGGAGTGGGCAGGCCAGTAAGCTCAATGAGATCAAAGGCTTTGGCTTCATGATGGACATTGCCTTTCATCCACTCAAGGACCCATGTCTTCGGATCCCTGCTGTAGCCTCGAATGTGGAGGGTTGCATAGAATTGCAGAAGCAGCTCCTCATTCCAATGCTCCTTGTTAGTTACAAAATTTAGCAGGCCAGCATCACGGAAGCAATCAAGAGCTTCCTCCAGACAAGGCAGACCAGCAATAGCTAGTGTCAAGACGCATATGAGGGAAAATGCACCCTTGATCATAGAGTACTCTTGAGTAATAACTGCGCTGCTGATGGCTCCAGAACCTATCTGATGATATTCTTGGCTTGGAATATGGGTTCTTGGCGCTGTCAAAGAAGGTGTTGTGCGCAGTGAAGCTATTGGCATTGAATGACCCTTGAGAGGTTGCAATACCTGGAAACCTTGGCAGTCTTGGCTTAGGCTTCTGAACTTGAGGCCTGTGCTCAACATGATGATCAAACTGAGGACCAGCAGCATGCGGTCCAGTAGTAGGTGGTGGAGTCAGAATGGGCCACCGGACAGTAATGAGCTGATCATCTTGGTTGTATGCTTGCTCAATTGTATGGGGCCTTGGAGGCGGAACAGGAGCAGAGGCATTGGCTTCAGGCTGCTGATTTGCTTCAGGCACAGCACTTGCTTCAGGCGCCATCACATCAGGCACCACTATTTCAGGTGCCACATTAGCTTCAGCCATGACCACGTCATTGGCTTCAGTGTTGGTGGTGGCATCCTCTCAGTTTATAACCTCCACTTCAGGAGCTGGAGGGTCGGACACGTTCTCCTCGAGAACAGGGGGTGTGGCAGTACATTCTACTTCCGCTTGGGGTTGTTCTTCTCCTTGGGGTGGTTCTTCTTCGGCTGATGCAGCCAAAATATCTTCAGCCGCTTTGGCTTCAGATTCTGAGGGGTTCACAGTAGGAGCAGCCTCAGGTACAGATGGTTGCTCTACTCCTTCTAGAACACTTGGGGTGACGACTTGAGGCCTTGGTCCTTTGCGAAGCCTGCGAAAAGCTGGCGACGCCTGAGGGGATGGAGGTTGTTGGGCCTCAAAGTCTTCATCTTCAAGCACCGAACTGGTGTCTTGGGTTGGCTGAGGTGTGGCTGGTGTATCCTGTGGGTGATCAGCCCACGAGTCATCCTGTGCAATTGGCGTCAATGGACGACCAATGCTGATGCGTTCGCTGTTCGTAAGAACAGACGAAGATTCAACGTTGTACTCGATCTGAGGAAGGACTTCATCATCTTCAACATTGTCATGAGGACCAATGTCTTCAGCTGCGATGGGGTCAACAGCTGGAATGTCTTCAGCCTCTGTGGGAGCAGGATCATGGACTGTCATGCGACGTTCTCTGTGGGCAGATGCAGGGCGAGCAGCTGATATGGGCTCGACAAAGATAGGCTCTTTGGAAGGAGCCTTATCCTTCTTTGTCTTGCGCTTCTTGGTGGGTGGAGCTTCATCAGTAGTCTGCTTGCGCTTGCGAGCTTCTGCTTCAGCCACCTTTGTCTTCTTGAGTTCCGAAGCAGTTGGGGTGGCCTTAGGCTTCGTGCCAGTCATGCTGGCAGGGAAGACTATGCGAGGCATTTCCTGCCTTGATTCTTCAGCTTCGGGCACATGTTGCTTCTTCTTTTTCTTGGCAGCCATCCTTGGGTCAATGCCAAGACGCCCAAGGGCCTTGCGCTTTTCAGCTTCATTGAAAGCTTGAACGCATTTGGCAGCCAAGTCCTTAATTCGCTCACGAGAACCTTTAGCTTCATCACGCCTCTGGCGAAAGACTTCCTTGAGCTCATGCATCATAACTTTGAAGTTCTGAATCTCTTGTACGCTAAGCTTGTCCACATGCTTCTTGAACTGAGCCTTTTCATAATCGATCTTTTGCTTCAGCTCTACAATTCTCTGAGCCAGAGCTAGCTCCGATGCAATGGCGCCATGAAAGGAGACGCTGAGGCCAACAGGAAGTTGAAGATCGTTGAAGCTGAGGTTGGGGGTGTCAAACCATTCATCAATGAAATTATTGAGCACTTCCACGTCAAAGAGCGGCAAATCATTGAAGATTTCAGCATCTTGCTTGCTCTTGATCAGTTGCTCCAGAGCATCGTGATACGTCCAAAACGTATCTATAATTTCTGCTTGCTCCATGCCTCTTTTGTGTGATATTGCTATGATATTTATGCACTTCCATACACTTTTGATCATATTTGGACTAACCTATTAACTCAGTGCACAACAGTGCCAGTTCCTGTTTTCTGCTGTTTTTCTATTTCAGGTTTCCCCCATATTAAAAGTGCCCTAAAAATTCCGGGAAAAATACAGGAAAAATCAGCGTATCGGGAGCTTCCAGAAAAACCAAGGCAGGGCCAGAGGGGAGCCGGGGGTGGCCCAGGCGGCCACCCGGCGCGGCCCCACCCCTGGCCGCGCCAGGGGGGCGCCTGGGGTCCCACCTCCGCCTCTGGGGACCCCCTTTGGCATATATATTGCTCGCGTCCCGAAACCCTCGAGGACGGAACCCTTTTTCGCGATCTCATCTCTGTTCCGCCGCCGCCGCGCTTCCAAGATCGGGAGCACCAGGAGAACTCTTCCCGGCACCCTGCCGGAGGGGAGAACCGCCACCGGGAGCTTCTCCACCACCGGGAGCTTCTCCACCACCATGGACGCTTCCCATATGAGTTGTGAGTAGTCTCCCTTGGACCATGGGTCCATGACCAGTAGCTATGTGATGTTCTCCTCCCCTCTTTGTTCTTCATCGATTAGACGTCGTGAGCTGCCCTACATGATCGAGGCATATATGTAATCTTTATGCTGTTGCTCTGCTGAGTTTGCTGGGAGCCGATGGATTATGAGATTATGTTCAGATTGTGTGTGAGTAATAAATTTGATTCACCTCTTTTATATTTATGTTCTTGAGTAATTCTTGCATGTTCTCCGTTGCTATTTGTTGCTTTGGCCGAGTAGTAGGTAGTAACTCCAAGAGGGAACGTTATGCTTGATTGTGGGTTCATGCCCCTCGATGACTAGCTTGAGTGACAGAAACATGAGTCTAGGGGATGTGCTGTTGCCACAAGGGGGAAAACAACGGTGCTTGTACTTGCGGGTGCAAGGATTGTTTACTTTACGCAAAGTCCTTTTAATGCAGTTGTCCGTTGCTTTGAGTTTATACTTTGGGTGGGACTCGCAACTTAATACCAGCGAGATGTTCTGGATAGATATCTCAAGGTGGATGATTAGTAGTAGATGCAGATGGATTTCGGTCTACTTGCCTTGGCGTACCGCCCATGCTTTTGAGCCTCTACCTTTCTTTACAGCATAGTTAGCATTGGTTTGCGCACATAATCCTGTCAATTGCCCAGCTGTAATTTGTTTACCTCGCTTAGCTGTTTTATCGTCTTTTGGGAGAGAGACATCACTAGTGAACATCATGGGACTTCGGTCCATATTACCATCACTGATCACACCCGCTATTTACTTCCTGTTCTTATTTCCTAGTTGCAGTCATATCTATCACTATTACCTCTTGCGTTTGATCCTTTGTAAACGACAAGGCCGGAGGGATTGACAACCTCTCTGTACTCATTGGGAGCAAAGTTATTTGTATCTGTGTGCAGGTCCTGTCAAGCAAAAGTTTCTGGCGCTATTGACACCTTCTTGTCGACCCTCGGAGTCTCACGAGATTCGATCCTTGGTATCTTTGCCAAGGGAAATTTGCCGCTATGCTACATCTCAAACCTTCCACTTGGGGTAACCAACGAGGGGCGAGAAGCCATCAAGCAAGTTTCTGGCGCCGTTGCCGGGGACTCCACTCTTCAAGATAGGGGAGTTGCACGCTATCTTTTATCTTTGCTTTTTAGTCTTGTTAGTTTACCTTTCAGTTTTTGCTTTAGTGTCCTTTACCAAAAATCACAAAAAATTATTTGCTTTTCTGTTAGCAGTCCTTTCTGTTTAGTCAAGCATGTTAGGATTCGGTGCTTTGAGGGAATCAGAAGTTCTAGATTTCCATCAAAGGGATGGAGAAAATATGAAGAAGGCATGGGACAGAATTTCTGATGCACATAGGAGAATTATGCCTTGGATACCTATAAAAATTGTGCTTAGAAATTTTTACCATGGTCTTTTTAAATGGTGTAAACACTCTCTTGATATTATAGCTGAAGGAGATTTCCTAGAGTGTGATTAAGCTAGAGCTCTTGAAATTATACATGGTCTATCTAGTTACTTTGTTTATGATCATAGTTTTGATACTATCATAGATAGACTTGCTACTATTGAGAAGAGAATGGATGCTCTAGACTTGATAAAGGTAGAGAAACCCAAACCCAATAAGAGAGATATTTTGGAAATAGACAATGATTGGGAGCCTTTTGTTAGGATTAACATCTCTAATCAAGACTTCCTTGCTTATTGTGATATTGGATCTATGGTTTCTACTATGCCAAAAATTGTTCATGATTCTTTAAAATTTAACATGGATAGATTATCATCCTATCATGAACATGCTAATGGAGATATTTCTGAGATCCAGGGAAGAATAAAAGACGTGCCAGTTACATTCCTTAAAGGGATTGCAATGGTTGATTTCTTCATCATGAAGCCAAACCAAGGAAATATAGTGCTTGGAAGGGATTTCCTCCGAGCCGTAAAAGGCTTCATCAATATAGGTAAGGGACAAATCCTCCTACGCGGGAAGGCAAAAGGTACGTACCCCTTTCCTAGAAGGAACAAGGATGAACTTGTTGAGGAACCATTTGAAGTAATTTATAACTCCGATTATTATGATGATTTTTGATTCCTCTTTGCATTATGCCTAGCTTAAAGGCATAAAAGAAAGCGCTTTTGGGAGGCAGCCCACAACGAATAAAGTTTTATTTTGCTTTTGTTGTGTCTTGATGTTTGTTACTACAGTAGCATCATCATTGTATCTTTTCTTTTCAGCTTTGTGCCAAGTTTAGCCTCTGATTGCAAGAAAGTTCAAAAGTTGTGACGTGCAGTCCAGGAAACAGATTCTGTCCTTGGACAGAAAAATTCTTATAAAATGACCAGATCATCTTCTTGGTCTGAATTTTTTTGACAGCGTGCTCTATACAATTGGATTTCGGGCGTCTGTTCTGAGTTTTTTGATTTGAGTTGCAGAAGTGCCCCGAAAAAATTATTTACTACCTGCTGGTCTGTTTTTCACAGATTCTGTCCTGTTTTGCCTTTTCTTCGTTTTGCAAACCTTGAGCTTGCTTTTTCTTTGCAAAAACCTTTTGGCAATCTTGAGAAACAGTAGCTCTTCAAGAGTATCCTTATTTCCAGCAGGGAAAAGTTATTTTATTATGGGTACTAACCTCGCTAATCAGATTATGATGAGTTATGTATGAAGGGAGTTTTCAAGTGTGCGAGGGAAGATGATAAAAAGATCCAGGAGGGTCAAACGCTCAAGCTTGGGGATGGCCCCGTGCACCCCCAAGAAATATTCAAGAAGACTCAAGCGTCTAAGCTTGGGGATGCCCCCGTGCATCCCCTTCTCCATCAACAATTATCAGTTCGTCTTTCGTTCCACTATATTTTAATCACTTCATGCGTTATGTGCTATGCTTGGAGCGTCTTGCTTTTAGTTTCCTTTTTAGTTTTCTTTAGCTTTGCTTGCTGTTCATAACGAGTTAGAACCCAGCATTCTTTGTGTGGGAGAGAAACATGCTCCACTTCAACCTAGAACACAACATAGGATTTTCATGCTTATCTTTGCTGTGTGTGTTCTTTGTCTTTCAATAAGCTACTGTCATGTTTAGCTCTTAGTTTTCATGCTTTTCTTTTTAAAGAGCTTTTGTTTAGTTGGTTGCTGAACTCTCTTGAGTTTTCATGTTTATCTTGTTAAGAGAGTTTGTCTGTTGCACTGAGTTGTGTGTCTTAACTTAAAGTAGGTAATTGAGGTTTCTATTTAATGTTGGTAGTAACTTGCAATAGTTTTGAGGTATTGCCATGAGTAATGTCTGAACTTTTGGTGTCAAGAGCTTTAGCCTATTAGTGATAGATGTCGTATTTTGGGCAATCCGTGTTTATTTTCGAAAACCTACAAAATAGTTGAGAACTTTAGCTACTAAATGGATCACTAATCTTTGGAGGGATCGAATATTAGAGTACACTCACGTACCATGGGTCGAGGATGCGCAAGGGTAACCAAACCCCCATACACACCTCCTAGGGGTACTTGTCTCTTTGTGAAACCTCCTAATTAGATTGAGAGTTACCGATAATAAGTGCATGAGTTCTTCAGACTAATGTGAGTATTCGAAGGTTGACACTTCCACCTAACCATATTTTTCTAGCCTCTTCGGTACCGTGCATTGCCCTTTCTCACCTCGAGAGTTGTTGCATACTTCGCCGGTGCATCCAAATCCTTGGCACGATACGCTCTATCATCATAAGCCTCATTATATCCTTCCTCAAAACAGCCACCATACCTACCTATTAAGGCATTTCCATAGCCTTCCCGAGATACATTGCCATGCAACATCCATCTTCTCATGACTTGATCTTCATGTCATACATGCTTTTTGCTTGATCGATGAGCCGCATGCTAGTTGGGCCTTGCCCTAATCATTGCTACATGATGCGCTAGTATCATTGCATATCCTGCTACACTGGCAGAGGCATACATTTGCATACATCATGATAGTTTCATTTTCTTTATGTTGAGTACTTTTGTAAAGTGTGAAAGATCTTCAATACTTCTTGTAATACATAGAGTGTTGCCCCTAAAGTGAGGAAAAGATCCCAAAGAGGACAAATCAAAAGATCCCAAAGAGGACAAAATCAAAAGATCCCAAAGAGGACAAAATCAAAAGATCCCAAAGAGGACAAATGAGAGATAAATAGAAAGAGCCATTGAGGCCACAAAAAATAAAAAAAAGAGAAAAAAGAGAAAAAGAAATAAAAAGAGAGAAGGGGGCACACTACTATTTCCTTTTGAGAGATCCACACTCGTACTCCGTCTTATACCTTGTGCTCCATAGAGATTATCATTCATGCATATAGCTATGTGGGGACCTTTACACTATAGAACTTGGCTTGTATATTCCAATGATGAGCCTCCTCAAAAGAGCTCTAGGTCTTCTTGAGCAAGCAAGTTGGATGCACCCCCACTAGTTCCATTGGAGAGCTTACCTTAGCTCATATGTGCATCCGTTGCATGGCAATCCCTGCTCCTCACATCATATCTATCATTTGGCTTTTTCTCGCCGATGATTGTCCTCATTGATGTGAGCCTTTCACACCTTTTTTTGTCTTCCCCCTCTATCATTTCTCTCTTTGCCATCCTAAGTGTCGACTTTCTTGCTTACGCTCATCCATTGCATGAGTGCTCAAAATATCGAAAGGGAGTGGATCATTTTGACTTGTACCTGGCTGACGGTCTGGGGATGAGTCAAGATAAGATTCCAAAGAAGACCAAGTGTGAAACTTTAGTAGATTAAGTTCTCAACAAAACAAAAACTATGTTTTACTCTCTCATATATCCCTATCCCCTTTCTTGCACGCAAACACCATTTGGAGACATTCGAGTCACGGACAGCGAGAGCTCTTGCACCTTTATGTTCTTATGTTACTTGTTACAATGCTAATATAGACTCTTGCTTGTTATGACCTGAATTGAATTACATGCCTTGATTGCTTTACTTACAAGTTCTTATATGGTTGATAGCATGTCACCACAGAAACTATGCTTGTTATCATTTACCTACTCGAGGACGAGCAGGAATTAAGCTTGGGATGTTGATACGTCCAAAACGTATCTATAATTTCTGCTTGCTCCATGCCTCTTTTGTGTGATATTGCTATGATATTTATGCACTTCCATACACTTTTGATCATATTTGGACTAACCTATTAACTCAGTGCACCACAGTGCCAGTTCCTGTTTTTTGCTGTTTTTCTATTTCAGGTTTCCCCCATATTAAAAGTGCCCTAAAAATTCTGGGAAAAATACAGGAAAAATCAGCGTATCGGGAGCTTCCAGAAAAACCAAGGCAGGGCCAGTGGGGAGCCGGGGGTGGCCCAGGCGGCCACCCGGCGCGGCCCCACCCCTGGCCGCGCCAGGGGGGCGCCTGGGGCCCCACCTCCGCCTCTGGTGACCCCCTTTGGCATATATATTGCTCGCGTCCCGAAACCCTCGAGGACGGAACCCTTTTTCGCGATCTCATCTCTGTTCCACCGCCGCCGCGCTTCCAAGATCGGGAGCACCAGGAGAACTCTTCCCGGCACCCTGCCGGAGGGGAGAACCACCACCGGGAGCTTCTCCACCACCATGGACGCTTCCCGGATGAGTTGTGAGTAGTCTCCCTTGGACCATGGGTCCATGACCAGTAGCTATGTGATGTTCTCCTCCCCTCTTTGTTCTTCATCGATTAGATCTCGTGAGCTGCCCTACATGATCGAGGCATATATGTAATCTTTATGCTGTTGCTCTGCTGAGTTTGCTGGGATCCGATGGATTATGAGATTATGTTCATATTGTGTGTGAGTAATATATTTGATTCACCTCTTTTATATTTATGTTCTTGAGTAATTCTTGCATGTTCTCCGTTGCTATTTGTTGCTTTGGCCGAGTAGTAGGTAGTAACTCCAAGAGGGAACGTTATGCTTGATTGTGGGTTCATGCCCCTCGATGACTATCTTGAGTGACAGAAACATGAGTCTAGGGGATGTGTTGTTGCCACAAGGGGGAAAACAACGGTGCTTGTACTTGCGGGTGCAAGGATTGTTTACTTTACGCAAAGTCCTTTTAATGCAGTTGTCCGTTGCTTTGAGTTTACACTTTGGGTGGGACTCGCAACTTAATACCAGCGAGATGTTCTGGATAGATATCTCAAGGTGGATGATTAGTAGTAGATACAGATGGATTTCGGTCTACTTGCCTTGGCGTACCACCCATGCTTTTGAGCCTCTACCTTTCTTTACATCATAGTTAGCATTGGTTTGCGCACATAATCCTGTCAATTGCCCAACTGTAATTTGTTTACCTCGCTTAGCTGTTTTATCGTCTTTTGGGAGAGAGACATCACTAGTGAACATCATGGGACTCCGGTCCATATTACCAGCACTGATCGCACCCGCTATTTACTTCCTGTTCTTATTTCCTAGTTGCAGTCATACATATCACTATTACCTCTTGCGTTTGATCCTTTGTAAACGACAAGACCGGAGGGATTGACAACCTCTCTGTACTCGTTGGGAGCAAAGTTATTTGTATCTGTGTGGAGGTCCTGTCAAGCAAAAGTTTCTGGCGCTATTGACACCTTCTTGTCGACCCTCGGAGTCTCACAGGATTCGATCCTTGGTATCTTTGCCAAGGGAAATTTGCCGCTACGCTACATCTCAAACCTTCCACTTAAGGTAACCAACGAGGGGAGAGAAGCCATCACATCGTCACCAAGATCCTCATTGCTCGAGAGATCAAGGGCTTCATTGACAGTCTTCAGAACAGCGTCAGGAGTGAGAGCTGGGCTGGGGTTGCGCGATGGCTTCTTCCTCAGCCATCTGCTCTTGGAGATGCGAGAGTGCTCCTCAGACTGCACAATTGGTGCTGGTGGAGCAGTGGCCAAAGGCTTCACTCTAGAAGCAATTGGTGGAGTGGTCTTCGAAGCATTGGATTTCTTCTTCTTGGGCTTCGGGGTTGCAGGTGCTTCTTTAGAATCAGCATCATCTGCAGGTTGATCCACATCTGCCCCTTGAACCCTGATGTGACTAATGAGGCCTTCTAAGTTGTAGAAAGGCCCAACCAGGTTTGGTTCAGCTTCGCGCGTGCCATCAGCGCGGGGCGTAGAGGGGCCAGGATTGAAGTCTAATCCCCAATTCTTCTTGTTCTCTTTGGCTGAGCTCTTGGCATATTGAAGATTTCGCTTGAACAAATTGTCGTCGCGACACCAGAGCAGAGAACTAGGATCAGCATCAGTAGGTTGAGGCCCTCTGACCATGCAAGGGTAGAAGCCTTGAGCAATGGCTTCAGCACGAGTCTTGGGGGGAAGATTTTTATAGGTGATGTCTCCCCATGGATGCTTGATGGCGTTCTTTTCAGCATACTCTTGGGTCACGAACCTGTACTTGAACCACTGTTCAGCCCAATATCTTCGAATCCATTGGATTCGTGTCTTCCTCTGATTATAATCCTCCTCTGGATCAATCTTGTACATCTCAATGAGATCAGGAGGCAAATCTATGGAGGTGTTGCCACGGCACTGTCTGCTACCCTTTCTAACTATCATGTCAGTAGCCATTGGCTTCAATCTGAAGGGCTTCAAAATGAATGGCTTCAAAACTGGCAAATGCTTCGGTCAGCTGGTCAGATAGGAACTGTCTTCAGGGGAGTGAATGTGACGCTGCAAGAATTCTGCAAATGAATGCAGACTATGAGAACCAAGGGATTCTCCCACGGACATGTACCTGTGATAGCATTAGAGATGCGAGGGAAGGCGAAGAGGTCATATGCATTCTCAGAAGTTTTTGAAGATAAAACAGTTTTGAAGACTTTGACCTCATACCGCGAAGACATTCACTCATATGATGAGAGTTGGTTCCAGATTTGTACGAATCCACGAATAGGTACAAGTGAGGAATCTAACTATGTTTGAAGCATATGTGAATGTACTAGGCAAGATATGAGATGCAGACATGATAGATCTATTTGTGTAGGTAGAAACCTCTTGTGGTAAAAGTGATGAATCTTTATGGATCAAGAAGATGGTAAAAGGAAAGTTTTATTTACCACACGATGAACTGCTTTGACGGAGAGGAGTTGGATGCCCAGAAGTTCGATCTTCCGTGCCCTAACTTGGCGACGGATGACAACTACGGCGACGACGGAGTAGATGATGTCCGCGGCCGGCGTGAGGACGGCGTCGACGAGGTTGCGGCAGCGAAGCGCTTCGTCGTCGGCGTCGTCGAGAGCTAGCGGAGGCGCTAGGGTTCGTCGAGGTGGAGAGGTGGTAGAAGAACTTTTGACCGTGATGGGACGTGCATTTATAAGCATGGGAGACGGCACAGCGCAATTACGCAGGTGCCCCTGGAGGTTCACATACGAGGGACACGTGGCGGTCATGTAACGCATTGGGAGTTGTCACACGATCCCACGTACACCACGACTGTCGGAGTGGTCGTTCCGGCTTCTCCGGGTTTCAGGCATAAATGATGGAGCATTAAAATCAGATTTAAAGTTTGTCTCCGTATCTTCTGCTGACAAGGATGCAGAGAAGATATTCGACAGATTCAATAGAATGCATATGATTTGGACAGACAGAGTGTGAGATGAGAAAGCATAGAGAGGTTAGGGTCCGATCACATTCACTTAGTTCAAAATATTCAAATACAAAGACATAGCTATAAGTGAATGATGTTGAGGACAGAACACAACTCTCTCTCTCTCTCTCTCTCTCTCTCTCTCTCTATATATATATATATATATATATATATATATATATATATATATATATATATATATATATATATATATATATATATATATATATCCTATATGAAGATAAACCAAGTGCGAAGACTTTGCAAATGTAACGCCACGAGAAACACTTCAAACAATAATTTGGTGGTGGCGTTACCCACCGTAAAGGAAGTATTAGACCCAGACACGGCGCACAATTATCATGGCGCTCCAAAGTCAATTTCCATGTTAATGTATTCACACTTAGAATGTAAGTCTTAATTGATTGAAGATATACTTTACTTCGTGTGTTGCACATCTAAGTCATCAATATTCATAAGTGTTAGGATGTGTGCCTGATTACAGGACATTTGAGGATTCTAAGATATTTAGCTCACACCGCAACTTGCAAAACCTTTTCTCATCCAAAGGCTTTGTGAAGATATCTGCCAGTTGCTCTTCAGTGTTGACGTGTATGATATCAATATCTTCCGTCATGACATGATGTCCGAGAAAGTGATGACGAATTTCAATGTGCTTTGTCTTCGAGTGCTGAACTGGGTTGTTGGCAATCTTGATAGCGCTTTCATTATCGCAGTAGAGTGGCACATGCTTCAGATGGACGCCATAGTCCTTGAGCGTTTGCTTCATCCAGAGAAGCTGAGCGCAGCAAGATCCAGCAGCAATGTATTCAGATTCAGCAGTGGAGAGTGATACACAGTTCTGCTTCTTTGAAGACCAACAAACAAGAGATCGTCCTAGAAAGTGACATGTGCCTGATGTAGACTTGCGATCAACTTTGTCACCAGCATAATCAGCATCTGAGAATCCAACTAGATCAAACTTTGAGCCCTTTGGATACCATAATCCTAGTGTTGGGGTGTAAGCCAAATATCGAAGTATTCGCTTCACAGCTAAGTGATGCGACTCCTTTGGTGCCGCTTGATATCGAGCACACATGCAAACACTAAGCATAATATCTGGCCTAGATGCACATAAATAAAGCAAAGAACCAATCATGGAGCAGTATACCTGTTGATCAAACTCTTTACCATTGGCGTCAGGACCCAGATGGTGTTTAGCAGGCATTAGCGTCGAGTAGCCTTTGCAGTCTTGCATTCCAAACTTTTTCAGGTAGTCTTTAAGGTACTTCTCTTGAGATATGAAGATGCCGTTGCTTTGCTGACGAATTTGAAGACCAAGGAAGAACTTCAGCTCACCCATCGTGGACATCTGATATTGCTCTTGCATCATGTGACCAAACTCATCAGTGTATTTTTTGTCAGTGCAGCCGAAGATAATGTCGTCCACATAGATTTGGCAGACAAATAGTTCATCATCATATGTCTTCATGAAGAGTGTGGGATCTAGGGATCCAGGTTTGAAGCCTTTGCTCTTCAGGAAGTCTTTGAGTGTGTCATACCAAGCACGAGGCGCTTGTTTGAGGCCATACAGTGCCTTGTTGAGTTTGTATACCATATCAGGACGTTTTGGATCTTCAAAGCCAGGTGGTTGCACAACATACACTTCTTCTTCAATCCTTCCATTGAGAAAAGCACTCTTTACATCCATTTGATATAGAAGTATGTTGTGATGATTTGCATAGGCTAGCAGTATACGAATAGCTTCAAATCTAGCCACATGAGCAAATGTTTCATCGAAGTCAATCCCTTCGACTTGAGTATATCCTTGAGCAACGAGACGAGCTTTGTTTCTGACCACTAGACCATGCTCATCTTGCTTGTTGCGATAGATCCATTTTGTGCCTATTATGTTGTGCTTGCGAGGGTCAGGACGCTTGACAAGTTCCCACACATTGTTCAGCTCAAACTGTTGAAGCTCTTCTTGCATTGCTTGAATCCATTCGGGTTCCATAAAAGCTTCAGCCACTTTCTTGGGTTCAGATATTGAGACAAAAGCAAAGTGCCCACAGAAATTTGCAAGCTGTGTTGCTCTTGAGCCAGTAAGTGGACCAGGAGCATTTATGCTATCAATTATTTTCTCAACTTGTACTTCATTTGCAACACGAGGATGAGCTGGATGAAGATTTTGCTCTTGCTGTACATTGTCATCGTCATGAGTGTTGTCTTCAGGCTGAGCATTGTCGTCAGGTTGATTTGGAGCAGAAATGATGAGTTCCTCGTCAGGTTGTGCTTCAGAAGGCATGATCTCACCGGTTCCCATTAGCTTGATAGATTCATTTGGTGAAGCCTCATCTAGCACATTTGGTAGGGACTCTCTTTGTGAACCATTTGTCTCATCAAACCGCACATCCATAGTTTCAACAGTTTTATAGAGAAAGATGTTGAAGACTCTATAGGAGTGTGAGTCCTTTCCATATCCGAGCATGAAGCCTTCATGTGCTTTCGGTGCAAATTTTGACTTGTGAGGAGGATCCTTGATCCAACACTTAGCTCCAAACACTCTGAAGTAACTTACGTTAGGCTTCTTTCCAGTGAGGAGTTCATAGGATGTTTTCTTCAGAAGCTTGTGAAGATAAACACGGTTGATGATATGGCATGCAGTATCAATAGCTTCGGGCCAGAACCTTCTTGGTGTCTTGTATTCATCGAGCATTGTTCGAGCCATCTCAATTAGAGTTCTGTTCTTGCGCTCAACGATTCCATTTTGCTGAGGTGTATACGGGGCTGAGAATTCCTGAGTGATTCCCATTGTATCCAGATAAAGATCAAGGCCAGTATTCTTGAACTCAGGGCCATTGTCACTTCTGATATGCTTGATCTTGACGCCATAGTTGTTCATGGCACGGTTGGCGAAGCGTCTGAAGACATCTTGCACTTCAGTCTTGTAGAGTATTATGTGCACCCATGTGTATCTTTAATAATCATCAACAATGACGAAGCCATAGAGACATGCTGTGGTAGAGAATGTGGAGTAGTGAGTAGGGCCAAATAAGTCCATGTGAAGCAGCTCAAAGGGTTTGGATGTCGTCATGATTGTCTTCGAGGGATGCTTGGCTCTAGTTATCTTCCCAACTTCACAGGCACCACATAGATGATCTTTCTTGAACTTGACTTCCTCGATGCCTACGACATGCTTCTTCTTTGCGAGAGTGTGCAAGTTCCTCATGCCAGCATGTCCTAGCCTCCGATGCTAGAGCCAACACTCTGAAGCTTTTGCTAGAAGACATACAACCATCTGCGGTCCAGCTGAGAAATCTACCATATACAGATCACCTTTTCTGTATCCTTCAAATACTAAAGACTTGTCAGATTCCATTAGTACAAGGCAACGAAATTTACCAAAGATCACAATCATGTTTAAGTAACAAAGCATTGAGATAGACATTAAGTTGAAGCCAAGAGATTCAACAAGCATGACTCTATCCATGTGTTGATCTCTTGAGTTTGCAAATCTACCTAGACCCAACACTTTGCTTTTACCAGTATCAGCAAATGTGATGTGACTCTTGTTAGATGGACGTAAGGTTGAGTCCATGAGAAGATTTCGATCACCAGTCATATGATTTGTGCATCCGCTATCCATAATCCATTCTAAAGACTTTGGTGTCACTCCCTACAATGCAGTTAGGAGGATAGGCTTCACCAAAAGCCATTATGAAGCATAAACATTTGATGTATGAGTGGATTATGAAAGCTTAGACAAAGGTTAGGACTGATAAGATGTTTAGCAAGTGATTCATAAGCAATATGAGCAGTAAGTCATTTGGGCATTTGATCTTATGCCCTACAAGTGTTTTAGGTCCCCAGCACTAGCATCAGAAGCCTTTGATTTTCGGCTGGAGACCTTTCCCTGCAAGAGAAAGTTAGTTCTTCTTAACCACCCACATTTTCAGGGGTGGCTTAGAAGCAATGAGTCTAAGAGCAGCATCTGAGAATTTTGGCTTTGGAGCCCTATCAAATAATCTTGCGGGAGGAGAATAATAATCATAAGAATAGGCAGAAAAATTCTTTGTTTTATGAATATAGCGGTTTGAAGAAACACGCTCATATTCATGGGTGTGAGTATGATTTCCCTGCAAAACATCCGCGTTAGGGTGACTCAGGTGAGTCCTTTGTCTGTATGAAGCCTTAGGACCATATGAAGCCTTTGGTCTGGGGTTTGTCTTCTTCCCAGGAGGTGTGATGATAACATTTGCTGGAAGTTTCTCAAGAAAACCTTTGGGTACCCAGATCTTCTTCATAGGTGGCCCGTTCCTGCAGTTAGTACCAATATACCTGGCAAACACTTCACCATTTTGATTCTTAAACAATTTATAGTTTGCATCAAAGGATTCATCAATGATAACAGGATTAGCACAAGTGAAGCCAGATAGGGTAGATGGATCCACTGAAGGTTCCTTTGCAGCAACCCATGTGGTTTTGGGATATTGCTCAGGCTTCCAGTATGAACCATCAACATTCATTTTCCTGTCGAACCCAACACCCTCTTTCCTAGGGTTTCGGTTCAGTATCTGCTTTTTGAGGACATCACATAGAGTCTGATGCCCCTTGAGGCTTTTGTACATCCCTGTTTCAAGCAAAGTCTTCAACCTAGCATTTTCATCAGCAATAGTAGTGGTATCCTCGGTGGAGGGGTTAGTTACCACATCAGTAGTTGAAGATATTGCAACAGTGTCAGTAGTATAACATTCAGCAACAGATGTAGCATTATCACGCTCAATGCATTTTAGACATGGTGGTTCAAACTCTTCGTGAGTGGAGCTGATGTGCACGGAGTGACTCATTTTCTTTTTGAAGATCTTCATGAGCCGCTTTCAATTTCTCAAGTTCTCGTTTCCTTTGAATGTAATCGTGGGAAAGCTTTTCATGAGTTTTTGAGAGCGATTCATAAAGACCTTCAAGTTCCTTGTACTTAACATGAAGATTTTTTATGTCTTCAATTAAGGACTGAGAACGGGTCATTTCCGCGTCCAACAGGTCATCGCTTTTGTCTAACAGTTTTTGAATATGTTCCATGGCTTTCTGCTGTTCAGTGGCAATTTTAGCAAGTGTTTTGTAGCTAGGTTTTGATTCACAATCAGAGTCATCTTCACTAGATGTTTGAAAGTAAGCATCGCGTGATTTTACCTTGGCACCGCATGCCATGAAGCAGTAGGTGGGAGCAGAGTCGTCGTCCTCATCAACAATGTTGGGGACGGTGCTATTGTCTTCAGTGTTGAAGATGGACTTGGCTACGTAGGCAGTGGCTAGATCCAGACTCGCAGCACCAGAATCAGACTCCTCCTCCGACTCCACCTCCGCCTCTTCCGAAGCAGACTCCTCCTCAGAATCCATCTCCTTGCCAACAAACGTGCGAGCCTTGCTAGATGAATTCTTCTTGTGTGATGAATACTTTGATGAAGACTTGGAAGAAGACTTTGAATATTTCTTCTTTTTCTTGTCATCAGAATCATATTCCTTGCTCTTCTTCTTCTCCTTCTCATTGTCCCACTGAGGACACTCAGAGATGTAGTGACCAGGTTTCTTGCACTTATGACATGTTCTCTTCTTGTAGTCATGGGTAGAAGCTTCATCATTTCTTGAGCTGGATCGTGAAGACTTTCTGAATCCTTTCTTCCTAGTGAATTTCTGGAACTTCTTCACAAGCATGGCAAGCTCCTTTCCAATGTCTTCAGGATCATCAGAACTGCAGTCAGATTCTTCTTCAGATGAAGAAACAGCCTTTGCCTTTAAGGCGCAAGATAGGCCATAGTTGGGACCATAGATGTCACGTTTCTCAGATAGCTGGAACTCATGTGTGTTGAGCCTCTCAAGTATGTCAGACAGATCGAGAGTCTTGAAGTCAGGGCATTCTTGAATCATCAGGGCAAGGATGTCAAATGAGCTGTCGAGTGATCTCAGGAGAGTCTTGACGATTCCATGCTTGGTGATCTCAGTGGCGCCAAGTGCTTGAAAGGTAAACTAACAAGATTAAAAAGCAATGATAAAAGATAGCATGCAACTCCCCTATCTTGAAGAGTGGAGTCCCCGGCAACGGCGCAAGAAACTTGCTTGATGGCTTCTCGCCCCTCGTTGGTTACCCCAAGTGGAAGGTTGAGATGTAGCGTAGCGGCAAATTTCCCTTGGCAAAGATACCAAGGATCGAATCTCGTGAGACTCCGAGGGTCGACAAGTAGGTGTCAACGGCGCCAGAAACTTAGCGGTTGACGGGACCTGCACACAGATACAGATAACTTTGCTCCCAACGAGTACAGAGAGGTTGTCAATCCCTCCGGCCTTGTTGTTTACAAAGGATCAAACACAAGAGATAATAATGATAGCTATGACTGCAACTAGGAAATAAAAACAGGAAGTAAATAGAAGGTGTGATCAGCGGTGGTAATATGGAACGGGGTCCCATGATGTTCACTAGTGATGTCTCTCTCCCAAAAGACGATAAAACAGCAAAGCGAGGTAAACAAATTACAGCTGGGCAATTGACAGGATTATGTGCGCAAACCAATGCTAACTATGCTGCAAAGAAAGGTAGAGGCTCAAAAGCATGGGCGGTACGCCAAGGCAAGTAGACCGAAATCCATCTGCATCTACCACTAATCATCCACCTTGAGATATCTATCCAGAACATCTCGCTGGTATTAAGTTGCGAATCCCACCCAAAGTGTAAACTCAAAGCAACAGACAACTGCATTAAAAGAACTTTGCGTAAAGTAAACAATCCTTGCACCCGCAAGTACAAGAACCGTTGTTTTCTCCCTTGTGGAAACAGCACATCCCCTAGACTCATGTTTATGTCACTAAAGCTAGTCATCAGGGGGCATGAACCCACAATCAAGCATAACGCTCCCTCTTGGAGTTACTACCCACTACTTGGCCAAAGCAATAAATAGCAACGGAGAACATGCAAGAATTACTCAAGAACAAAGATATAAAAGAGGTGAATCAAATATATTACTCAAACACAATCTGAACATAGTCTCATAATCCATCAGATCCCAGCAAACTCAGCAAAGCAACAGTAGAAAGATTACATATGTGCCTCGATCATGTAGGGCAGCTCACGAGGTCTAAACCATGAAGAGCAAAGAGGGGAGGAGAACATCACATAGCTACTGATCATGGACCCATGGTCCAAGGTGGACTACTCACGACTCATCCGGGAAGCGTCCATGGTGGTGGAGAAGCTCCCGGTGGTGGTTCTCCCCTCCGGCAGGGTGTCGGGAAGAGTTCTCCTGATGCTCCCGATCTTGGAAGCGCTGCGGCGGCGGAACAGAGGCGAGATCGCGAAAAAGGGTTCTGTCTTCGAGGGTTTCGGGACACGAGCAATATATATGCCAAAGGGGGTCACCCAGAGGCGGAGCAGGGGCCCCAGGCGCCCCCCTAGCGCGGCCAGGGGTGGGGCCGCGCCAGGTGGCCGCCTGGGCCTCCCCTGGCTCCCCTCTGGCCCATCCTTGGTTCTTCGCGAAGCTTCCTGTATGCTGATTTTTCCTATATTTTTCCTGGAATTTTTGGAGCACTTTTAATATGGGGGAAACCTGAAATAGAAAAACAGCAGAAAACAGGAACTGGCACTGTGGTGCACTGAGTTAATAGGTTAGTCCAAATATGATCAAAAGTGCATGGAAGTGCATCAATATCATAGCAATATCACACAAAAGAAGCATGGAGCAAGCAGAAATTATAGATACGTTTTGGACGTATCAACATCCCCAAGCTTAATTCCTGCTCGTCCTCGAGTAGGTAAATGATAACAAGCATAATTTCTGTGGTGACATGCTATCAACCATATAAGAACTTTTAAGTAAAGCAATCAAGGCATGTAATTCAATTCAAGTCATAACAAGCAAGAGTCTATATTAGCATTGGAACAAGAAACATAAGAACATAAAGGTGCAAGAGCTCTCGCTGTTCGTGTCTCGAATGTCTCCAAATGGTGTTTGCGTGTAAGAAAGGGGATAGGGATATACGAGAGAGTAAAACATAGTTTTTTTTATTGTTGAGAACTTAATCTACTAAAGTTTCACACTTGGTCTTCTTTGGAATCTTATCTTGACTCATCCCCAGACCACTAGCCAGGTACTGAAGGAAATATGCCCTAGAGGCAATAATAAAGTTGTTATTTGTATTTCCTTATATCATGATAAATGTCTTTTATTCATGCTAGAATTGTATTAACCGGAAACTTGATACATGTGTGAATACATAGACAAAATAGTATGTCCCTAGTATGCCTCTACTAGACTAGCTCATTGATCAAAGATGGTTATGTTTCCTAACCATAGACATGAGTTGTCATTTGATCAACGGGATCACATCATTAGGAGAATGATGTGATGGACAAGACCCATCCGTTAGCATAGCACTATGATCGTTTAGTTTTACTGCTATTGCTTTCTTCATGACTTATACATGTTCCTATGACTATGAGATTATGCAACTCCCGAATACCGTAGGAACACCTTGTGTGCTATCAAACGTCACAACGTAACTGGGTGATCATAAAGATGCTCTACAGGTGTCTCTGAAAGTATTCGTGGTGTTGGCATAGATCAAGATTAGGATTTGTCACTCCGAGTGTCGGAGAGGTATCTCTGGGCCCTCTCGGTAACACACATCACAATAAGCCTTGCAAGCAAAAAGACTAATAAGTTAGTCACGAGATGATGTGTTACGGAACGAGTAAAGAGACTTGCCGGTAACGAGATTGAACTAGGTATTGAGATACCGACGATCGAATCTCGGGCAAGTAACATACTGATGACAAAAGGAACAACGTATGTTGTTATGCGGTTTGACCGATAAAGATCTTCGTAGAATATGTAGGAACCAATATGAGCATCCAGGTTCCGCTATTGGTTATTGACCGGAGATGAGACTCGGTCATGTCTACATAGTTCTCGAACCCGTAGGGTCCGCACGCTTAACGTTTGATGACGATCGGTATTATGAGTTTATAAGTTTTGATGTACCGAAGGTAGTTCGGAGTCCCGGATGAGATCACGGACATGACGAGGAGTCTCGGAATGTCCGAGACATAAAGATTGATATATTGGACGACTATATTCGGACACCGGAAGTGTTCCGGAAAAGTTTCGGATTTAACTGGATTGCCGGAGGGGGTTACCGGAACCCCCCACGAGGGGGGATGGTCCATAGTGGGCCTTGAAGGAAAGGAGAGAGGCAGCCCATAGAGGCTGGCCGGCGCCCCACCAGGGGATCCTAGTTGGACTAGGATTGGGGGGCGCCACCTCTCCCTCTTTTCCTTTCCCTCTCTTCCTTCTTGGTGGACTCCTACTAGGAATAGGATTGCAATCCTATTCCTAGTAGGATTGCCCTAGCCGCACCATAGGAGGCCGGCCAGCCCTCCTCCCTTGCTCCTTTATATACGGGGGCAGGGGGGCACCCAAAGACACACAAGTTGAATTGTTCCAGCCGTGTGCGGTGCCCCCCTCCACAGAAACACACCTCGGTCATACCGTCGCAGTGCTTAGGCGAAGCCCTGCGCCGACGAATACATCATATCCGTCACCACGCCGTCGTGCTGACGAAACTCTCCCGTGAAGCTCAACTGGATCAAGAGCTCGTGGGACGTCATCAAGCTGAACGTGTGCTGAACGCGGAGGTGCCGTACGTTCGGTGCTTGATCGGTTGAATCGCGAAGAAGTTCGACTACATCAACCGCGTCACTTGACGCTTCCGCTTCCGGTCTACGAGGGTACGTAGACACACTCTTCCCTCTCGTTGCTATGCATCTAGTAGATAGATCTTGCGTGATCGTAGGAAAATTTTAAAATACTACGTTCCCCAACAGTGGCATCAGAGCCAGGTCTATGCGTAGATGATATGCACGAGTAGAACACAATGAGTTGTGGGCGATACTAGTCATACTGCTTACCAGCATGTCATACTTTGCTTCAGCGGTATTGTGAGATGAAGCGGCCCGGACCGACATTACTCGTACGCTTACGCGAGACTGGTTTCACCGTTACGAGCACTCGTTGCTTAAAGGTGACTGGCGGGTGTCTGTCTCTCTCACTTTAGCTGAATCAAGTGTGGCTACGCCCGGTCCTTGTGAAGGTTAAAACAACACATACTTGAGGAAACATCGTTGTGGTTTTTGTATGCGTAGGTAAGAACGGTTCTTGCTAAGCCCGTAGCATCCACGTAAAACTTGCAACAACAAAGTAGAGGACGTCTAACTTGTTTTTGCAGGGCATGTTGTGATGTGATATGGTCAAGACATGATGAGTTATACGGTTTTGTATGAGATGCTCATGTTTTTGTAATGTTATCGGCAACTGGCAGGAGCCATATGGTTGTCGCTTTATTGTATGAAATACAATCGCCATGTAAATTGCTTTACTTTATCACTAAGCGGTAGCGATAGTCGTAGAAGCAATAGTTGGCGAGACGACATCGATGCTACGATGGAGATCAAGGTGTCGCGCCGGTGACGAAGGTGATCATAACGGTGCTTTGGAGATGGAGATCAAAAGCACAAGATGATGATGGCCATATCATGTCACATATTTTGATTGCATGTGATGTTTATCTTATTATGCTTCTTATTTTGCTTAGAACGATGGTAGCATTATAAGATGATCCCTTACTAAATTTCAAGGTATAAGTGTTCTCCCTGAGTATGCACCGTTGCGAAAGTTCGTCGTGCCGAGACACCACGTGATGATCGGGTGTGATAAGCTCTACGTTTGTCGGTGTACTAAGATAGGGGTACCTTAGTACCCCAACTTGTGCACGGGCAGTAGCAGCTTCCCGCGGCAGGGTCTACCACGTGCTTGCCGGAAACCTCTCTGGTCCTTATTAAGCCATTCAAAAACAAAGTATACAAGACCGAAGATCAAGGCCCCGGCAAGTGGAGCTTGCCGGGAAGGCCGTCCCAGGCTCAAGACTATGTCATTAACACAAGACCCTGGCAAGAGGAGCTTGCCAGGAAGACCAGAAGACTGTATCTAGAAGACAAGCCTCGGCGCACTCCGCGCCCCGGCAAGACCCGGGGAGCGACAAGCTTCCCGGCCCGACAAGATCAAACCCCCGGCAAGCTGCTTGCCGGGGGAAGTTTGCACTGTGTGCCCGCGCTCCAGCTCATCGGCCCACGCGTCGCCCTGGGGCCCTTCCAGGGACGCGTGGCGGATGGCTGTGCAGCCTGGGGGACACGGTGGCCCTCCACGGTGACTAGGCTATCGCCGTGGCAAACGGAAACGCAAGGGCGGGTGCTTTTGGGGTCGACGGCGACGGGCATTAAATGCTCTTGTCCCCCACTGTCAAGTTAGGTGATGACCACTGTTCATCCACTACCCATGTACTGTTCCCGCACTATTACAACTACCACCAAAGTTACACTTTTGCCCTTCTTCTACGTGGCACGTGTTGGTGACCCCTTGAGCTATAAAAGGAGGCCCATGCCCAACGTAGAAAGGGTTTGGAACCTAGATCGCTCATTCGCTCGGTGTAGCTAGTTCTTCAAGCTCCCGAGCTCCAACACTCAATACAATCTAAGCAGGAGTAGGGTTTTACGCGTCCGTCGCGGCCCGAACCTGGGTAAACTGCCCGCGTGCTCTCCACGATCTGCTCTTTGTGCTCCCTCCGCTCCCTCACCGCAACGACAAGGGGCTCCGGTCCCATAGGTGTTCGTGGTGGACAGTTTCCCCCGACATCTTTGGCGCGCCAGGTAGGGGGCGTCGAGGTTGTGCGAACCTGATCCGGCGTTCACGCGGGCGCACTCTTCATCAACCTCTCCAACTTCGTTAGTTTCATCAGCAACAGCAACATGGCCCCGAAGAAGAAGGCTTCGGAGGTCGCAGGCCCGTCTGCGTCTGTTCCACCGCCACCAGAACCAACGGTGGGTGGAGGAGACGCCGGCGGAAGAGTGGTCGCCGGTGAGGAGACTCACGGCACCGCTAAATCCAAGGACAAGGCGGACGGCCGGACCAACTCCAAGGCCTCGGTCTCCGTAGACGCGCCACGTCCATCTCAGCATACGATGGGCCAGCAGCGCCATGGCACAGGAGGTGCCTTCCGCTTGCTGGGCCAAGGACAAACCGGAGGCTCGCGGGATGCTCCGGGCCATCGTCCTGGCACGAGCAAGGCGCGGTCGCCGGGGCGGGACCCTGCTCCTTCTAACCCTGTTAGGAGTCCGAGCATATCCCGCTCCTCGCACCGCTCGCCCCCGCTCCCCTCCTCTCCAGCAGAAGCACTCGCAAGAGCGCAACTGCTCCTCGACTTCCCTCCAGCGGCAGACAGAGCCGAAGACTGGAGGGCAACCATCCAGAGCCTGATCGCCTTCGCCAACAACGACTCTCCGCAGCAGCCGGCGACCTCGCGGCCGCGGCAAGTCGAGAAGACGAAGGCCGACGGCGACAAGACCGCCGGGGGTGCAACTACGGTGCACTCCCCACCGCGGAAGCAGAAGACGCCTCCCCGCCGGATTAACGTCTCCGACGACTCCACGGCGTCGTCGGATCCGCGGGCCCGTCGGGATCAGCGCCAGGTCCTCGACGATCGGCGACAAGAAGACGCTCGGACGACGATCGAGCGCCGCCGAGAAGCCCGGCGGCAATCAGATCAGCGAGCTGGGACCGCTGTTGACACACACGCGCCCGGTGAGCCAGGCGACTTGCCGTACGTGGCAGGTTGCCCTGCGTTTACCCGTGAGCTGCGGCGTGTCCAGTGGCCCAGCATGAAGAACTTCAAGCCCGACGTACCGGAGAAGTACGACGGCAAGACGCACCCCTCGGAATTCCTCAGCATTTACACCATCGCAGTGCAGGCCGCCGGGGGGCGTGACGAGAAGATACTGGCGAACTACTTCCCGCTGGTGCTTAAGCCGAACGTTCGTTCTTGGCTTATGCACTTGCCGGAAGGCTCCATTTCTTCTTGGGCAGATCTTTGCCACCAGTTTGTTGGCGCCTTCACGGGCGGCCACAAACCCCACGGCCAGGAGAGTGATCTCCACATTCTGGCCCAGAAGGAAGGAGAACCTCTGCGCAAGTACATCCAACGCTTCAGCCGCGTGCAGCACAACATTCCCGACGTGCACCCCGCCGCGGTTATCAGCGCGTTCCACCAGAACGTGCGTAACCGTCGCATGCGGGAGGAGATGGCCATGACAAAGATTCGGGACGTCAGCGAGCTCTACGCTCTGGCTGACAAGTGCGCGCGCGCCGAAGAGGGGAGGAAACTCCCCGGGGAGGATGCTGGCGCAGGGGGGAGCGACAGCGAGGATGCCGCCCCGGCAAAGAAGAGCCGGCGGCGGAACAATAGGAAGAAGAAGAGCAAGGAAGTGCTTGCCGTTGAGAAGTCCGGCAAGGAGGCTCCCGCCAAGCAAACACAGGCTGGCGGCTCCGGCAAGGAGCCTGCCCCTGTAGCGGCAGCCGACAAGCCGGACGGCTCCGACAAGCAATATTGCAAGATCCACCGCACCAAGGGCCACGACCTTTCCAACTGCAAGCGCGTCGAGTACCTCGTCGAGCAGTAGAAAGCTGAGTACGAGCGGCGCGACAAGGAGAGGGCTCAAGGTGGCGGGGGAGAACCAAGCAAGAAGCGGCCTTTCAATGGCCGGGGAGGACGCCGCGGCAAGGCCAAGCAGCGGCAAGGTGACCGACCTCCCCGGGGCCGCGACAAGGATGAAGAAGACGACGACGACGACATGGAGGAAGAAGATAACAGCGAGCAGGAGTTCCAGAAGGCCACGGAAGTCCTGTGCGTCGTCGGCGGCGCCTCTCTGCATACTTCCCACCGCCAACTCAAACAATGGGTGCGGGAAGTAAATGCAGCAGAGCCGCCCGTAGAGTCGCGCAGGCTCCTCAAATGGTCCAGCACGCCCATCATTTTCGATCTTGAGGATCACCCTGACCGCACCACTGCGGTCGGGTGCTTGCCGATGTTGGTCTCACCAACCATCCGCAACCTCAAGGTCACCAAAATGTTGGTTGACGGCGGGGCCGGCCTAAACTTGATCTCCTCTGCTGTGATCAAGAAACTCCAAATCCCAGACGGCGAGCTCGAAGAGACCGGTTCTTTCCCAGGAATAAACCCGGGAAGGAGCAAGCCCAAGGGGAAGATAACTCTGCCAGTGACTTTTGGCGGGGAGCTCAACTTCAGGACGGAGAAGATAACCTTCGATGTTGCCGATATCCCATTGCCATATAATGGGATACTCGGGCGTCCTGCCCTCGCCAAGTTCATGGCAGCTTCCCACTACGCCTACAATGTGCTCAAGATGCCGGGGCCGATAAGCGTCATCTCTGTCCATGGCGACAAGAAGGACGCGCTTATCTGCGCCGACAAGATCTACCGGGATGCAGCAGCCGCAGCGGAAAGCAACACACTTGCCGCTGAAGCTCCCGGGGGGAAGAAGACCAAGACCAAGTCCGGCGAGTGCTCTGGGGCCCACTCCGGCAAACGCACCTCTTCGGAGTGCTGCGCTGCCATTGAGGACGTTCCATCGAGCTCCACCGGCAAGAACAAGAAAGGAATGGCTGCTCCACCGGCAACCAAGAAGGTGTCCGCCAAGGAGGACGGCACTGGTGGAACTTTCACCATCAGTGCTACGCTCGATAGCAAATAGGAAAGCGCGCTCGTTGCCTTCCTGCGGGCGAATGTCGATGTGTTTGCCTGGCAACCATCTGACATCCCCGGTGTTCCCAGGAAGGTAATTGAGCACAAGCTTGCTGTTTGTCCTCATGCGCGGCCCATCAAGCAGAAGGTCAGGAAGCAAGCCGTGGAGCGCCAAGAATTCATTGCCGAAGAAATTAAGAAGTTAGAAGCAGCGGGCCTGGTTAGAGGCGTGATCCATCCGACGTGGTTAGCAAACCCAGTTGTCGTGCGTAAGGCTAACGGGAAGTGGAGACTGTGTATAGACTTCACCGATGTGAATAAAGCATGTCCCAAGGATCCATTTCCCTTGCCGCGCATTGACCAGATTGTTGACTCCACTGCTGGATGTGAGCTGCTCTCCTTTCTTGATGCATATTCAGGCTACCACCAGATTTTTATGGCCAGGGAAGATGAAGAGAAGACTGCATTCATTACTCCATGTGGCACATATTGCTTCATTCGCATGCCTTTCGGATTGAAGAATGCAGGCTCAACATTTGCAAGGGTGGTGCACACTGCTTTTGAGCCACAGATCCACAGAAATGTGGAAGCTTACATGGATGACATAGTGGTGAAGAGCAAGAGCAAGGATACCCTTATCCAAGATTTGGAAGAAACCTTTGCAAATCTGCGCAAGATTCAACTCAAATTGAACCCCGAGAAGTGCGTCTTTGGAGTCCCCTCCGGCAAGCTTCTCGGGTTCTTTGTGTCTCAGAGGGGGATTGAAGCTAATCCCGACAAGATTAAAGCCATCGAGCAGATCGAAGCCCCGAAGCGCGTCAAGGACGTAAGGAGGCTTGCAGGTTGTGTAGCTGCTCTCAGTAGGTTCATTTCAAAGTCTGCAGAACGCGCCCTGCCTTTCTTCAAAATTTTGAAGAAGGCAGGTCCTATGAAATGGTCTCCGGAAGCGGAGGCAGCGCTGCAAGACTTGAAAGGATACCTATCCTCCACTCCAATACTTGTCGCACCTAGGCCACAAGAAAAGTTGCTGCTATACCTAGCAGCAACCAATCAAGTGGTTAGTGCTGCGTTAGTAGCGGAGAGGGAGGCCGATGAGGAGTCTACACCACCGGCAAGCGAATCCAGCGACAAGCAGGGGGCTGCTCCGACAAGCTCTGGCCCCGACAAGGACAACTCTGTGCAGGAACAAGGAGAGGTGCGGAAGAAGATGGTGCAGCGCCCGGTGTATTTTGTGAGTTCCCTCTTGCAGGGAGCCAGATCAAGATACTCCGGGGTGCAAAAGTTGCTTTTCGGTCTCCTCATGGCCTCGAGAAAGCTGCGCCATTACTTCCAAGCCCACGAGATAACAGTGGTCACTCGCTTTCCGTTGAAAAGGATACTGCAGAATCCAGAAGCAACATGCAGGATCGTCGAGTGGGCACTGGAGCTGTCAAGCTTTGGTCTCAAGTTTGAAAGTACTTCAACTATACAGAGCCGAGCTTTGGCAGAATTTATAGCTGAATGGACCCCAACGCCCGATGAAGAAGTCCCAGAGACAAGCGTACCCGTACAAGAAGTGACAAGCGAATGGGTAATGTACTTTGATGGTGCCTTCTCGCTGCAAGGCGCTGGAGCCGGTGTGGTACTCATAGCACCCACCGGAGAACACCTCAAGTATGTTATCCAGATGCACTTTCCCAGAGAACAAGCGACAAACAACACTGCAGAGTATGAGGGCCTGCTTGCCGGCCTCAGAATTGCAGCTGAACTGGGAATTAAGAAGCTGATTGTGCGGGGAGATTCTCAGCTGGTGGTCCGACAAGTCAACAAGAGTTATCAGAGCCCTTTGATGGAAGCTTATGTAGATGAAGTAAGAAAGCTTGAAGAGCACTTTGAAGGTTTGCAAATGGAGCACGTCCCGAGAGCTCAGAATGATATAGCAGATGGCCTTTCAAAGTGTGCCGCGATGAAGTTACCTGTGGAACCAGGGACCTTCTTGCTCAAGCTGATTCAACCATCCGTTACACCATCAATTGGGCAGCCCAAGAAGAGAAAGTTGGTCTCCGGCGACTACTTGCCGGCGGATCTCCCCGAGGCCGCCGCTAAGGTCCCCAAGATCAACAACCAGAATGCTGAGGAACAGTTTGCTCCTGCGGACCCAAGGGTCTGTACAGTTGAAGCAATCGTTCCCGACAAGCCTCGTCCCGGCGAGCTTGCCGGGGGACCATCAGCTCCGGCAGAACCAGAGGTTCTTGCCGTAGAAGCTGAGGTCCCCGCAGCGGCCCTCATGCCTTTAGTCCTTGCCGTTGAGCCTCGAGCTCCGGCATGGGCACAGCAGATCGTCCGTTTTCTGCAAACTGGAGAACTTCCCGACGACCCAGCAGAGATAGAGAAAATAACCAGGCAGTCAAGTATGTACCAGTTCGTGGACAATGAACTGTACAGAAGAAGGCTCAATGGTGTCAGGTTGAAGTGCATTTCCAGAGAAGATGGACAGAAGCTGTTGGCAGAAATACACGGAGGCATATGTGGCCACCACATTGGCGCAAGGGCACTTGCCGGAAAGGCGTTCCGGCAAGGGTTCTTTTGGCAAGAAGCCCTCCAAGATGCAACTGCACAAGTAACCAAGTGTGAAGCGTGCCAGTTCCATGCCAAACAAATCCATCAGCCAGCTCAAGCTCTCCAGACGATCCCTTTGTCCTGGCCCTTCTCGGTCTGGGGGCTCGATATCCTCGGCCCCTTCCCCCGTGCTGTCGGGGGCTTTGAGTACTTGTACGTTGCAATCGACAAGTTCACAAAGTGGCCAGAAGTGGAACCGGTGAGAAAGGTGACAGCACAGTCAGCAGTCAGGTTCTTCAGGTCGATTGTTTGCCGTTTCGGAATCCCTAACAGGATCATCACCGACAACGGCACACAATTCACTAGTCGGACCTTCATGCAGTACGTCCAAGACCTTGGCGCCAAGGTCTGCTTCGCTTCTGTTGCTCACCCGAGGAGCAACGGTCAAGCGGAGAGGGCAAATGCTGAAGTGCTGCGCGGACTCAAGACAAGGACCTTTGACAGGCTGCGCAAGTGCGGAAGAAACTGGATAGAGGAGTTGCCGGCGGCTCTTTGGTCAATCAGAACGACACCAAGTCGAGCCACCGGACAGACACCCTTTGCTCTTGTCTACGGAGCAGAGGCAGTTCTCCCCACGGAACTCGTGTACGGATCTCCTCGGGTGCTCGCTTATGATGAGCTCGAGCAAGAGCAACTGCGACAAGATGATGCATTGCTCCTCGAGGAGGAACGTCTCCAGGCTGCTGTACGAGCTGCTCGATACCAGCAAGCCTTGCGTCGCTATCATAGCCGCAAGGTCAAGGCTAGGAGTCTCGAGGAAGGCGACCTTGTTCTTCGGCGTGTTCAGTCCGCCAAGAATTCCAACAAGTTGACGCCGAAGTGGGAAGGCCCTTATCGGGTGAGACAAGTTACAAGGCCCGGCGCTGTCCGCCTTGAGACCGAAGAAGGCTTACCGGTGAGCAACTCCTGGAACGAAGAGCATCTTCGAAAGTTTCACCCATAAGGCGCGGTTGCCGTGATCCGCTCCGGCAACCACCTTTTGTACGAGTCTTGCCGCTGTTGCATGTAAACCTTTGTACAAAGCCGGGCGCAGATCCCGTGCATCAGTAAAGCTTTGTGTTTTCGCACTATTTGCCATTCTCGTGCTTTTCTTTGCCATTTGCATGAATTTTTTAGCATTTTGTGCAAACACACATATCCGGTAAGCATTACCATGCCGAGGAACCCTATACTTGTTTCCTCTTCTCCTTTTCTTTCTCTCTTAACCAGGAGACGCATTCCTCGCGCACAAGTTTGCCGGGGGAGAAGGAGGTGGAGGATGAACCAAGTGCTGTTCAAGAAAGAGAAGCTTACCGGAGAACGAACAGACTATGAAAGCTAAGTTACCAGAATTTGAGCAGTTCAAATTTTTAAATTTTAGTTATCTTCCTTGAACAACCACACTTTGTATGGAAAACCTGTGCGCGGAGGAACCTACTCGTAGCTAGCCGCACCCTTGTCTTGTTTTCGAGTACGCTCAACGGCTTAAGAGAGCTGCGACAAGTGTCGCGCCCTTATTTCATTTTCGAGTTCGCTCAGCAAGCTAAGTGTGTCGCGACTAGCTGCGGCAAGGTTGCTTGCCGGTAAGGCCTTTGCCAGCAGGCTGCTCAGAGTCCAGCACTCAGCGCTCGCGGCAAGGGTCTCTTGTCGGCAAGTTCCCTAAAAGCGTAGGGTTAAAAGCATACAAAGTAAAGGACCAAAGCAAGGGAGATAACACTGCATCGATTGCTCAAAATAAGATAATATATTACAAGGGATAACTTGTCGCAATCGCTAATTAATCCATGTTCATGACACACCTTGCAGCAACAAAAGAAATAAGAAGAAGGAGGCCTAGTCTACGCGGTCGCCCTCACGCCTGGAGATCTTGTTCACCTTGGCAATGATGTGGGCGACCTGCGCCTTCAGTGCCTCCATATCTGCGTCGGTCGGCAAGCTGCGGAGGACGTTGACGAGATTTATGCCAGGGTTGCGGTAGACGATCTTCGTCAGGACGCGCTCCAAGGTACCCGCGCAGAGCTGGCGTGACTCCTCGGCCAGCTGCGCGGGGAGCTTCTTCTGTAGACTTACGAGTGCCGGCGCGACCCCTCTGAAGAAGAGACTGAGCTTGGCGCTGTGGGGGAGATTTGGATCCGGAGAGTATATGAGATGCTCAACCCTCAGCGCCATCAGCTCCTTGTCGATGCTAGCTGCAGAAGCCACCAGATCTTCGGTCCATACCTCGACGGTCCGGCGGAAGTTTTCAGCTGAAGTGGCGGCGCTCTCCACCAGGCCTCGCTCCTTGCGGAGCTCGTCCTTCAGCTTGGTTTCACGGTCCCGGACGGCGTCGAGTGAATCCTTCAGCGTAGAGACTTTCAGCTCCAGATCTGCAATTGAATCCTTGGCGGCCTTCAGCTCGTCGCCTTGCTTGGAGAGGCGTACCTGAAGCTCAGAGTTGGTATGGGCGTCCTTCTCGCGCTCTAAGTTGAGCGCGGTGACCCTCTCCGTGCTCGCCTTCAGGAACTCCTCCAGCTGCGCCACCTTAGCCTCAAGGTCCTTCTTGGCGGTCTCTGCTGTGGCGGCGGCGGCCTTCGCTTCTTTTAGCTCTCCGCCAAGGGCCTGCTCCCGAGCGGCAAGGTCGTCCTCGTGAGAGTCGAGCTCGACCTTCCGCTGGTTGAGCGCTCCTTCTCGCTGGGACAACGCTTCTCCGGCGAGTCGCTGCTGCTCCTCGGCCTCAGCCTTCTCCAGGAGCCACTCTTGGTACTCTCCAGCAAGCCTCTCGCGCTCCTCCGCCACGTCGCGGAGGGCCGCCTGGTTGGCGGCGCGGAGCTCCGCAGCGCGTTTCTCCATATATGCAGCGGCCTTGGCGGCGAGGGCTTCTCGGGAGTCCAGCTTCGCCTGCCTGGCCCGGTAAAGGGCCAGGAGCCGGTGAAGCAGCTTCTCCTCCTCGGGCTCATCACTCCCGCCAGGCCCTTCGGCAATCTTCAGCCCCGCGGAGGCGAGGACCTCTCCATCGAAGGTCTCTCCCTCCTCGGGGGCTCGTGACGAGGATCCCCACGGCACCTGTATGAAGACGCCGTTGGGAGCCTCAAGATAGAAGGTGGACTGCTCCTTCTCGGTGGAGGGATCGGCGGCCGGCGCAGCGCTTGACGCTCCTGCCGCCTCCGGGCCGGCAGTGTGGCCGCCGTCCCCCTCCCCGGCCGCTGCGTCCGCGGTCGGGGCAGTCTCCTCAGCCGCAGGCTCGCCGGCTCCTGCCATGTCTTCGACGACAGGGGCATTGCCGTCGTCGCCCTGCGCGCCCTCCTCGCCGACGACCTCGGTCTCCATCCGGTCCGGCGTGGGAGGATCTAGAGGAAGAAGAAAAAGAAAAGAGAAAGTTCAAGCAAATATCCAAAAAAGACGAGTCCAAGAAGACGAGGTTGCAAGACTTACCTTCGCGGGCTTCGTCGACAACAGGCTCCCTCGCCGGGGAGCTCTCCCTTGGCGGGGTGGCCGCCCTCGCCGGGCTACTCGCCCTTGGCGGAATACCCGCCCTTGGCGGAGCGCTCTCCCTCGCCGGAGAGTTCGTCCTTGGCGGGGACGGCGGGGCCTGCGGCTCTTCGGGAGTGGTCTCCGGGCGCTCCTGCGGCTGCGGCTCCGTTTCTGCACAAGACAAGCAAGACGAACAGAACAACAAGATGTTAGTACAAGGCAAAAACTTCAGGCGCGCCCGGCGAGCGGAAAGTTCAAGACCAGACTTACGCTGGGGGCTGCTCCTCGGAGCAGCGCTTGGGTCCGGCAAGCTCGTCGCCGGTGCGTCCCCTGTCGCCGCGACGGGCGAGTCATCCTCGACCTCGACTACGGGAACCTTGGCCTTCTTCGCCGCTCGCTGGGCCAGGGTCCTGAAATCAAAACAAGAAGCAAGATCAGAATCATCCGAGAAGAAATCAAGTCAGAATTGAAGAAAATACAAGACACAAATGCTTACTCCTGTTCCTCGTCGTCGTCGTTGCTCAGGGCGGAGAAGTCGAACTCCACCTGAGTCGCTCCGGCGCGGGGAGTGGGAGGAGAAGGCTCCCGCGGGCGCTTGGCGGTCCCCGGAGCTGGGGGCTGCGAAGACCCAGCCTCTGTGGGCGCCGAGGCCCGGGGAGCAGGCGGAGCAGCCGCTCCACTCTGGGGGGCTCCTCCCCCGCTTGGCGCTGACGCGCGGGGTGCCTCCGCCGCAGCTGCTGCGCGGGGCGCCTCCGTCGCCGCTGATGTGCGAGGCGCCTCCGTCGCCGCCTGGCTCCCCTCGGTGGCTCGCGTCGCCCGGCGAGTAGGTTGTTGTCGGGGCGCCTGCGTCCTTGTCGCTGTAGGCGCCTTGCGGAGGCGCTTCAACGGAGATCGCCTGGGACTTACTCGGGGCGGAGAGCTCTCCGAAGATGAGGAGACGTCGTCCAACCCCAGAGACCCGCCGCTGTCCTCTTCGGCCTCGGTTTCTTCCTCCTCCTCTCCGGCGGGCCCGCTGGATCCGGCACCTTGCCTTGCGGACCCGCTCCCTCCGGTGGCTCCGCTCCCTCCGGTGGCTCTACTCCCTCCGGTGCCTCTGCTTCCTCCGACAACCTCACCCCTTGTCGCGGCCTCGCTTACAATCCCGGGGATCCCGGCGTGCCTCAGAGAAGGGACCCCGGCGAGCTCGTCGGGCGGAAGTTTGAGAAGTCTTCGGATCTCTGCCTCCGCTGCTTGGCACGATGCGTCCTCCGCCTCTGCCTCTTCAACAGTGAACCCGAATTCTCCTACCGCTGCGGCTGCGGCGGCCTCCTCCACCCGGGTAGCGATATAAGCAATCTCCCGATCCGTGGTGGCCCGGGTGAGACCCTTGATCTCCTCGGAGTTCTTCGGCACCTCCACCAAGTTATCGAAGAAGCTCATGATGGCGTCGGGCGTGGGCGCTATCCATGTTGGGTCGACGCCATGTGAGTCACATGCGGGCATCATCGCCCGCAAGGCGTCCCGGGCGGTGCTGTTGCATAGAGGTACTACTCCCCAGGGAGATCTAAACCACTCCGGGTGAGCCGGGTCGTGCTTAAAAAGCTCCCGGAGCATCCCCTTCAGCTCCAGCGCCGTGAAGTTGTAATTCAGCCCCGGGCGCAACCTCATTATGTCCGCCGCATTGCCAAACTCCCATGCTGGCCTCTTCCTCTCTTGTAGAGGGGCGATGCGGCGGCGGAGGAAATCTGCTCCTACTTCTCCGATGGTCAACTTGGCTACCCGGAGACGAAGAATCCTAACAAGGGCAGCGTTGAGTTTGATATCATCTGGAGCTAAATCACTCCAGTCCCTGCCGCGCACTATAGCTGCGGTGCGCGGCGCAGTGAAAGGCTGCGGTTCGTCCTCCACTACCCAGCACCAATCCGCGCGCCACTCCTCCCACTTGCCGCGGAGTTCCCCTTTCAGATAAGATTCTTTCTTGTTCAAGCGGAAGACCCAAGAGATGCCCCCGGAGAGGGGGGCGCCGGCCTCTACTCTAGGCGTAAAGAAGTGCCTAAAGAGTGCTACGTTTGGATAGATCCCTATGTAGTTTTTGCACAGATGTGCGAAAACCGCCATCGTGAGGATGGCGTTGGGGGTGAAGTCTAAAAGATGGAGGTTGTAGGTGTTCATAATGTCGCAGAAAAATTCAGAGAATGGAGGACAAAGGCCGCAGTGGAAGAAGGCAGCAAAGAAGAAATACCCGCCGGGGTACGAATCTCTGGCGGCGGCCGGGTAGACTCGGGTGCGGGGATGCGCCTTGGTCTTCTTGGCCCAGAACAGATAGTACTTGTTCCAGAGCTCCCGCGCGCTGAGCCTTGGCGCGAAGACGACATTCCTCTTCCGCAGGAGAGCGAGCTTCGCCGCCTGCTCTGATTTCTCTTTCCTGGCCTTCTCCGCCTTCGCCTTCTCGGTCTTCGGGGCCATGGCGGAGGCGGCGAGGGAAGGGGACGAGGAGTCCGGCGGCGCCGCAGATGCAAGAAACGGCGGAGGAGGTGAGGAGGCGGAGCGCAAAGGGGGATTTCTGGAGGTGGAAGAAGCAATGAAGACAAAGTAAGGTAACGGCCCCTGCTTCCTCTGCTTTTAAGGGGGAAGTGGGGGACGCTCCGCATTTCCCATTAAAGAACGTGGCCACATTCCCTCCCACGACGCCGCAATCGACGTGTGCCGTTAGGGAGGGACGCGGCGGATGCGGAAGGGGAATTACGGCTCGCCGTGGGCCGCGCGTGCCCGTGCACTGTTTTGGGCCTGGCCCAACGGCGCTGGGCACCGCGTACGGCCCAGGCCCGGGGGCTCCTGTCGGTGTACTAAGATAGGGGTACCTTAGTACCCCAACTTGTGCACGGGCAGTAGCAGCTTCCCGCGGCAGGGTCTACCACGTGCTTGCCGGAAACCTCTCTGGTCCTTATTAAGCCATTCAAAAACAAAGTATACAAGACCGAAGATCAAGGCCCCGGCAAGTGGAGCTTGCCGGGAAGGCCGTCCCAGGCTCAAGACTATGTCATTAACACAAGACCCTGGCAAGAGGAGCTTGCCAGGAAGACCAGAAGACTGTATCTAGAAGACAAGCCTCGGCGCACTCCGCGCCCCGGCAAGACCCGGGGAGCGACAAGCTTCCCGGCCCGACAAGATCAAACCCCCGGCAAGCTGCTTGCCGGGGGAAGTTTGCACTGTGTGCCCGCGCTCCAGCTCATCGGCCCACGCGTCGCCCTGGGGCCCTTCCAGGGACGCGTGGCGGATGGCTGTGCAGCCTGGGGGACATGGTGGCCCTCCACGGTGACTAGGCTATCGCCGTGGCAAACGGAGACGCAAGGGCGGGTGCTTTTGGGGTCGACGGCGATGGGCATTAAATGCTCTTGTCCCCCACTGTCAAGTTAGGTGATGACCACTGTTCATCCACTACCCATGTACTGTTCCCGCACTATTACAACTACCACCAAAGTTACACTTTTGCCCTTCTTCTACGTGGCACGTGTTGGTGACCCCTTGAGCTATAAAAGGAGGCCCATGCCCAACGTAGAAAGGGTTCGGAACCTAGATCGCTCATTCGCTCGGTGTAGCTAGTTCTTCAAGCTCCCGAGCTCCAACACTCAATACAATCTAAGCAGGAGTAGGGTTTTACGCGTCCGTCGCGGCCCGAACCTGGGTAAACTGCCCGCGTGCTCTCCACGATCTGCTCTTTGTGCTCCCTCCGCTCCCTCACCGCAACGACAAGGGGCTCCGGTCCCATAGGTGTTCGTGGTGGACAGATTCCCCCGACAACGTTCAAATACAACGGGTGTAAGCCAGTTTTGCACACGCAGAATACTCGGGTTAAACTTGACGAGCCTAGCATATGCAGATATGGCCTCGGAACACTGAAGACCAAAAGGTCGAGCGTGAATCATATAGTAGATATGATCAACATAAGATGTTCACCATTGAAAACTACTCCATCTCACGTGATGATCGGACATGGTTTAGTTGATTTGGATCACGTGATCATTTAGATGACCGGAGGGATGTCTATCTAAGTGGGAGTTCTTAATTAATATGATTAAATTGAACTTTAATTTATCATGAACTTAGTCCTGGTAGTATTAGCATATCTATGTTGTAGATCAATAGCTCGCGATGTTGCTCCCCGTTTATTGTTTATATGCTCCTAGAGAAAAACTAAGTTGAAAGATGTTAGTAGCAATGATGAGGACTAGGTCCGTGATCTGAGGATTATCCTCATTGCTGCACAGAAGTATTATGTCCTTGATGCGCCGCTAGGTGACAGACCTATTGTAGGAGCAGATACAGACGTTATGAACGTTTTGACAAAAGCTCGGTATGATGACTACTTGATAGTTTAGTGCACCATACTTTACGGCTTAGAATCGGGACTTCAAAACTGTTTTGAACACCACGGAACATATAAGATGTTCCAAGAGTTGAAATTAGTATTTCATACTCATGCCCGTGTCAAGAGGTATGAGACCTCTGACAGTACTTTGCCTACAAGATGGAGGAGAATAGCTCAACCAGTGAGCATATGCTCAGATTGTCTGGGTACTACAATTGCTTGAATCAAGTGGGAGTTAATCTTCCAGATAAGATAGTAATTGACAAAGTTCTCTAGACACTGTCACCAAGTTAGTAGAACTTCATGATGAACTATAATATGCAAGGGATGACAAAAGTAATTCCCGAGCTCTTTGCGATGCTGAAATCGGCGAAGGTAGAAATCAAGAAACAACATCAAGTGTTGATGGTTAACAAGACCACTTGTTTCAAGTAAAGGGCAAAGGGATAGAAGGGGAACTTCAAGAAGAATGACAAGCAAGTTGTCACTCCCATGAAGAAACCCAAAGCTAAACTCAAGCCTGAAACTAAGTGCTTCTACTGCAAAGGAAAAGGTCACTGGAAGTGGAACTACCCTAGATATTTGGTGGATAAGAAGGATGGCAAAGTGAACAATGGTATATTTGATATACAGATTATTGATGTGTATTTTACTAGTGTTCATATCAACCCCTCGGTATTTGATACTGATTCAGTTGCTAAAGAGTAGTAACTCGAAATGGGAGTTGCATAATGAACAGAAACTAGTTAAAAGTGACGATGTGTATTGGAAGTGGTTCCAAGATTGATATTATCATCATCGCACACTCCATATACTTTCGGGATTAGTGTAAAACCTAAATAAATGTTATTTGGCATTTGCGTTGAGCATGAATATGATTTGATCATATTTGTTGCAATACGGTTATTCATTTAAAGTCATAGAATAATTGTTATTCTGTTTACATGAATAAAACCTTCGATGGTCATACACCCAATGAAAATAGTTTGTTGGATCTCGATCGTGGTGATACACATATTCATAATATTGAAGCCAAAAGATGCAAGGTTAATAATGATAGTGCAACTTATTTGTGGCACTGCCGTTTAGGTCATAATGGTGTAAAGCGCATGAAGAAACTCCATAGTGATGGACTTTTGGAATCACTTGATTATGAATCACTTGGTGCTTGTGAACCAAGCCTCATGGGCAAGATGACTAAAACTCCGTTCTCCGGAACAATGGAGCGAGCAACAGATTTGTTGGAGATCATACATACAGATGTATGTGGACCAATGAATGTTGAAGCTCGCGGCGGGTATCGTTATTTTCTGACCTTCACTGATGATTTGAGCAGATATGGGTATATCTACTTAATGAAGCACAAGTCTGAAACATTTGAAACGTTCAAAGAATTTCAGAGTGAAGTGGAGAATCATCGTAACAAGAAAATAAGAGTTTCTACGATATGATCGTAGAGGTAAAATATTTGAGTTAGCGAGTTTGGCCTTCAGTAAAAACAATGTGAAATAGTTTCACTACTCACGCCACCTGGAACACCACAGTGTAATGGTGTGTCCGAATGTCATAACCGTACTTTATTAGATATGGTGCGATCGATGATGTCTCTTACCGATCTACCACTATCGCTTTTAGGGTTATGCATTAGAGACAGCTACATTCACATTAAATAGGGCACCATCTAAATCCGTGGAGATGACACCGTATGAACTGTGGTTTGACGAGAAACCTAAGCTGTCATTTCTTTAAGTTTGGGACTGCGATGCTTATGTGAAAAAGTTTCAACATGATAAGCTCGAACCCAAATCGGAGAAGTAAATCTTCATAGGATACCCAAAAGAAACTGTTGGGTACACCTTCTATCACAGATCCGAAGGCAAGGTCTTTGTTGCTAAGAGTGGATCCTTTTTAGAGAAGGAGTTTCTCTCGAAAGAAGTGAGTGGGAGGAAAGTAGAACTTGATGAGGTAATTGTACCTTCTCCCGAATTGGAAGGTAGTACATCACAGAAACTAGTTCCAGTGATTCCTACACCAATTAGTGAGGAAGCTAATGATGATGATCATGAAACTTCAGATCAAGTTTCTGCTGAACTTCGTAGATCAACCAGAGTTCGTTCCGCACCAGAGTGGTACGGCAACCCAGTTTTGGAAGTCATGTTACTAGACCATGATGAACCTACGAACTATGAGGAAGCGATGATGAGCCCAGATTCTGCAAAATGGCTTGAGGCCATGAAATCTGAGATAGGATCCATGTATGAGAACAAAGTGTGGACTTTGGTTGACTTGCCCGATGATCGGCAAGCCATCGAAAATAAATGGATCTTCAAGAGGAAGACTGACGCTGACGGTAATGTTACTGTTTACAAAGCTCGACTTGTTGCGAAAGGGTTTCGACAAGTTCAAGGAGTTGACTACGATGAGATTTTCTCACCCGTAGCGATGCTTAAGTCTGTCCGAATCATGTTAGCAATTGCCGCATTTTATGAAATCTGGCAAATGGATAACAAAACTGCATTCTTTAATGGATTTATTAAAGAAGAATTGTATATGATGCAACCAGAAGGTTTTGTCAATCCTAAAGGTGCTAACAAAGTGTGCAAGCTCCAGCGATCCATCTATGGACTGGTGCAAGCATCTCAGAGTTGGAATATAAGCTTTGATAAGTTGATCAAAGCATATAGTTTTATACAGACTTGCAGTGAAGCCTGTATTTACAAGAAGTGAGTGGGAGCACTACAACTTTTCTGATAAGTATATGTGAAAGACATATTGTCGATCGGAAATGATGTAGAATTTTCTGGAAAGCATAGAGGAGTGTTTGAAAGGAGTTTTTTCAAAGAAAGACCTTGGTGAAGCTGCTTACATATTGGGCATCAAGATCTATAGAGATAGATCAAGACGCTTGATAAGACTTTCGATAAGTACATACCTTGATAAGATTTTGAAGTAGTTCAAAATGGATCAGTCAAAGAAGGAGTTCTTGCCTGACTTGTAAGGTGTGAAGTTGAGTAAGACTCAAAGCCAGACCACGACAGAAAAATATAGAGAGAATGAAAGTCATTCCCTATGCCTCAGCCATAGGTTCTATAAAGTATGCCATGCTATGTACCAAACATGTTGTGTACCTTGCCATGAGTTTTTCAGGGGGGTACAATAATGATCCAGGAGTAGATCACTATACAGCGGTCAAAATTATCCTTAGTAACTGGATGACTAAGGAAATGTTTCTCGATTATGGAGGTGATAAAGAGTTCGTCGTAAAGGGTTACGCCGATGCAAGCTTTGACACTAAATCCAGATGACTCTAAGTATCAATCTAGATGCGTATTGAAAGTGGGAGCAATTAGCTAGAGTAGCTCTATGCAGAGCATTGTAGACATAGAAATTTGCAAAATACATACGGATCTGAATGTAACAGACCCGTTGACTAAATTTCTCTCACAAGCAAAACATGATCACACCTTATTACTCTTGGGTATTAACCACATAGCGATGTGAACTAGATTATTGACTCTAGTAAACCCTTTGGGTGTTGGTCACATGGCGATGTGAACTATGGGTGTTATTCACATAACGATGTGAACTATCGGTATTAAATCACATGGCGATGTGAGCTAGATTATTGACTCTAGTGCAAGTGGGAGACTGAAGGAAATATGCCCTAGAGGCAATAATAAAGTTGTTATTTGTATTTCCTTATATCATGATAAATGTCTTTTATTCATGCTAGAATTGTATTAACCGAAAACTTGATACATGTGTGAATACATAGACAAAATAGTATGTCCCTAGTATGCCTCTACTAGACTAGCTCATTGATCAAAGATGGTTATGTTTCCTAACCATAGACACGAGTTGTCATTTGATCAACGGGATCACATCATTTGGAGAATGATGTGATGGACAAGAGCCATCCGTTAGCATAGCACTATGATCGTTTAGTTTTACTGCTATTGCTTTCTTCATGACTTATACATGTTCCTATGACTATGAGATTATGCAACTCCCGAATACCGTAGGAACACCTTGTGTGCTATCAAACGTCACAACGTAACTGGGTGATCATAAAGATGCTCTACAGGTGTCTCTGAAAGTATTCGTGGTGTTGGCATAGATCAAGATTAGGATTTGTCACTCCGAGTGTCGGAGAGGTATCTCTGGGCCCTCTCGGTAACACACATCACAATAAGCCTTGCAAGCAAAAAGACTAATAAGTTAGTCACGAGATGATGTGTTACGGAACGAGTAAAGAGACTTGCCGGTAACGAGATTGAACTAGGTATGGAGATACCGACGATCGAATCTCGGGCAAGTAACATACTGATGACAAAAGGAACAACGTATGTTGTTATGCGGTTTGACCGATAAAGATCTTCGTAGAATATGTAGGAACCAATATGAGCATCCAGGTTCCGCTATTGGTTATTGACCGGAGATGAGACTCGGTCATGTCTACATAGTTCTCGAACCCGTAGGGTCCGCACGCTTAACGTTTGATGACGATCGGTATTATGAGTTTATGAGTTTTGATGTACCGAAGGTAGTTCGGAGTCCCAGATGAGATCACGGACATGACGAGGAGTCTCGGAATGTCCGAGACATAAAGATTGATATATTGGACGACTATATTCGGACACCGGAAGTGTTCCGGAAAAGTTTCGGATTTAACTGGATTGCCGGAGGGGGTTACCGGAACCCCCCACGAGGGGGGATGGTCCATAGTGGGCCTTGAAGGAAAGGAGAGAGGCAGCCCATAGAGGCTGGCCGGCGCCCCACCAGGGGATCCTAGTTGGACTAGGATTGGGGGGCGCCACCTCTCCCTCTTTTCCTTTCCCTCTCTTCCTTCTTGGTGGACTCCTACTAGGAATAGGATTGCAATCCTATTCCTAGTAGGATTGCCCTAGCCGCACCATAGGAGGCCGGCCAGCCCTCCTCCCTTGCTCCTTTATATACGGGGGCAGGGGGGCACCCAAAGACACACAAGTTGAATTGTTCCAGCCGTGTGCGGTGCCCCCCTCCACAAAAACACACCTCGGTTATACCGTCGCAGTGCTTAGGCGAAGCCCTGCGCCGGTGAATACATCATATCCGTCACCACGCCGTCGTGCTGACGAAACTCTCCCGTGAAGCTCAACTGGATCAAGAGCTCGTGGGGCGTCATCAAGCTGAACGTGTGCTGAACGCGGAGGTGCCGTACGTTCGATGCTTGATCGGTTGAATCGCGAAGAAGTTCAACTACATCAACCGCGTCACTTGACGCTTCCGCTTCCGGTCTACGAGGGTACGTAGACACACTCTTCCCTCTTGTTGCTATGCATCTAGTAGATAGATCTTGCGTGATCGTAGGAAAATTTTAAAATACTATGTTCCCCAACAGGTACAAGTCAAAATGATCCACTCCCTTTCGATATTTTGCGCACTCATGCAATGGATGAGCGTAAGCAAGAAAGTTGACACTTAGGATGGCAAAGAGAGAAAAATGATGAAGGGGGAAGACAAAAAAAGGTGTGAAAGGCTCACATCAATGAGGACAATCATAGGCGAGAGAAAGCCAAATGATAGATATGATGTGAGGAGTAGGGATTGCCATGCAACGGATGCACATATGAGCTAAGGTAAGCTCTCCAATGGAACTAGTGGGGGTGCATCCAACTTGCTCGCTCAAGAAGACCTAGAGCTCTTTTGAGGAGGCTCATCATTGGAATATACAAGCCAAGTTCTATAGTGTGAAGGTCCCCACATAGCTATATGCATGAATGATAATCTCTATGGAGTACAAGGTATAAGATGGAGTACGAGTGTGGATCTCTCAAAAGGAATAGTAGTGTGCCCCCTTCTCTCTTTTTATTTCTTTTTCTCCTTTTTCTATATTTTTATTTTTATTTTTTTGTGGCCTCAATGGCTCTTTCTATTTAACTCTCATTTGTCCTCTTTGGGATCTTTTGATTTTGTCCTCTTTGGGATCTTTTCCTCACTTTAGGGGCAACACTCTATATATTACAAGAAGTATAGAAGATCTAGAAGATCTTTCACACTTTACAAAAGTACTCAACATAAAGAAGATAAACTATCATGATGTATGCAAATGTATGCCTCTGCCAGTGTAGCAGGATATGCAATGATACTAGCGCGTCATGTAGCAATGATTAGGGCAAGGCCCAACTAGCATGCGGCTCATCGATCAAGCAAAAGGCATGTATGACATGAAGATCAAGTCATGAGAAGATGGATGTTGCATGGCAATGTATCTCGGAAAGGCTATGGAAATGCCTTGATAGGTAGGTATGGTGGCTGTTTTGAGGAAGGATATAATGAGGCTTATGATGACAGAGCGTATCGTGCCAAGGATTTGGATGCACCGGCGAAGTATGCGCCAACTCTCGAGGTGAGAAAGGGCAATGCACGGTACCGAAGAGGCTAGAAAAATATGGCTAGGTGGAAGTGTCAACTTTCGAATACTCACATTAGTCCGAAGAACTCATGCACTTATTATCTGTAACTCTCAATCTAATTAGGAGGTTCACAAAGAGACAAGTACCCCGAGGAGGAGTGTATGGGGGTTTGGTTATCCTTGCGCATCCTCGACTCATGGTACGTGAGTGTACTCTAATATTCGATCCCTCCAAAGATTAGTGATCCATCTAGTAGCTAAAGTTCTCAACTATTTTGTAGGTTTTCGAAAATAAACACGGATTGCCCAAAATACGACATCTATCACTAATAGGCTAAAGCTCTTGACACCAAAAGTTCAGACATTACTCATGGCAATACCTCAAAACTATTGCAAGTTACTACTAAAATTAAATAGCAACCTCAATTACCTACTTTAAGTTAAGACACACAACTCAGTGCAACAGGCAAACTCTCTTAACAAGGTAAACATGAAAACTCAAGAGAGTTCAGCAACCAACTAAACAAAAGCCCTTTAAAAAGAAAAGCATGAAAACTAAGAGCTAAACATGACAGCAGCTATGGAAAGACAAAGAACACACACAACAAAGATAAGCATGAAAATCCTATGTTGTGTTCTAGGTTGAAGTGGAGCGTGTTTCTCTCCCACACAAAGAAAGATGGGTTCTAACTTGTTATGAACAGCAAGCAAAGCTAAAGAAACCTAAAAAAAGGAAACTAAGAGCAAGACGCTCCAAGCATAGCACATAACACATGAAGTGATAAAATTATAGTGGAACGAAAGACGAACTGATAATTGTTGATGGAGAAGGGGATGCATGGGGGCATCCCCAAGCTTAGACGCTTGAGTCTTCTTGAATATTTCTTGGGGGTGCACGGGGGCATCCCCAAGCTTGAGCGTTTGACCCTCCTGAATCTTCTTTTATCATCTTCCCTCGCATACTTGAAAACTCCCTTCATACATAACTCATCATAATCTGATTAGCGAGGTTAGTACCCACAATAAAATAATTTTTCCCTACTGGAAATAAAGATAATCTTGAAGAGCTACTGTTTCTCAAGATTGCCAAAAGGTTTTTGCAAAGAAAAAGCAAGCTCAAGGTTTGCAAAATGAAGAAAAGGCAAAGCAGGACAGAATCTGTGAAAAACAGACCAGCAGGTAGTAAATAATTTTTTCGGGGCACTTCTGCAACTCAAATCAAAAAACTCAGAACAGACGCTCGAAAGCCAATTGTATAGAGCACACTGTCAAAAAAATTCAGATCAAAAATATGATCTGGTGATTTTATTCGAATTTTTCTGTCCAAGGACAGAATCTGTTTTCTGGACAGCATGTCACAACTTTTGAACTTTCTTGCAATCGGAGGCTAAACTTGGCACAAAGCTGAAAAGAAAAGATACAATGATGATGCTACTGTAGTAACAAACATCAAGACACAACAAAAGCAAAATAAAACCTAATTCGTTGTGGGCTGCCTCTCAAAAGCGCTTTCTTTTATGCCTTTAAGCTAGGCATGATGCAAAAAAGAGAAGATCAAGTTTTGTCAAGAGTAAGAGAATAGCTAGCCCGTGTAACGGACTCAAAAGGCAACTTAATCTTCTTTCTAGGGAAGTGTTCCATCCCTTTCTTGAGAGGGAATTGGAATTTTATATTCCCCTCTTTCATGTCAATGATAGCACCAACGGTGCGAAGAAAAGGACGTCCCAAAATAATTGGACATGAAGGTTCACATTCAATATCCATAATAGTAAAATCAACGGGAACATAATTGTCATTGACAATGATAAGAACATTGTCGATCTTCCCCAAAGGTTTCTTTACGGAAGAATCAACAAGACGAACACCAAAAGAACAAGGATAAAAAGGTTTCAATTCAAACATATCATACATTCTTTTGGGCATAACGGAGGTACTAGCTCCAACATCACATAAAGCATAGCAAGAGAAGTTATTCAACTTAATTTTAATCATAGGATCCCAACTATCTTCTAGCTTTCTCGGTATGGAGGCTTCTACCCTAAGCTTCTCCTCCCTATCTTTGATGAGAGCATTAGTGATATGCTCCGTGAAGGCAAGATTAAGTGTGCTAGTGTGGGGATCTCTAGACATCTTGTGAAGAAAACCAATAACTTCAGAAAGGGTGCAATTATCAAAATCAAGGTCACTACTATCAAGTAAAGTGGTAGTGGTGTCCTTTAGGCTCACTTGTTTGGTAGCTTCTATGGTCATAGGAGTTTCTTCTTCTATGGTTGAGGTTATAGCATCACCATTAATAGGTCCAATGGGACTAGGAGTGCATTGGGTGCTAAGAGTTTGGATATCCTCAACAACTTGAATAGTAGCAACAGTGTGGTGGGTAGGAAGGCTCTTAATTCTATCTTCTTCCTCCTTTTCTCTAGCCCATCTCTTTTTAAGTTTAGCCATCATCCTAATGTTTTCATTAATTTGCACTTGAATAGCATTCATAGGAGTGGTCTTCCTCTCCTCAAGAGGAGAAGTTCTAATTTTAAGCAACTCTACCTCATGGGCTAAATTGTCTACCTTCGAAGAGAGATTTTCTAGTTTGTCTAGTTTTTCTTCTACACTCTTATTGAAGGCCTTTTGGGTAGTGATGAAGTCTTTAAGCATAATCTCTAGTTCAGAAGTGGAGTTCTTGGTGCTAGGATAAGTATTGTTGTTCCCATAGGAATTAGAGGGGAACGGTCTAGGGTTGCTACCAAAATTACTCCTATAAGCATTGTTATTGAAGTTGTTTCTAGAGATAAAGTTCACATCTACTTGATCTTGAGCAATCAAAGAATTTAAAGGAACATCATGAGGATCAATAGAAGATTGCTTGGAAAGTAGAGACATGATCAAGTCAACTTTTTCATTTAGGGAGGAAATCTCCTCGACATAGTTTACCTTCCTACTTGTTGGAGCACGTTCGGTGTGCCATTGGGAATAATTGGTCATCATCTCGTCGAGAAGCTTCGTGGCAGCACCAAGTGTAGTTGACATAAAGGTTCCTCCCGCGGCCGAATCTAACAAGTTTCGCGAGGTAAAGTTCAAGCCTGCATAAAAAGTTTGGATAACCATCCAAGTAGTCAAACCATGAGTAGGGCAGTTCTTGACAAGAGATTTCATGCGTTCCCAAGCTTGGGCAACGTGTTCATTATCCAATTGTTTAAAATTCATTTTGTTACTCCTTAATTGGATAATTTTAGCAGGGGGATAGTACTTCCCAATAAAGGCATCCTTGCACTTGTCCCAAGAATCTATACTATTCCTAGGCAAGGATTGAAACCAGATTTTGGCTCCTCCTCTCAAGTAGAAAGGAAAAAGCTTAAGCTTAACAATATCTCCATCTACTTCTTTGTACTTTTGCATATCACAGAGCTCAACAAAATTATTTAAGTGCAAAGCAGCATCATCTCCAGCACCGGAGAATTGATCTTTCATAACTAGGTTCAGCAAAGCAGGTTTAATCTCATAAGAAGGTGCTGAAGTGGCAGGTGTAGCAATAGGCGTGCAGATAAAGTCATTGTTGTTATGACTAGTGAAGTCACACAACTTGGTGTTCTCGGTGGAACCCATAGCAGCAGCAAACAAGATAACTATTTTGTGATTTTTGGTAAGGGACACTAAAGCAAAAACTGCAAGGTAAACTAACAAGACTAAAAAGCAAAGATAAAAGATAGCGTGCAACTCCCCTATCTGGAAGAGTGGAGTCCCCGGCAACGGCGCCAGAAACTTGCTTGATGGCTTCTCGCCCCTCGTTGGTTACCCCAAGTGAAAGGTTGAGATGTAGCGTAGCGGCAAATTTCCCTTGGCAAAGATACCAAGGATCGAATCCCGTGAGACTCCGAGGGTCGACAAGTAGGTGTCAACGGCGCCAGAAACTTAGCGGTTGACGGGACCTGCACACAGATACAGATAAATTTGCTCCCAACAAGTACAGAGAGGTTGTCAATCCCTCCGGCCTTGTTGTTTACAAAGGATCAAACACAAGAGATAATAATGATAGCTATGACTGCAACTAGGAAATAAAAACAGGAAGTAAATAGAAGGTGTGATCAGCGGTGGTAATATGGACCGGGGTCCCATGATGTTCACTAGTGACGTCTCTCTCCCAAAAGACGATAAAACAGCAAAGCGAGGTAAACAAATTACAGCTGGGCAATTGACAGGATTATGTGCGCAAACCAATGCTAACTATGCTGCAAAGAAAGGTAGAGGCTCAAAAGCATGGGCGGTACGCCAAGGCAAGTAGACCGAAATCCATCTGCATCTACTACTAATCATCCACCTTGAGATATCTATCCAGAACATCTCGCTGGTATTAAGTTGCGAATCCCACCCAAAGTGTAAACTCAAAGCAACAGACAACTGCATTAAAAGAACTTTGCGTAAAGTAAACAATCCTTGCACCCGCAAGTACAAGCACCGTTGTTTTCTCCCTTGTGGCAACATCACATCCCCTAGACTCATGTTTCTGTCACTCAAGCTAGTCATCAGGGGGCATGAACCCACAATCAAGCATAACGCTCCCTCTTGGAGTTACTACCCACTACTTGGCCAAAGCAATAAACAGCAACGGAGAACATGCAAGAATTACTCAAGAACAAAGATATAAAAGAGGTGAATCAAATATATTACTCAAACACAATCTGAACATAGTCTCATAATCCATCAGATCCCAGCAAACTCAGCAAAGCAACAGCAGAAAGATTACATATATGCCTCGATCATGTAGGGCAGCTCACGAGGTCTAAACCATGAAGAGCAAAGAGGGGAGGAGAACATCACATAGCTACTGATCATGGACCCATGGTCCAAGGTGGACTACTCATGACTCATCCGGGAAGCGTCCATGGTGGTGGAGAAGCTCCCGGTGGTGGTTCTCCCCTCCGGCAGGGTGCCGGGAAGAGTTCTCCTAATGCTCCCGATCTTGGAAGCGCTGCAGCGGCAGAACAGAGGCGAGATCGCGAAAAAGGGTTCTGTCTTCGAGGGTTTCGGGACGAGAGGGATATATATGCGAAGGGGGGCAGCCAGAGGCGGAGCAGGGGCCCCAGGCGCCCCCTAGCGCGGCCTGGGGTGGGGCCGCGCCAGGTGGCCGCCTGGGCCTCCCCTGTCTCCCCTTTGGCCCATCTTTGGTTCTTCGCGAAGCTTCCTGTACGCTGATTTTTCCTATATTTTTCCTGGAATTTTTGGAGCACTTTTAATATGGGGGAAACCTGAAATAGAAAAACAGCAGAAAACAGGAACTGGCACTGTGGTGCACTGAGTTAATAGGTTAGTCCAAATATGATCAAAAGTGCATGGAAGTGCATCAATATCATAGCAATATCACACAAAAGAAGCATGGAGCAAGCAGAAATTATAGATACGTTTTGGACGTATCACCATACTGTCCTTTGGTCAGATGACCACAAATGATGTTCTTGGCCGTTGAATCCAGTTGAACGAGCCTCTTGACATCAGCAGGGGTGATACCTTCACCAGTCTTGGGAACGTCGTTCTTGACGACAAACCAAAGGTCCACGTCAATGGCTTCAAGGTGCATGCGAATCTTGTTCTTCCAGTAGGGATATTCGGTGCCATCGAAGACGGGGCACGCAACGGAGACTTTAATTATCCCTGCAGTCGACATAGCTAAAACGCCAAGTGGTTAAACCGAATCACACAGAACAAGGGAGTACCTTGCTCTGATACCAATTGAAAGTGCAGTATATCGACTAGAGGGGGGTGAATAGGGGATTTTTATGAAATGCTTCAAAACATGGTAGTTTTGAAGACAAAAGATAAACTCAATCCTATTAGTATGCAGCGGAAAGTAGACTACACTAGACAAGCCATAGTCATGTATTCAATAAAGTGAAAGCACGAAGACTAATAGCAACTAGGCAGTAGGGATCATGATAGAAGAAGGAATGAAGCCAATCATAACAAGTAGATACTCAGTGAAGTCAATCAGATAAGGCAAGCATGCAATGACTTCACAACATAGAACAGTGAGTAAAGGGAAGGAAAGAATAGAACCAGTAGCTCGGGGAGGACAGTGATTTGTTAGACCAGTTCCAGTTGCTGTGACAATTGTACGTCTGGTTAGGGAGGATGAGATTTAACTCAGAAGACCGCGTCTTCACCTTCTTCCCCTTGAGCTAAGGACACCTAGTCCTCACCCAATCACTCTGGTAAGTCTTCAAGGTAGACTTCCAAACCTTCACAGACTTTGTTCACCGGCGATCCACAATGACTCTTGGATGCTCAGAACGCGACACCTAACCGGCTGGAGGAAACACAGTCCTCAAGTGTAATAAGTCTTCCGGTCACACAGATAGAAAGACTTCAGTGATGCCTAACACTCTTTGGCTCTGGGTGTTTTGGCTTTGTCCTCGCAAGGATTTCTCTCTCAAACGCTTCGGAGGTGGGTTGCTCTCAAACGACAAAAGTCGTGTAATAACTCTAAGCAGCCACCATTTTATGGTGTAGGGGGTGGGCTATTTATAGCCACTGGGCAGCCCGACCTGATTTGTCCGAAGTGACCCTGGGTCACTAAGGAATTGACACGTGTTCCAACGGTCAGATTTCAAACACTCACACGACAACTTTACTTGGGCTACAAGTAAGGCTGACTCATCCAACTCTGGATAAGATTTGCTCTCATAGTCTTCGCTCGAAGACATAGGATTTGGTTGAGCATCACTTCAGTCACTCTGACTTAGATCACCTGGACCCCACTTAACAGTGCGGTGGTTCCTATGACCCAACAAAGAAAAAAGGAAACAACGAAACATCTAAGTCTTCACTCTCCATAGTCTTCACACAATGTCTTCTCTTGTCATAGTCTTCAATATGATTATCTTCATATACCACCACTGATGTCAATGTCTTCATACATTTTTAGGGGTCATCTCCGGTAGGTAAACCGAATCAATGAGTGACTACTACCTGTGTTATCTTGCAATTCTCACAAACACATTAGTCCCTCCACTAGGTTTGTCGTCAATACTCCAAAACCAACTAGGGGTGGCACTAGATGCACTTACAGCTTCACACTACAAAAAAATACACTTCCGTGATGATACGTATTTGTCACAGTAGGTCACGTTTTCTGTCATGCATGTACATCCATGACAATTTTATGACAGAATCAATATAGTCATACCTGTGCTATCGTAGAAGTGTTCCATGACATTACCAAAATTATCATCACGGAAGTGTCCACTTCCATGACGATAATCGCGCGTCACAGAAGTGCTTTCGTCAAGGGTGACCGACACGTGGCATCCACCGTAACGGAACGTCGTTAAGCTATCGGGTCCGGTTTTGGATCCGATAACCCGCTAATAGCCCCGACCAATGGGGATTTTCCACATGTAAAATCATCATTGGCTGGAGGAAACACGTGTCGGCTCACCGTTGGGACAGATGTCATTCACTTATTGGACCCAAAGCGCCTATGATACGCCGACACGTGGCACGGCCCAACAGAGGCCCATTCCTGTGGAAAGGCCGACCCGTTTGACTTGGTAAAAAGGTGGCGGGCCGGCCCACGGTAAGCCTGTTAACGGCCTGTTCGCATATAGCCCATTTACAGCCCGCTAACCCAGGGCCCGTTTACGGCCTATCCGAATTAGGCCCAGTAGCGTCATCTGGGTCGTCCAATATAATTCCAGCCCGTTTTAACTTCCGGCCCATGTATGGCCCATGACATCTTTCGACCCATATGAGGCCCTTATTACTCTCTACCCATTAACGGCCTGTGTTAAAACTGGCCTGTAATGAACAGTGTATCACTTTATACCCATTAATGGTCCATTATTTCGTTGGGCCGTTTCCATCCCATGTTATCTTTCGGCCTTCTCAGGGCCCACTTATTCTTGGGCTCAGTTCCAGCATTCGTTTACTTTCGGCCCGTTACTGTCATTTTCTGCTTGTGGGCCAAATACAACCCGTGGTTACAGTCGGCCCGTTTGTGGCCCGTTAATATGTTGGGCCGTTTTCATAGCGTCATCAAATACAGCCCATTTATTCTTGGGCTCATTTCCAGCATTCGTTTACTTTCGGCCCGTTACTGTCATTTTCTGCTTGTGGGCCAAATACAGCCCGTGGTTACAGTCGGCCCGTTAATACGTTGGGCTGTTTTCATAGAGTCATCAAAATATGGCCTATTAACGACGGCCCATTATGGTCGGCCCATGAACGGACGATTTCAACTCTAGCCCATTTACGACCATAATGTGGTTTGCTGTTGGCCCATGTTTGGCCAATCGATCATACGACCCGTAGAAGGCCCATTGATGATACGACCCGTAGAAGGCCCATTGATGATACGACCCGTAGAAGGCCCATTGATGATACGGCCCGTAGAAGGCCCATTGTGTCAACGACCCGTAGAAGGCCCATTGTTTCTACGGCCCTTAGAAGGCCCATTGTTTCTACGGCCCGTAGGAGGCCCATGCTAAGTACAGTAAATATGTAGCCCATTGTTAATGTGGCCTAGTTTTAAAAAATATGTTATTCCGGCCACTAGCAAACCGCGGAAAAAGAACAACACTGACTAGAAGAAAACAAATAAACAAGACAATAATGAAATAAATAAGCAAGCAATTAACGCTAGCCTATTACCGCTATTACACATATTACATCCACTGGGCATCAAAGTTCGCCACCAGTGCAAATATAGGGAACAAAGCAGCATATTACGTACACTGGCCATCAAAATTGGCCACCAGTGCAAATAAACGCTGCAACAAAACATGAGCATAACTGAAACAACTTCAGAAGAGCTCAAGAAACGTGGTATCCACCATGCTGGCAATAATCTTAGCAAGCTTATTAGCTTTGTCCTGTTTGGCGCTAAAATCCTCCAACGCTTGCTGTTGCACCAGAAAGTATGCATCTGAATGCTCCAGGGACTTCCGCAGTCCTTCCGCTTCTTGTCGCAGCACACCTGCTCGATGTCTTTCAGCTTGTAGTTGAGACTTAAGAAACCGAACTGATTCAGATAGTGAGTTTGAATAGCTTGTGCAAGCGGTAGTGGCGAGTAACTCCAACACTAAACCAAGACACGACTTTCGGGTTGTCTCACTGTCTTCGAGATAGTCTTCCTTAGCTGATTTATCAGCTTTGTTGGAGACCAACAAGGATGTGTCACTATCCTGAACATTATCTGCATTACTTCCTTTACCATTTCTTAATAAGGCACTCTTCAATATTCTGTCAGCATTCTAAAAGAAGAAACAAGCAGACACATAACAGTTTAGCATGTACTAGTATACGAAACTCATTTCGGTGAACCAGTTCGTTAGTAAGGTGGACAGGGTTAAACTACCAAGTCTTCTATTGCCAAGTACTAGTACATAATAAAAGCACCAAACAAACATATATCTATGTCCTATGGTCACTGCATTGTCTTGCCAAATCAAAATTGAGACACGGTTCAAATCATATCAGTTCAAGACAAAGCAGCAATGAAAGAATAAAAAGCGTGGGAAACTACACGGCACAACAAGATTTCATATGGGTACCACGGGTCTACATGTATAACAACACTATTTGCTTTGTTGTGGTGCTAGTAATGTGCTGATATGAGAAGTCAACTGTATACACAATTGAAATTGAAATCAACATAGCTATTGATAAGAGCAAGCCTGTTAAAGAAACATGCGTGAACATACCTGCTATGCAATTGGAGTTTCGATTGGATCCTTCAATTCAAAAATAAGTTTGTATGAGTAAATACAGTGATACATGACCAAAGCAGTATGCATGATAGCAATCATAGTTAAAAAAGATGCGCCTAAGCGAGCTCTTAAGCGCGCCTAGGCTCTAGGCGTTGGCGAAACGCAATGCACATAACTATGCTTAATCTGTGCATAACTGCACATAAGCATGCGCTTTGGTCAGTAAAGCGCGAGGCGGTGGCAAAACGCGCAATTAACGCCTAACGCTTTTTGGAACTATGATAGCAATGGAATCTTAAATTAGAACAGTTGTTTTTTAGGTTTAGGCACTCGTTCAACATGAACAGAGTACAGTAAGACGCAAGAATATAGTACTTAAAAATAGAAATGAGCTCATAGACCTTACCACATTCTTGGTTCGGGACCAGTACAGAACAAGGCGTTCCCAGTCATCGTCCAGTAAATGTGTCTCAGGAGAACGTAAGGGAATTTGATGAGTTTCTTTGCCGATGAAGTACGTTTTCTTCAGGTAATTCCGATACTGCCACCAAGCATTCTTGAAGATAGCAGAGGTATTAGCACAGGTGACCTCATCCCGAGTTTCCAAATCGGTCCTTCTCTATAGAGAAAAATGGGAAAATTTCCTGTATTATAACCATCATGGAGGTAGGATGTATGGGACAAAGCAAAGTAATTGCCATGAATAACATTACTTACACATAACTCCTGGGCAAACACCTGCAACTGGCATTTTCCTTCATCTTCAGTATAATATTTCCAAGATGGGAAGATACGCACATACAATTTAACAACATCAAATGCGATAGATGCTAAAGTACGACTAGCTGGTCGTGCTTCCACCACAGGAATAGGCGTACTAACTGGTGGGGTTGGGGTTCGCCGTGGTAGTACTGGCCCTTTGGGCACTGGAGCTGCCTTACTAACTGCTCTTGTTTGGGAGCTATGTGGTGGAGATGGTGCTGTGTCAAAAGGAACTGGGTTACTATCTGCTGGGGTTGGGGTTAGATTGGGTGAAGCTGGTTCTCTGTCCATCACAGTAGGGGTACAATCTGCGAGAGTTTGGGTTGTGTGTGGTAGGGCTGGTTCTCGTGCATGTACAACCAGGGTGCTATCTCCACCAAGAGGTAGCACTGTTTTATTTGAAGACCGTGTTTTTAGTCCGCTAGATGCTGGCATCACCCGCTCCAATTCAAATGGCTGATAAACAAGAAACATAGTTGAATGTACAGACGTTGTATGAGAGACAAATGCAATAGATAGTGTGGAAAAAAGAGGACATAAAATAGTTGACATGTATATTGTTTAACTAAAACGGATAGCATGACATAATTTCACATATATGATGTCTATCTAAACTGGATAGCATAGCATAACATAATTCAAAGATATGATGAATAACTAAAATGCCGTGCCAAGTTAGAGCATACACCTCGGTGGGGGGATAGGACTGGTCATCTGTCTCTGAATCCATCTCTGAGGAGCTATCGGGACCCAACAAGAGATCTGCTTCGACGGGTAGCACTATCTGCTTTGAAGGCCTTGTTTTCACTCCATATTTTTCAATCTCCCACCCAAATGGCTGATTCACAGGAAGAGTAGTTTAATGTACAAACATTGTCGGCAAATGGAAATGTAATGAAGAAAAGGATGGGCAAGATATCATTCAAATATATGATGCCTGGTTAAACATGATGGCATTCCACACATATATTATGGCTGGCTAAAAGACATGAGACTGCATAATTTCCATATATGATATAGAAACTAAACAGGTGGCAACAGAACATGTCTAAACTAAGCAGATGACATATATGATGTCAAAAGTAGGCACTGGAAGGCAACATATGCATGATATGACTAGCATCATCATGCCAAGGTAGAGCAAACACCTTGGGGGGTAAATAAGAGTGGTCAGCGGCGTCTGAATCCACCTCAGAACAGATATCTTCCTCTCGATTACAATCTAGAAAGGGGTGGGGAGGGTTTGCCATTGAACCCACCATGGAGCGATGTCTGCATGACATTGTATTGCCGCGCAAAACTCTTCTCTTTTTCTCTACATGTTCAGCATGACTGTGTACAATATCTGACATGCATACGAAAAAATATGGCGAGATTATGTAAGGAGAGCATGCAGAAATTTAGAGTGATGGTAACAACCAGTGGATGGATCCAAAAATAATGATAGCAGGCTGATGATTGCTTTAATTTAATAAAAAGACAGATGATTATTGCTTTACTATTTGTTTCCCACCCAGGATGAACAACATAGGCATACCCTAGGTGAACCAGATATTAGACAGAGATACTATTCATTGCTTCCTCGATATGTGCCCCACAACTAATTTAGAACTCAAGTTTGAACATTAATTTGGACCTGACTTGGAGTCCAAGAGGTGAACAGGACGATAAAGTAGCAGGTAATTTTAAGCAATGCATAACATAAGTAGAATCAAAAGAGTGCGACCTCTCTTGTGGACCCGTGTACTCCTCAGGTTCATCTGCTGTGTCGATGGTGGTGATGCCGTTGCGGTGGGTGCCGACGGCAGGGAAAGAGATCTGAGGCGGCGAAAGACGGTCAGGAGTCGTGATGTCTGGTTTGGTGTATGTTTTTGTTGATGGAGCACCTTAGGTCAGGTGGACAACGTCGCGGCAGGAGCAGGACAAACCACACAAAGTTCCCTTCGACACCTACGTGTAACTGAAGTAATTCTGTAAGGGCTCATTTGGCTTGCATGATTCTAAAAACGCAGGGATGGGAAAAACACCAGAATAGGATAGGAATGCACGTGGTAAACAGAGCATTTGAAAACACAGGATTTCTAACAACTTGGGTGTTTGGTTTACAAGAATTGGAAGAGCAAAGGAATGCAAAGAAACATGGCCAAAATAAAGTGAAACCATATGAAAGCGTGTACAGTTAGAATGTTATTCTACCACTAATGCACTTGGTCTTGTTTTCATGCATAGGATTTTGAAAATTAGGTCCAGGTGGATGTTTTGCTTCATTCCTTTCAACAAAATGCATGAATAATTGAATAGTAAAGTACCATTGGCAAATTCCCTGTTGCTATGTTTTTCCGTTGAACCAAAATAGCCCTAATGGATCGACATGAATGTATAGTAATAAGTGATGCAACAAGTGTACAACCTCTTTGCCGTAGCCGTGTCGACCTCAGCATCATTGGGTTGGTCGCTGAAGCAGTTGAGGCAGAGGTGGCTGTCGGAGGTGTGGAGGAAGATCTAAGGAATCTATAGACGGCGTCCAGGGCACTGCTCTGTTGTGATGGTTCGTTTTGTCATTGGAGCAGCCCCGGTGAGCCGTAAGATGTAAAGGCTGAAGCAGCACAAGACAGACATTATCAGTCTCAAGCGGGATTCTAATAGCATCTCCAATAGATGATGTAAAATTTACATCACCAAAAACCACCTCACTACAATAGATGAGGTAAAAACTGTTGACTCTGAACTTAACAGTCGAAACTGAAAGTTACTGTGGAATCTGAATGTTACTATCGAAACTGAACGCAATGGTAGCAGAGAGGCACTTGACATGTAGTTTAGGGAGGGCCTGCAGTTCATCTTCAACCTGCACCCCCCTGAGCCGCCAGCCACCACCGGCCCAACCGCCGGCCCCTGCGCCGCCTCGCCGCCCTGAAACAACTCCTCACCCCCGGTCCGCCGCCGCCCCGACCAGCCCTATAGGCCCCTCGCCCCCACCCTGAACCCTAAGATAGATAGTGGGGTACCTCTCCGGCGAGCCCCCGTCCCCACTGCGGATGGTTCTTCCTTAACTCCGGCGAGCCCCCCACCCCCTGAAAATCGACTGACCTAAAAATCAATTCAGTCGACTGAAGTGTAGCTAAATCGGAGCAGAGCAGCAGCACGAGTGAGGGGGAGAGCAGCAGTAGCAGCAGCGCGAGCGAGAGCCGGAGCAGCAGTAGCTGGGCGAGCGAGCGATCGAGCGAGAGCCGGAGCAGTAGCAGCAGCAGCGCGAGCGAGCGAGCGAGAGCCAGAGCAGCAACAGCTGGGCGAGCGAGCAATCGAGCGAGAGCCGGAGCAGCAGCAGCAGCGCGAGCGAGCGAGCGAGAGCTGGAGCAGCAGCAGCAGATCCGGCTGGTATGGACGCCGCCGCCGAAGGGGCTCGCACCGGGGGAGAGCCGCCGTGGAGATGTCGCACGCGGCGCCGGCTTCAAGGTAGCCGCTCCATGGGGGTGCGGGATGGAGCACCGTCGGCGTCGGGAGGTCGAGCTAAGGAGAAGGTGCGATGCGATGAGTGTGCAACCTCTTTGGTGGCGCCGAGTAGGCCTCGACTTCATCTGAGGAGTCGGTGAGGATGATGCGGTTCCGGTGGAGCAGGTTAAGGCGGCGCTGTGGGGATGGAGCAGCCGCGATAGACGAGGCGATCGTCGAAGCAACTCCTTGGAGGTGGAGGACGGGGCGGCTGAACCGGCGGGACGACGAGATGAACGACGGATCCTCATCCGGGGAGGTGGACGAGGGACGTCGAGCTGTTGCGGTGGACGGCATCGTCAGGGAAGAGGCTCCGACGGCGCAGTGGTGAGGTGGCGGATGGAGGAGGGTGGGGTTTCGCGGCTGGAGCGGAGAGGTGATGTCGGCCTGGGATTTCGAATGGCAAAAGGAGGCGATGGAGACGCGCTTGTCCAAAATGTAGGGTGTGTTACAAAAGTACCCCCACCGATTTGAACTAGCGGACCTTTCGGCTCAGGGTTAGAAGGAGGATTTCGCGGTTCGGGATTTGGCAGCTGGAGGGAGTTTTTGCGCGCGTTGTAATTTCAGAATAGCAGGGCGCGGGTTGTGAAGGCGCCAGTTTTGGGAGCACGATATCTGAATTTTCGGGGCACGGGTTGAATTTTAGGGACAAGCCTAACGTGTAATATTGTACTTGTACGTACCAAATCAATTCGCACTTCCCTCAACCAAAAAAAATGAAAAAAATAAAACTATTCACACCACACAAAGAGAGAGTCTTGCCCCGTTTTACTATAAAAATGCTATTTAAAGCTACTCATACCAACAATTTAGTGAAATTAAATGATATTCGGTTGTATGAATCCATGTTATGTCCAATTAATTTTTTTCGCTTGTTGTATAATGCATGTAACCTACTCATACCAACATTTTAGTGCATTCCAAATGTCTATACTACCGCCGCAATTTGAACTGAATTTGAGTTCGTTTCTCTATTTCAATAACAATCTACAATCATGATTGTTGTCAACTTCAACCATCATTCGTGTATTACCTTAATAACACACCACATGATTACTATAGAGATAGATCTGAACTATGTGTACTACATGAACTCGAATTCTGTTTTTTGAATACACTTGATGTTGATTCCAAATAATAGTACATTTGATGTACTAACTATATATACATAATCTAAACCATGTTCCATACGTGTACACCGTGTTTATCACACATAGTATAGTGTCCCGCCCCCTACATTATGACAAGTATTTAGACCTGAGCTGCAAAAGCCACACATTAGCCCAAATTATGATCAATGTTCTATATGTTATACGTAGTACTAGCAAGATGCCCATGCGTTCCACAGAACATCAACTTGATCAAGGGGAGGCCTGATTTGCAAATATGGAGAGGGGTGTGGGTATCTTTTTTCAAAATTGCCATAGTTTCCTTCCTATCCGTCAAATATAAATCGGACGACCTATATTGCAGGATGGCACCATCATCAACAACTCTGTTTTTTATAAGAGTAGAGATAAAATATATTATATGTAGTATAACATGTTCATAACCACACCATGTGTATCACTGTTATATATTCACACATGCGTCGGTTTAAAACACTATGATAAATTCTTCAAATATCCAAATTCGCTTTTTATAATGAAGTATGATCTCTATTCGTCTTTTACACCCACATAATCCTCTTATCTTTGTAGCTAGCTACCGCTAACTTTCTCTCGTGCATGCAGACGCCCACATCCCTCTCACCCTCCCTCAGCATTCTCTAGCTCCATCGCGCAAATTCATCTTTTCACTTTAGGTCGTTCACCCATGGTGTGTGTAGGCCCCAAGCTCCTTCTTTACGACACACATCGATCGATATGCCTCTCTAGCCAGGCGTGCCTAGCACAAAACACAAGCTTCCCCTCTTCTCTTATCACCGTCCATGCCTCACTCCCACCACTCTCTTCATCGATCTCGTACTTGCACACTCCTCCCCCTCGATATAGTATGACTCTTGCACCACCTCCTAGATGCATCCCTCTCTCTATCCTTCTCTCCGTGCCTCATTTGCTTCTAACACACACATGCATGTATACCGGTCGATCTCCCAACATATACCTAGGTCGACTTTAACTATTCCCCCCATCGATCGACGTACCTCACAAGTTATGTCTCTCCTTTCTCTAACAAAGGACGATTGATCTTCCTATGTAGTTATGTCTGCTTACCACAGCCATATCGCTCCCCCCCCTCATCATTCGTGCATGCCTCCTGACCCATCTCTCACACGCACGTGCACAGACAGGCAGGTGGCAGCCATCCCCTCTCTTATTGATATTGCAGGCGTGCCCTCCGGTTGTCTAGCAAGCCTATCCCACCATTTGTTAGAAGCAACTCCACTACCACCCCCTCCAACACTCTAGCTCTGTCTCTCTCCCAACCTTGTTCCTCTCCTACACATATGCATGGATGCCGATCGATCTCCCTTAATACATGAGGTAGATCGATCTCCCTTAGTACATGAGGTAGGCCTCTCTCCTCCGCCACACATATACCAGCCATTGTACCTCTATAGTTAATTAGGCCTCCTTTCCCCCCCACCACAGACCGATAGTTGAGTGTTGTAGGTAGGTATCCATGCCACAGAGACAAACTGCACATGTCCCCTCTCACGTTCCAGTAGGCCAGCCACTCTATATCTTTGACGTGGGCACACACAAATTCGATGGCACTCTTTATCGATCGCGTGCGCACACACACACACACACACACAACATCCCTCTCTTCGATTCTATGGACACCTCAAGCCGATGATACCTCCACTCTCTTCTCGTGGATCGCCCCCCTCTATATATATGATATATCTAGGACTCTATTTCACACACATTGCATATATTACATTTTTTGATTGACCCCACACCCCCCCAAAAAAACTCTCATGAACCCACACATTATATCTCTCTATGTTTGTACCTCTCTCACACAACCCCACGTAGGTGGTGTACGTATACAAGAAGAGAATGGGTGCACCGTGCCCGTACTCACACTTCGTGCCCAGCCACACCCGCGCGGGTACATGGTGGAGCTTATTTCTGTATGAAATGGCAGCCCACATGCTAATTTGAACGCGTGTAGCGGTTGTTTACCTACGGAGGTCCTGTACCACGCGTGCACGAAACGAAGTTCGACTTGATGCATTGGCGCGTTCTTTTTAAATAAAGTTATATCACTCAATGGCACATACACAGAATATAAAACGATTTTTATGGAGAAAAAGATAGTCCGCTCCACTATATACAATGGAGCCTGCCTGCCTGGTTTGTCTCTCTTCAGAGTATCTCACATAAGGCTGCGGTGGTCTCTCTCTCTCTCTCTCTCTCTCTCTCTCTCTCTCTCTCTCTCTCTCTCTCTCTTTCTCTCTCTCTCTCTCACCGTTGGTCACTGATCCGACCACATCCCGTCCGCCGGCGGAAAGGGAGGACGTGCATCGTTTCTCCATTCGACGGCACCGAGGCAGCACATCCCGATCTGCGATACACGCCATTCTCTTTGACCAAGCTCCGGCGTGGTAGGGCCTACGCCACCTGCTCGCTGCCGCAGTATGGGAAGATTCCGCCCGCCGCCGCTCACCTAGTCACATCCCGATGACCTCCGGGTATCCCCTCCGTCCTTGCTCCACTGCCCGCCTTCCCACGTCGCTGCATGTGGATCTTCCATAGTTCTTTGCCCAAAACGTAGCTCGTCCGACGTACTTTCCATATTGCAATCTCGTCCTCACACCGTTTTAGACAAACACAACCATGTTGTTATCTTCCCTTAGGACAAGGAATATGCTTCTTTTTTGTCGTCGCATGTGTAATCAACTATTATTGGCGAGTAATTGTTTACTTTCTACCTCTTTTTTGCAAACAGGGCTATCCATTTCACCTCGTTGCTATTGCAACCTTTTGGTGAACTGCACAAATCATTTTTTCCTTAAGAGTGTTTTGTGCAGTTCTACCAAAATGCCACACGGGCAACGTCTCTACATTTCAGTGCGACTGCACAAAGGGAGATTGGTTTTGCTCTATCATCCTCATCCAACTCCGAGCCTAATCTTCTCCAACTAGTTAGTCTTAAGAGAGACTGCAAAGGTGACCGGCTTCTATTTGTGTGTTTATTGTTTCATCAGCAGTCCTCTATTATTGTAATCGCACTTAATATCTTTGGAACAGGGACGCTCGGCTCTATTTTAGTGGAACTGCACAAAATGATCGGGATGTTGCATGCTCCAGACAGCTACTCCCCCCCCCCAACATGCCTTGTTGATTTAGACAGAGGTGGGGGGGGGGGACGTTGCTGCTAATGAAAGCATGGATCAATTTTAATTTAACACCTTCTCACAACTTTGTCTTCAGTTGTGATGTAAATATTAGCTCTGATTAGCAAGGAAGTTAGTTTTTGGTTGTTTCCGAAAGAGCATCGATGGCAAGACACACGAAACAAAAGCTGAAAGCTCACACCATTGTACAATTTCATGTCGCTGAAAAATTATTTGTATAGTACGTCAATTATGTAAACAAATGCTGGAAGCTTGATAGCATCGCCAAAAGTCTCTTCGGCATCCGGGTCCATGTGCCATGCACAAAATTATACTCCTTCGTTCCTAAATATTTGTCTTTTTACAAATTTCAAATGGGCATATTTTAGAGTGTAGATTCACTCATTTTGCTTCATATGTGTACTCCCTCCGCTCCTAAATATTTGTCTTTCTAGAGATTTCAACAAGTGACTACACACGGAGCAAAATGAGTGAATCTACACTCTAAAATATGTCTATATACATCCGTATGTAGTAGTCCATTTGAATCTCTAAAAAGACAAATATTTGAGCAGTAACTCGTTGAAATCTCTAGAAAGACAAATACTCCGGAGTATATTTAAGAACCGAGGGGGTAGTGCACAACCGCATGGGAGACTCAGACTGGTCGTTGCGCCGCATTAATAGTGAGTAATGAGCAGTCAAATCATAAGCCCCACCTTTCCCACTATAAGTTTCTCAGTAGAAGCAACCATCAATACGCTCTTCTTTGAATCCGCTCATACTACTCCATCCGTCGCTGTTTATAGAGCGCGCTTTAGAAAAAGAGAAAATCTCTAGGACCAAGGAGACTAGCGAACGGCCTAAAAAATAGCATTGGTAGTTATAGCACGACGTCTATGGCCCTGTTTGGATACTCTAACACAGTTAGATTAGAGTTATTTTCTAACCCACTCTAACTCAAATAAGCACCTCTCCACCGGGATAGTTGGCTTAGATGAAACTAACCCACTCTAACCCTACCTGTTTGGATACTTTTGGGTTATTTAAACCTCCAACTAACCCAAACTAGCTCTAACCCCATTGATCCAAACATGGCCTATTACTAGAGGAAATAATGCGTACACACATGCATGCAGTGCTTCCACCCCGGGTACACACATGCATGCACTTACTCCACTCTGTAGTACTACATCGAGAGAAAATTGCGGTTACCACACCATAATTAATTGAGCATTAAACCAAATGCGTCTAAAGTCTCTCTGGTGGTGGAAATGCATTGAGAGAAATGCATCATAATGAAGCGCGCCCTGTAAACTATGACGGAGGGAGGAGTAGTATGAAGGTGCAAAACCAAGTACGCGTACGGCCAGTTGGTTAACGCACCTCCTCTTGGCATATCACTAGCATGTGGGACCGGAGTGTGAGCAAACCGATCTCAATTGACGGCAAAATGGCCGACCCGTCGTTCCTTGAGAGAGATGAGGAGTGATAACACATAGACGAGCTCGCACGGAGGCCAAGATATATTCGAGCATGGTTGATCGATATCATCATTACATGTTGGGCTGGCGTTTTCCGCCCTTCTCCGGAATAAATGTGTACTTTATTAGAGATTAAATAAAAGTAAGAGTACAGAGGCTCCACCATGCGGTTCTAGTAGTAGTACTACTCGTACTACTAAACCTTGCACTTGGCTCTTCGCCTCTTCGTGAAGTCGAACAATGAATGTACTCCGCATGTTCGGTACTACAGTGTATGCCTCTGGCAATCTGACACCGAATGAACTGATGCATGTCCACCGCCTGGGCGAGGGTACGTTACATTAGTCAAAAGGCGTAAGCGAGCTTCACCTTGTCCTGCAAGCTTCTCCTCGTTCTGCGAGTTGACGGGACACACCAACAAGTGGTGCTAGTCCATACTCCCTCCTTTCCGGTTAATATAGCTTAATCTTTTTTTGCGGGTAAATGAGAGAGCTTTATTGATATATAATCATTCTTAGGACAATCAGCCAAGACACTCGTCACTAGGAAGCGAGGTACTCCGCAAAAAAAGAAGTAGGAAGCGAGGTGTTTCATTAAGCCAGCTCTCGGCCACATTCAAAGTGCAGCAAGCACGGTTCGCACAAAGATGCGCCGCAAGGTTTGCTGACCTGTTTACATGCTGAATAACACAAAAAAGAGGAAATATTACCGAGCGCTCCTATTTTTAATAGGATATGAGCGAGAATTAAGCGAGAATTGTGGCGAGTGTTCCATGCAATCAACTTCCATTATCACATGCGAGAACCATAGAAGAGTACCAAATGTGTTGAAGATTGCTTTATCAGATTTTAAAAATATAATAAGAGTGCAGACGCTCCTCCATCCGGTTCCTAGTGTACCTCTATAGACTACTATAAACTTTGCGCTTGGCTGTTCGCCTCTTCGGGAAGTGCAACAATAATAGTACTACTAGTATAGTGTATGCTTTTGGCAATCTGGCACCGAATTAACTGTTGCACGTCCACCGCCTGAGCGAAGGACAGCTTGCATTAGTCAAAAGTTTCTCCTTGTCCTGCGAGCCACCGCGCGCAAGCTTCTCCCGTCCTGCCAGTTTCTCCTCGTTCGGCAAGTTGACGGGACACAGCAAAGTAATGCTAGTCCATACTGCCTCCTCTCTGGTTAATATGGCTTAATTTCAAACAAGATAAATACACTGTGTGTCACTGTATATTTGTAAAAATACGGTCAGTGGACTTCATAATACGCTCATTGCACTCAATATATACATTTTCCTGTGTTTATATGGTCACTAGCTCACCCTGGCTGAGTATGTGTGTGCATGCATGTGTAGGTTGAGCACTTGAGCGCGACCGTGTGTGTTCCGTCATGTGCTCGAACATCCATGCATTAGAGCGTCACGCGCGTTTTTGCGTCCATGTGTACGTGTGACTGTTGCATACACGTAGGGGGAGTACGTGTAGGGGCCACTAAAGGAGCAGTCAAATCACACAGTAAGTTAGTCGGAACAAGCAACCATCATTTCACTCTTCAATGACACGTATGCAATATAAAATGGTTGATATGGAGAGAAAAAGAAAACCACTATATATACACTAGCAGGAGCCTAAGCTACAAGCCTGCTTGCTTGGGTTGCTCTCTTCACAAGCATAGAACAACGGTGGCCACACCGCTGGTCACATATCCGGCCTGATCCCGTGGCTGGGGGAAGGGAACAATGTTCTGCGTAGACACGGTCGACATCATCGAGGGAGAAAATCCACAGTCGATGCGTCCCAATCGGGGGTCACCGCGGTTTGGGCCGATGCCACGTCCCAATCTCCCTTCTAGCTACAGCCCGACGTCCGTTTCAAAAATATTAGTGCATGTCAACAAAAATTATACTAGTATCGCTGTTCTGTTTTTAAAAAAGCATATAAGCTGTTACTTCTTACCCAAAGGATCTTTATATACAACAGACAAAAAATATCCATTCGACTGTTCGAAATTACTTTCACTGTTGATCTGATGTCGAGGTAATTGCTGCATCGCCACCAAAACCCACCTTCTCTTAAGCTAAAGTAGACCGAGCTAACCCTATATTAGCATACTACTAAGATAAACCTAAGGCACTGTAGAATCATTTAGGACCTGAGCTTGTCAATCTGAATGTGGAGGGACACCAGCTTAGCCGCGGCTAGCAGCTTGGGCGGAACTGTGAAGAAGGTCAGCTCCTGCACGGCGACGTCGCCGGGGTCCATGCTGCTTGTCACTTCCATTTCCACCTTGACGGCGTCGGTCCTGCCTTTGGGCTCCCCGGCGGGCCATTCGCCCACAGCTTGGCCACATAGTGCGGCAGTGGGGACGCCCCTGCTCTGATGCAGACGACCGACACGGGGATAGGCTTGCCGATGTCGAGCAAGCCGCCGACCAAGAAAAACACGCGGTCGTCCTCCTCCGCAAACATCAAGAGTCGTGGCTCCGACAGTGGCACTTGCAGCTGGAGCGCCTTGTCGTACTGGATCCTGTGCATGGGCATGGGATGCACGGTGCTGATGTGGTGGGAGAGCACCGGCGGCAGGCCTTCGTAGCTGCAGACGGGCACGGGGCATTTGCAGGGCATGAGCGTACACACGCTCTGGTGATCGGCGAGCTTGTCGTAAGTGACGTAGAGCCCACAGCCTTCGTGCGGGCACTCCACCCTCACCGATGAGAGGACGGCGTCCACCGCCGTGTTCCGCACGTCGAAGCCACCGCTGCGCTCGCACTTCTGGCACTGTAGCTGGTTCCCGGGGCGCTCGACGCGGCAGTCCGCGCAAGCCAGGTGCCCTCCCTTGCACTGCACAAGTCAATCGAACAACACATCAATCAAGAAACCCGCACCTTGCTCGATCAGCCGAACGGACGAGGTGTATTCGAACCTCATACATTGGAGGCTTCAAGGGGCGGAGGCACAAGGGGCAGTGGAGCAAGGTGAGGTCCATCGAGACCATAGAGAGCTCCATCGTCGTGTCCTGTTTCGTCTGCATGATTTCACCCTCCTCGTGCACAACCATCTCTCGTTTTATTAGGGCCGGGGCATTACAAAGCTTTACCGTCATATATTCATACTACTTCAAGGTGCATTAAATCAACACATGCAAGTATCAAAAGGAGAGTCACGACATCCATGCATGCGTTGTAATTAATGCATCGGTAAACACAAATTATTGAAAAATATATCGAGTCCAGTGCTTTGATGTCTAGCGTCAACTCGTAGAAGACCAAGAAGTTTCATTACTACAACGCCCTCTCGCCTTAACTGCACCTGCCTTTTGCTGCATGACAGGTAGGCCACCGACCTGTTGGGCCCACCTGTCAAGGACGGAAAGGCAGGATGAGTAAGTCAATGAAGCTGCGTCCCTCCCTCGCCCATGAGCGTGGTGGCTGGCAGGACTAGGAGAAGCTTTCATTCGCTACACGCTCTCCCTCCCGTACGTGGTGGACATGCAACAGTTCAATCGGTGTCAGATGGCGAGAAGCATATGTAGTACTCCTCCACTGCAGTAGTACTCCCGAAGAGGCGAAGATCCAAGCGGAGCCCAGATGCTCGTGTGGCAGTTTCATGTGTAGAGTAGTCTAGGATAGCGTGTACCATGCATGTAAGCTTAAAATCGTTGGGGTCGGCTACTCGGCTCCATGCTATATTTTTTTGATTAAAATAATCTTCTGGCCCTACCTGTCATTCTGGAGATTCTAGTTTGCACGCTGATCTGGTCAAGACATGAATATATATTTTAATTTGTGGTGGGGTAAATGTTAGAGGTTGCAGCAATGGAGTATTGTACACTGCGGGTCTTTCATCCAAGTTTAGAGGCAACCATGTGGGGCCAGTGCTATGATGTGTCGCGTCAACTCGTACAACAAGGAGAAGCTTGATTTTACTACTACACGCCTTCTCCCTCACCCTTGCGCGTGGTGGCTCGCAGACGAGGACAGGCTTTTGCTTATAGTACTACAACAAACAAGCTATCCCTCCCGCTCGCGGTGAACGGACATGCAGCAGTGGATTCGATACTGTAGAAGCAGTAGTGCAACCCGAACGTGGCAGTTGCGAACCTTGGAGCACGCACATAGCCAGGCTCTTGCATGAGACAAAATTGCTATGTGAGCCCACTATTGTAGTACTACTTGCTAGTATAGCCCTGTAAACCAGAAAGGAGTATTTGCCTTTCTAGAGATTTCAAGAAGTGACTAGACTACACCGAGACGGAGTACATATGGAGCAAAATGGGTGAATCTACACCGTAAATAAATACGTAGTTCTCTCGTTTTCCTCTCGACCTTGGTCGCGGTGCACGATATTGAGTATACTAGTATCATCTTGAAATTTACAAAGTCACCGTAGGCACCTCGTCGTCGACGGGAACGTCTCCTGACACGCGATAGACGCGAGCGACAGTCGCCTCCATAGGTGCTTGAATGCCATGAAGGGAGAGGGTAGCGGTTCCCGAGACGTTGAACGGTCAATGATGCATCCTCAAATTACTCTACATGCAGAGGGAATTAATTGGAGAAGCAGAATAGAACCAGCACGATGTGAATGCAACAGAGTTTGGATTCTCATATAAAGGCGCCCCACCACTCCAATCCATCTACTCCTTAGTCTCTGCGCAACACTGCTCACTCCAATCCAAGACCAAGTGACCAGAAGCCAGAAGAACCTATGGAGGCGATGGACGCGAGCGGCAGTCGGCTGTGCCAAATCATCCAAGGCGCCGGCCTGCAGCCCCGCAACGCGTACCGTTTCTAGACGATGCTGGCGACCGCCGGCGTCGTAGCCCTCGACGATGCCGGCTTCGCCTCTCGCATGGACGACATGATGGTCAATTCCATCCGCAAGTTCGCCGCCGTCAAGAAGCGCACAGACAACCTTGCCGTACTGCTCCAGCCCGCACACCCAGGCTCCTCATTGCCTGCCACCCTCATCGGCCTCCATGGTGATGAACTCTTTCAAGCCCTGGTGGCCCTGCAGTTGCCGGAGGTTGCGATGAAGAATGTGCACCTCGAGACCGCGCTCATCGCGCAGCGCCTCGCCATGCAAGAAACCGTCAACCTGCACATCCACGTCTACGAGGAAATCGTCTACATTGGCCACTACAAGGCCAACGAGGACAGAAAGACGTTGGCCTTCTTCCAGCGGCTAGAATCTTTGGATGCCATTGTTCAGAAGCACGTTGACCTGGCCAGGAAAGCCGCTGCTACTTAGCCGCCGTTCGGTGTGTCGGCGCCCTGAGTCGAGGAGGTGGACGTCGTCGATGGATGCATCTCTTCTTCTTGCCTCCTGTAACCAGCACTGCATCGCCTCGCGGCCTTAATGTTTTATTAATATAGGAGTATATGGCATTTTTATTCTAGTAGTAACGTTTTCTCTATGATGTGGGGCTGCAGTTGAGCAAACCGACCATCGGCAAATCCTCACCCCGCCCACCGGGCGTCGGCTGAGTTTAGAATTAGAAGAGAGAAATGAGGGAGAAGAGCTAGCTGTACCACACACGCTGTTGTCAGATGGGACCCGTGTTGATAGAATAGGAGTACTGAGCACTCGTATCTCTTTTCTAGGGAAAAAGCAGTCGTATGTCTAGTACTACCACTAGTTCGGTGCATGCGACCTATACATGTCATCACTTTAGGTCTTTTTTCGAACCGTAGCTACGCTCCACCGTACATATTTTTTCACGCATTTATCCTCTTATATGTACTCCTAGGCTATTTCCATGTGCTCCCTTTCGCCGACATGTGGTCGTAGTGCATGCACGACTCAGAGCATATTCCGGGGTACTTTACATTTCAGACGTCACGAATTACATGCAAACCCCCCGCAGAAGAATAAATAAAGAAATGAATTACTACATGAAACCGGATTATTTTCGTAGAAACCGGAGCATGTTCATTAAATTTTGGACATAACACGTTTATAAAAAACTACCGGACCTAAACCAGTCTGAGGGCCTTTTTGATTCGCAGGATACAAAAAACACAGAAATGGGGAAAGTATGATGGCAATGAACCGAGACGAGGAGAACTCTACTAACTCAGTTAGAGGTTAGAGTTAGATTCTAACCCTGAACTAACTCTAAACCAAAGAGGTGTGTGGATGGCAGGGTTAGATTGACAATAATGGGCTGTTTGGTTTTAGGCCTAGGAGTGCCACACTTTACCATACAATTTTGGCCAAACTTGCCTAAGGGAATCTTACCAAACACACACCTAAGTTGGTCAAACTTGCCTAATCTTAGGCTTAGTCTCAAACCAAATAGCCCCTAAATGTTCTTTCTCAATCACTGTGCAACACTGCTCACTCCAATCCAAGACCACGTGACCAGAAGCCATAAGCACCTATGGAGGCGATGGTCGCGAGCGGTAGTCGGCTGTGCCAAATCATCCAAGGCGCCGGCCTGCGGCCCCGCACCGTGCATCATTTCCAGACGGTGCTGGCGACCGCCGGCATCGTAGCTCTCGCCGATGCCGGCTTCGCCTCTCACATGTACTACCTGATGGTCAACTCCATCCGCAAGTTCGCCGCCGTCAAGAAGCATGTAGTGAACGCTCCTACTGGTCCTGCCAGCCACCACGATCATGCGCGAGGGAGGGACGCATCTTCATTGACTTACTGCTCCTGCCTTTGTGTCTATGATAGGTGGGCCCAACAGGTGGTTGGCCTACCTGTCATGCATCCAAAGGCAGGTGTAGTTAAGGAACCGGAGCTCAGTCCGCGAGGGAGAGGGCGTTGTAGTAATCAAACTTCTGGGTCTTGTATGAGTTGACGCGACACATCAAAGCACTGCACTCGATATAAGTCTTTTTACACATTTCAAATGGACTACTACATACGGATGTATGCAGACATATTTTGCTTCGTATGTAGTCACTTGTTGCAATCTCTAAAAAGACTTATATTTGGAAACAGAGGGAGTACAACGCATGCATGTATGCTGTGACTTCCCTTTTGATACTTGCATGTGTTGATTTGATGCACCTTGCCAAATTTTGACAATAAATTTAACTAACCGAATTTTCATGCATGTCACAAAAAATTACGGGGCTGTTTGGATTATGACTATGTTTGTGTTATGTTGCCACATTATTTTTTTCCCACACTTGCCACATTTTCCTAACTTGAGTTGCTCAAATTGTTAGACACACTATGGCTTGCCTAAGGGACTTGTACCAGACTTGAACGATACAAAGTGCGACCTGGCACACCGTAACACCACTTGGAACAAGCGGGTAGCTATCTCAAAAAACAATCAACAACTAAAAAACGGCGACCTGGCATGTAGTACACAATTTTAAACGATTTTTTTGATGGAGTGAAAAAGGAAAACTACCCCACTACGTATATATAGGCTGGAGCCTCCGCGCTTGCTTGCTAGGGTTGCTCTATTCACGCACTCTCATCCTCTCCAGATCTATACGAGATAGGGGTGGCAACACTGTCTTTCACCCTTCAAAAAACACTATCTTTCTATCCTCACCGCTGGTTACAGATCCGGTCGTATCCGCCTCCGCCGGTGAAGGGGAGGAGGGGGAGCGTTTAGGCCATCGTCGACAGCGAGGGAGGAGACCCACTGCCGGACGTACCGTTATCTCTGGCCGAGTACCGGCGCGGGAGGTCCTCCGATCCCTTCGTCGTTGCCCTAGTGTGTGAAGGAAATATGCCCTAGAGGCAATAATAAAGTTGTTATTTATATTTCCTTATATCATGATAAATGTTTATTATTCATGCTAGAATTGTATTAACCGGAAACTTAGTACATGTGTGAATACATAGACAAAACAGAGTGTCCCTAGTATGCCTCTACTAGACTAGCTCATTGATCAAAGATGGTTATGTTTCCTAACCATAGACATGAGTTGTCATTTGATCAACGGTATCACATCATTATGAGAATGATGTGATGGACAAGACCCATCCGTTAGCATAGCACTATGATCGTTTAGTTTTACTGCTATTGCTTTCTTCATGACTTATACATGTTCCTATGACTATGAGATTATGCAACTCCCGAATACCGTAGGAACACCTTGTGTGCTATCAAACGTCACAACGTAACTGGGTGATCATAAAGATGCTCTACAGGTGTCTCCGAAAGTATTCGTGGTGTTGGCATAGATCAAGATTAGGATTTGTCACTCCGAGTGTCGGAGAGGTATCCCTGGGCCCTCTCGGTAACACACATCACAATAAGCCTTGCAAGCAAAAGACTAATGAGTTAGTCACGAGATGATGTGTTACGGAACGAGTAAAGAGACTTGCCGGTAACGAGATTGAACTAGGTATGCAGATACCGACGATCGAATCTCGGGCAAGTAACATACCGATGACAAAAGGAACAACGTATATTGTTATGCGGTTTGACCGATAAAGATCTTCGTAGAATATGTAGGAGCCAATATGAACATCCAGGTTCCGCTATTGGTTATTGACCGGAGATGAGTCTCGGTCATGTCTACATAGTTCTCGAACCCGTAGGGTCCGCACGCTTAACGTTTGATGACGATCGGTATTATGAGTTTATGAGTTTTGATGTACCGAAGGTAGTTCGGAGTCCCGGATGAGATCACGGACATGACGAGGAGTCTCGGAATGTCCGAGACATAAAGATTGATATATTGGACGACTATATTCGGACACCGGAAGTATACCGGAAAAGTTTCGGATTTAACGGGATTGCCGGAGGGGGTTACCGGAACCCCCTACGAAGGGGGATGGTCCATAGTGGGCCTTATGGAAAAGAGAGAGGCAGCCCATAGGGCTGGCCGGCGCCCCACCTAGGGTTCCTAGTTGGACTAGGATTGGGGGGGGGGGGCGCCACCTCTTCCTTTTTTCCTTTCCCTCTCTTCCTTCTTTGGTGGTTCCTACTAGGAATAGGATTGCAATCCTATTCCTAGTAGGATTGCACTCCTAGCCGCACCAGAGAAGGGCCAGCCGGCCCTCCCCTCTTGCTCCTTTATATACGGGGGCAGGGGGGCACCCAAAGACACACAAGTTGAATTGTTCCAGCCGTGTGCGGTGCCCCCCTCCACAGAAACACACCTCGGTCATACCGTTGCAGTGCTTAGGCAAAGCCCTGCGCCGGTAAATACATCATATCCGTCACCACGCCGTCGTGCTGACGAAACTCTCCCGTGAAGCTCAACTGTATCAAGAGCTCGTGGGACGTCATCAAGCTGAACGTGTGCTGAACGCGGAGGTGCCGTACGTTCGGTGCTTGATCGGTTGAATCGCGAAGAAGTTCGACTACATCAACCGCGTCACTTGACGCTTCCGCTTCCGGTGTACGAGGGTACGTAGACACACTCTTCCCTCTCGTTGCTATGCATCTGGTAAATAGATCTTGTGTGATCGTAGGAAAATTTTAAAATACTACGTTCCCCAACAGTGGTATCAGAGCCAGGTCTATGCGTAGATGATATGCACGAGTAGAACAGAATGAGTTGTGGGCGATACTAGTCATACTGCTTACCAGCATGTCATACTTTGCTTCGGCGGTATTGTGAGATGAAGCGGCCCGGACCGACATTACGCGTACGCTTACGCGAGACTGGTTTCACCGTTATGAGCACTCGTTGCTTAAAGGTGACTGGCGGGTGTCTGTCTCTCTCACTTTAGCTGAATCGAGTGTGGCTACGCCCGGTCCTTGTGAAGGTTAAAACAGCACATACTTGACGAAACATCGTTGTGGTTTTGTATGCGTAGGTAAGAACGGTTCTTGCTAAGCCCGTAGCAGCCACGTAAAACTTGCAACAACAAAGTAGACGACGTCTAACTTGTTTTTGCAGGGCATGTTGTGATGTGATATGGTCAAGACATGATGAGTTATACGGTTTTGTATGAGATGATCATGTTTTGTAATGTTATCGGCAACTGGCAGGAGCCATATGGTTGTCGCTTTATTGTATGAAATGCAATCGCCATGTAATTGCTTTACTTTATCACTAAGCGGTAGCGATAGTCGTAGAAGCAATAGTTGGCGAGACGACAACGATGCTACGATGGAGATCAAGGTGTCGCGCCGGTGACGAAGGTGATCATGAAGGTGCTTTGGAGATGGAGATCAAAAGCACAAGATGATGATGGCCATATCATGTCACATATTTTGATTGCATGTGATGTTTATCTTATTATGCTTCTTATTTTGCTTAGAACGACGGTAGCATTATAAGATGATCCCTTACTAAATTTCAAGGTATAAGTGTTCTCCCTGAGTATGCACCGTTGCGAAAGTTCATCGTGCCGAGACACCACGTGATGATCGGGTGTGATAAGCTCTACGTTCAAATACAACGGGTGTAAGCCAGTTTTGCACACGCAGAATACTCGGGTTAAACTTGACGAGCCTAGCATATGCAGATATGGCCTCGGAACTGTAGGATCGAAAGTAGGTCTAGAGGGGGGGTGATTAGACTACTTGACAATATAAAAAATCTGCCTTTAGATCATGCAAAGTTTTTGGCAGTTTCACAAACAAGATCAAATCAAGTAACACCCTACACATGCAATTCTAGAGTATATGCAGCGGAAAGTAAATTGCACATGTAAAAAGGAGGTGGAGAAGATCAAACGCAGTTTGGTGACACGGAGATTTTTGTCGTGGTTCCGATAGGTGGTGCTATCGTACATCCACGTTGATGGAGACTTCAACCCACGGAGGGTAACGGCTGCGCGAGTCCACGGAGGGCTCCACCCACGAAGGGTCCACGAAGAAGCAACCTTGTCTATTCCATCACGACCTACGCCCACGGAGGACTAGCCTTACTCGGGGTAGATCTTCACGAAGTAGGCGATCTCCTTGCCCTTACAAACTTCTTGGTTCAACTCCACATCATCAAGACGGAGGCTCCCAAGCGACACCTAACCAATCTAGGAGGCACCACCCCCCAAAAGGTAATAGACGGTGTTGATGATGATGAACTCCTTGCTCTTGTGCTTCAGATGATAAACTCCCCAACACTCAACTCTCCTCACTGATATGGCTGTGGTGGAAGAAAGATTTGAGTGGAAAGCAACTTGGGAAGGCTAGAGATCAAGTTTCATATGGTAGGAATGGAATGGCTTGATCTCAACACAAGGGTAGGTGGTTCACTTCTCAGAAAGTGTATGATAGAAGTGGTGGTACTTTCTGATGGCTCTCCTCACGAATGAAGAGGGGGTGGAGGGGTATATATAGCCTCCACACAAAATCCAACCGTTACACACACATTTGACCAATCTCGGTCAGACCGAAGTGAAAACTCGGTCAGACCGAAAGTTCAAATGTAGTGAACGTTGGGATTTTCGGTGGGACCGAAAATACCATCTCGGTGGGACCGAAAGTGTATCTGATATGAACGTTGGAGATTTCGGTGAGACCGAGAAAGAAAACTCGGTTGGACCGATTTGAGAAAAGTCAGGAACCTGCCAAAATCGGTGGGACCGAAAATGAATTATCGGTGAGACCGATTTGAGCCAAGACAGAAGCTTGTCAATCTCGGTAAGACCGATAATGCAAAATCGGTTATTCCGATATGATGTGAAATGATTACAGAAGGTTGGCAGAACAGTTTCGGTGAGACCGATCTCAAACTCGGTGGGACCGATTTTCCTAGGGTTTGGGAAATGGCAGAAGTGGTTCATCTCGGTGGGACTGAGTTGGAGAAATCGGTTTGACCGAGATGTTAGGGTTTGGAGAAATAACTTCATCTCGGTGGGACTGAGTTGGTTTGACCGAGATTACTTATGGGTGTGTGTTAAGTAGTGAATAGTGCTGATAGTTGAGGGAGTTAGATCACCAAGCACTTGAGCAACCAGATCATCAACACAACCTCATCCCCTTTTAATAGTATTGGCTTTTCCTATGGACTCAATGTGATCTTTGACCACTAAACCAAAAATGGAGTCTTGAGCTTTTGCCAATGCTTGTCTTAGCATTTGAGGGGTCCACTTCTTCAGTCATCTTGCCATTCCAAAGTGATTGGGTTTCCTGAAACATACTTGATAAAAGCATTAGTCCAACCACAAAGTATGTTGTCATTAATTACCAAAACCACCCAGGGAGCAAATGTGCTTTCAGCCACCTCTCCTATTCCTTTCCCCCTTCTTCCTTTTGGTGAATCCTACTAGGAATAGGATTGCAATCCTATTCCTAGTAGGACTCCTTCCCTAGCCGCACCAGGAAGGGCTGGCCGGCCTCCCTCCCTTGCTCCTTTATATACGGGGGCAGGGGGGCACCCAAAGACACACAAGTTGAATTGTTTTAGCCATGTGCGGTGCCCCCCTCCACAGAATCACACCTCGGTCATACCGTCGCGGAGCTTAGGCGAAGCCCTGCGCCAGTGAACACATCATATCCGTCACCACGCCGTCGTGCTGACAAAACTCTCCCGTGAAGCTCAACTGGATCAAGAGCTCGTGGGACGTCATCAAGCTGAACGTGTGCTGAACGCGGAGGTGCCGTACGTTCGGTGCTTGATCGGTTGGATCGCGAAGAAGTTCGACAACATCAACCGCGTCACTTGACGCTTCCGCTCCCGGTCTACGAGGGTACGTAGACACACTCTTCCCTCTCGTTGCTATGCATCTGGTAGATAGATCTTGCGTGATCGTAGGAAAATTTTAAAATACTACGTTCCCCAACAGTGGCATCATGAGCCAGGTCTATGCGTAGATGATATGCACGAGTAGAACACAATGAGATTGTGGACGATACTAGTCATACTGCTTACCAGCATGTCATACTTTGCTTCGGCGGTATTGTGAGATGAAGCGGCCCGGACCGACATTACGCGTACGCTTACACGAGACTGGTTTCACCGTTACGAGCACTCGTTGCTTAAAGGTGACTGGCGGGTGTCTGTCTCTCTCACTTTAGCTGAATCAAGTGTGGCTACGCTCGGTCCTTGTGAAGGTTAAAACAGCACATACTTGACGAAACATCGTTGTGGTTTTGTATGCGTAGGTAAGAACGGTTCTTGCTAAAGCCCGTAGCAGCCACGTAAAACTTGCAACAAACAAAGTAGAGGACGTCTAACTTGTTTTTGCAGGGCATGTTGTGATGTGATATGGTCAAGACATGATGAGTTATACGGTTTTGTATGAGATGATCATGTTTTGTAAAGTTATCGGCAACTGGCAGGACCCATATGGTTGTCGCTTTATTGTATGAAATGCAATCGCCATGTAATTGCTTTACTTTATCACTAAGCGGTAGCGATAGTCGTGGAAGCAATAGTTGGCGAGACGACAACGATGCTACGATGAAGATCAAGGTGTCAAGCCGGTGACGAAGGTGATCATGACGGTGCTTTGAAGATGGAGATCAAAAGCACAAGATGATGATGGCCATATCATGTCACATATTTTGATTGCATGTGATGTTTATCTTATTATGCTTCTTATTTTGCTTAGAACGACGGTAGCATTATAAGATGATCCCTTACTAAATTTCAAGGTATAAGTGTTCTCCCTGAGTATGCACCGTTGCGAAAGTTCGTCGTGCCGAGACACCACGTGATGATCGGGTGTGATAAGCTCTACGTTCAAATACAACGGGTGTAAGCCAGTTTTGCACACGCAGAATACTCGGGTTAAACTTGACGAGCCTAGCATATGCAGATATGGCCTCGGAACACTGGAGACCGAAAAGTCGAGCGTGAATCATATAGTAGATATGATCAACATAAGATGTTCACCATTGAAACTACTCCATCTCACGTGATGATCGGACATGGTTTAGTTGATTTGGATCACGTGATCATTTAGATGACCGGAGGGATGTCTATCTAAGTGGGAGTTCTTAAGTAATATGATTATATTGAACTTTAATTTATCATGAACTTAGTCTTGGTAGTATTAGCATATCTATGTTGTAGATCAATAGCTCGCGATGTTGCTCCCCGTTTATTTTATATGTTCCTAGAGAAAACTAAGTTGAAAGATGTTAGTAGCAATGATGCGGAATTGTTCCATGATCTGAGGATTATCCTCATTGCTGCACAGAAGAATTATGTCCTTGATGCACCGCTAGGTGACAGACCTATCGCAGGAGCAGATGCAGACGTTATGAACTTTTTTACAAAAGCTCGGTATGATGACTACTTGATAGTTTAAGTGCACCATGCTTTACGGCTTAGAACCGGGACTTCAAAAACGTTTTGAACGCCACGGAGCATATAAGATGTTCCAAGAGTTGAAATTAGTATTTCATACTCATGCCCGTGTCGAGAGGTATGAGACCTCTGACAGTACTTTGCCTACAAGATGGAGGAGAATAGCTCAATCAGTGAGCATGTGCTCAGATTGTCTGGGTACTGCAATTGCTTGAATCAAGTGGGAGTTAATCTTCCAGATAAGATAGTAATTGACAAAGTTTTCTAGTCACTATCACCAAGTTAGTAGAACTTCGTGATGAACTATAATATGCAAGGGATGACAAAAGTAATTCCCGAGCTCTTCGCGATGCTGAAATCGGCGAAGGTAGAAATCAAGAAAGAGCATCAAGTGTTGATGGTTAACAAGACCACTTGTTTCAAGTAAAGGGCAAAGGGATAGAAGGGGAACTTCGAGAAGAATGACAAGCAAGTTGTCACTCCCATGAAGAAACCCAAAGCTAAACTCAAGCCAGAAACTAAGTGCTTCTACTGCAAAGGAAATGGTCACTAGAAGTGGAACTGCCCTAGATACTTGGCGGATAAGAAGGATGGCAAAGTGAACAAAGGTATATTTGATATACAGATTATTGATGTGTATTTTACTAGTGTTCATAGCAACCCCTCGGTATTTGATACTGGTTTAGTTGCTAAAGAGTAGTAACTCGAAATGGGAGTTGCATACTGAACAGAAACTAGTTAAAAGATGAAGTGACGATGTGTATTGGAAGTAGTTCCAAGATTGATATGATCATCATCGCACACTCCCTATACTTTCGGGATTAGTGTTGAACCTAAATAAGTGTTATTTGGTGTTTGTGTTGAACATGAATATGATTTGATCATGTTTATTGCAATACGGTTATTCATGTAAGTTAGAGAATAATTGTTGTTCTGTTTACATGAATAAAACCTTCTATGGTCATACACCCAATGAAAATGGTTTGTCGGATCTCGATCGTGTGATACACATATTCATAATATTGAAGCCAAAAGATGCAAGGTTAATAATGATAGTGCAACTTATTTGTGGCACTGCCGTTTAGGTCATATTGGTGTAAAACGCATGAAGAAACTCCATAGTGATGGACTTTTGGAATCACTGGATTATGAATCACTTGGTGCTTGCGAACCATGCCTCATGGGCAAGATGACTAAAACTCCGTTCTCCGGAACTGTGGAGCGAGCAACAGATTTGTTGGAGATCATACATATAGATGTATGTGGACCAATGAGTGTTGAAGCTCGCGGCGGGTATCGTTATTTTCTGACCTTCACTGATGATTTGAGCAGATATGGGTATATCTACTTAATGAAGCACAAGTCTGAAACATTTGAAAAGTTCAAAGAATTTCAGAGTGAAGTGGAGAATCATCGTAACAAGAAAATAAAAAGTTTCTACGATATGATCGTAGAGGTAAAATATTTGAGTTAGCGAGTTTGGCCTTCAGTGAAAATAATGTGAAATAGTTTCACTACTCACGCCACTTGGAACACCACAGCGTAATGGTGTGTCCGAACGTCATAACCGTACTTTATTAGATATGGTGCGATCGATGATGTCTCTTACCGATCTACCACTATCGCTTTTGGGGTTATGCATTAGAGACAGCTACATTCACGTTAAATAGGGCACCATCTAAATCCGTGGAGATGACACCGTATGAACTGTGGTTTGACGAGAAACCTAAGCTGTCATTTTTTTAAGTTTGGGACTGCGATGCTTATGTGAAAAAGTTTCAACATGATAAGCTCGAACCCAAATCGGAGAAGTAAATCTTCATAGGATTCCCAAAAGAAACTGTTGGGTACACCTTCTATCACAGATCCGAAGGCAAGGTCTTTGTTGCTAAGAGTGGATCCTTTCTAGAGAAGGAGTTTTCTCTCAAAAGAAGTGAGTGGGAGGAAAGTAGAACTTGATGAGGTAATTGTACCTTCTCCCGAATTGGAAAGTGGAACATCACAGAAACTAGTTCCAGTGATTCCTACACCAATTAGAGAGGAAGCTAATGATGATGATCATGAAACTTCAGATCAAGTTTCTGCTGAACGTCGTAGATCAACCAGAGTACGTTCCGCACCAGAGTGGTACGGCAACCCAGTTCTGGAAATCATGTTACTAGACCATGATGAACCTACGAACTATGAGGAAGCGATGATGAGCCCAGATTCCGCAAAATGGCTTGAGGCCATGAAATCTGAGATGGGATCCATGTATGAGAACAAAGTGTGGACTTTGGTTGACTTGCCCGATGATCGGCAGGCCATCGAAAATAAATGGATCTTCAAGAGGAAGACCGACGCAAACGATAATGTTACTGTTTACAAAGCTCGACTTGTTGCGAAAGGGTTTCGACAAGTTCAAGGAGTTGACTACGATGAGACTTTCTCACCCGTAGCGATGCTTAAGTCTGTCCGAATCATGTTAGTAATTGCCGCATTTTATGAAATCTGGCAAATGGATAACAAAACTGCATTCTTTAATGGATTTATTAAAGAAGACTTGTATATGATGCAACCAGAAGGTTTTGTCAATCCTGAAGGTGCTAACAAAATGTGCAAGCTCCAGCGATCCATCTATGGACTGGTGCAAGCATCTCGGAGTTGGAATATGCGCTTTGATAAGTTGATCAAAGCATATAGATTTATACAGACTTACGATGAAGCCTGTATTTACAAGAAGTGAGTGGGAGCACTACAAACTTTCTGATAAGTATATGTGAATGACATATTGTCGATCGGAAATGATGTAGAATTTTCTGGAAAGCATAAAGGAGTGTTTGAAAGGAGTTTTTCAAAGAAAGACCTTGGTGAAGCTGCTTACATATTGGGCATCAAGATCTATAGAGATAGATCAAGACGCTTGATAAGACTTTCGATAAGTACATATCTTGATAAGATTTTGAAGTAGTTCAAAATGGATCAGTCAAAGAAGGAGTTTTTGCCTGACTCGTAAGGTGTGAAGTTGAGTAAGACTCAAAGCCAGACCACGGCAGAAAAATATAGAGAGAATGAAAGTCATTCCCTATGCCTCAGCCATAGGTTCTATAAAGTATGCCATGTTGTGTACCAAACATGTTGTGTACCTTGCCATGAGTTTGTCAAGGGGGTACAATAGTGATCCAGGAGTAGATCACTGTACAGCGGTCAAAATTATCCTTAGTAATTGGATGACTAAGGAAATGTTTCTCGATTATGGAGGTGATAAAGAGTTCGTCGTAAAGGGTTACGCCGATGGAAGCTTTGACACTAAATCCAGATGACTCTAAGTATCAATCTGGATGCGTATTGAAAGTTGGAGAAATTAGCTAGAGTAGCTCCATGCAGAGCATTGTAGACATAGAAATTTGCGAAATACATACGGATCTGAATGTGACAGACCCGTTGACTAAACTTCTCTCACAAGCAAAACATGATCACACCTTATTACTCTTGGGTATTAATCACATAGCGATGTGAACTAGATGATTGACTCTAGTAAACCCTTTGGGTGTTGGTCACATGGTGATGTGAACTATGGGTGTTATTCACATAACGATGTGAACTATCAGTATTAAATCACATGGCGATGTGAGCTAGATTATTGACTCTAGTGCAAGTGGGAGACTGAAGGAAATATGCCCTAGAGGCAATAATAAAGTTGTTATTTATATTTCCTTATATCATGATAAATGTTTATTGTTCATGCTAGAATTGTATTAACCGGAAACTTAGTACATGTGTGAATACATAGACAAAACAGAGTGTCCCTAGTATGCCTCTACTAGACTAGCTCATTGATCAAAGATGGTTATGTTTCCTAACCATAGACATGAGTTGTCATTTGATCAACGGGATCACATCATTAGGAGAATGATGTGATGGACAAGACCCATCCGTTAGCATAGCACTATGATCGTTTAGTTTTACTGCTATTGCTTTCTTCATGACTTATACATGTTCCTATGACTATGAGATTATGCAACTCCCGAATACCGTAGGAACACCTTGTGTGCTATCAAACGTCACAACGTAACTGGGTGATCATAAAGATGCTCTACAGGTGTCTCCGAAAGTATTCGTGGTGTTGGCATAGATCAAGATTAGGATTTGTCACTCCGAGTGTCGGAGAGGTATCCCTGGGCCCTCTCGGTAACACACATCACAATAAGCCTTGCAAGCAAAAGACTAATGAGTTAGTCACAAGATGATGTGTTACGGAACGAGTAAAGAGACTTGCCGGTAACGAGATTGAACTAGGTATGGAGATACCGACGATCGAATCTCGGGCAAGTAACATACCGATGACAAAAGGAACAACGTATATTGTTATGCGGTTTGACCGATAAAGATCTTCGTAGAATATGTAGGAGCCAATATGAACATCCAGGTTCCGCTATTGGTTATTGACCGGAGATGAGTCTCGGTCATGTCTACATAGTTCTCGAACCCGTAGGGTCCGCACGCTTAACGTTTGATGACGATCGGTATTATGAGTTTATGAGTTTTGATGTACCGAAGGTAGTTCGGAGTCCCGGATGAGATCACGGAAATGACGAGGAGTCTCGGAATGTCCGAGACATAAAGATTGATATATTGGACATGAGATCACGGACACCGGAAGTATACCGGAAAAGTTTCGGATTTAACGGGATTGCCGGAGGGGGTTACCGGAACCCCCTACGAAGGGGGATGGTCCGTAGTGGGCCTTATGGAAAAGAGAGAGGCAGCCCATAGGGCTGGCCGGCACCCCACCTAGGGTTCCTAGTTGGACTAGGATTGGGGGGGGGGGGCGCCACCTCTTCCTTTTTTCCTTTTCCTCTCTTCCTTCTTTGGTGGTTCCTACTAGGAATAGGATTGCAATCCTATTCCTAGTAGGATTGCACTCCTAGCCGCACCAGAGAAGGGCCGGCCGGCCCTCCCCTCTTGCTCCTTTATATACGGGGGCAGGGGGGCACCCAAAGACACACAAGTTGAATTGTTCCAGCCGTGTGCGGTGCCCCCCTCCACAGAAACACACCTCGGTCATACCGTTGCAGTGCTTAGGCGAAGCCCTGCGCCGGTAAATACATCATATCCGTCACCACGCCGTCGTGCTGACGAAACTCTCCCGTGAAGCTCAACTGGATCAAGAGCTCGTGGGACGTCATCAAGCTGAACGTGTGCTGAACGCGGAGGTGCCGTACGTTCGGTGCTTGATCGGTTGAATCGCGAAGAAGTTCGACTACATCAACCGCGTCACTTGACGCTTCCGCTTCCGGTCTACGAGGGTACGTAGACACACTCTTCCCTCTCGTTGCTATGCATCTGGTAGATAGATCTTGTGTGATCATAGGAAAATTTTAAAATACTACGTTCCCCAACAGTGTGGGCAGATCCGGCCTCCCCCCGCCCACCTATCCATGCATCCGGACGACATTCAGGTATATCTTCCTTCGAAACCGCCTTAGCTCTACTTCCCCAGCTCGCTACGTCGCTGCATGTGCATCATTTTCTACCTCTCAGCCCCTCTCGATCGGATGGTCCAATGTCACCTATTTTTTTTCTATTGTTAGAGGGAAAGCTACTTCATTTAGTCGAATCTTGTACTTGGTTCAAACAAGAAATAAAGTGGGGGTGGGGGAATTTAGTATGTAGTACATCGGACTTGGTACAAACAGGAAGGAAAGGGGATGAAAGTAGTACATACTGGTCATCCAACCGGCCTCTTGGTCGAAAAGGGAAATATAGGGGTCACGCTGAACATAGTGGTATGACGAGGACTAGATTTGCTATCCACATATAGGAGTAGGTGGCTAGAGTGAAAAAAAATGGGACCAACCCAGATATGTTTCTTGGATGTTTGCTTCTCGGGGCAACAAACTATGAATCACCACTTTATGCCCCTGTTTAGGTACATGGTGCGACAAATTTTCGTGTTTTGACCCTTTTTGGATGTTAATTCTGGATCTGACCCCTGTTTGAATTTTTTCCAGGATTTGACCCTTTTTCTTACCGCCACCGGCTCCAGCGGTAGGGTTAGACAGGCTACCGCCAGGGCCCCTGGCGGTAGGGTCTTTATACACGTCAGCACTTGGTCAGACGAGTTCCTACCATCTTGATATATGTATTTTATTTATTTGATCCATATGTTTAGGTCTGCAACAGTGGCGCAACCATCGCCCATTCATCTCCAACACGACCCTTCTGCCTTGCCACTTTCGTACATGTACGAGTCCTTCCCCGAGCTTCTCCAGCCGGTGGGAGCTTTTTCAGACGAGTTCCTACAGGAGACAAGGACAGTGCGGTGGCACGAGAGGGCAGAACGGATCGCCGACGATGTGAAGTGTTGGTCGCAGAGTGTGAAGGAGTTCAAGAGAGTGATTGCAGAGATGGAGGGAGATCCAACTATCTCCCGTGAACATCGGTAAGGGACCATTAAAGTTGCCAAGCATCACTCCAACTGGGAGCTGTGCAGTTTGGGTCGGAGGATCTACTTCGAGAGCATTGCGGAGGAGAGAGCCAGGATGCCGCCCCCAAGTGTATCGGCGTCCGATATCATCAGCTGGGGAAGGGCAGAGGCGAAAACTCCAACGGGCAAGGCAAGGTGGGAGGGCTTGAACGGTCGGATGCCGACCAGCATTTCGCCTCCGCCTGAACCGGTGGATCCACTGCCGTATCTGTCTCCACGGCCAGGCGTAACATACGAGGGGGGAGGTTTACCCGCCCTATAAACATGTCTATTGCATATGCATCTATGTTTTAGTAGGGGTTGTCAAACTATGTGGACAAGTTTGCTATTTGCTATTTCCTACTTATGAACCTATGTGTAAACTGTTTGATATTTGCTATGTGGAACCTTTATTAATATGTGCTATGCTGGACTGCTGGTGCACCGACTGTCCCATGCCCTTATACCAAATATTTAGCTTTTCTTAATCTAATGCCCCTGGTAAAAATGAAGCCATTCCACTGTTATAAGCCATGACAAGTTTAGCCAAATGTTTTTGCCTGTAATTGTTTGAGACTCTGACTGTTTCCTCTGTAGCTTTTTGTGTAAACAGGGATATCCATTTCACCTGGTTGCTGTTGTGACCTTTTGGTGCACTGCAAAAAACTCTTCTTAAAAGAAGTGACTTTTGCGTTGTTTAACTGGAATGTCAGAATGGAACAGTTGGTTCATTTTGGTGGAACTGCACAAAAGAAGATCTGTGTTCCAATCCTCATCATCCATATTGGCACCATAACCTTCCTTTAGGTAAGAATGATATTTAATGCATGTGTTCATCTCTATTTTGCGACTGCCATGAGAAAATAATGCTATTTTTTACTAGTACACTTGTACTCCCTCACTGACAAAACCAATTCTGAAATAGAAGGCCAATCATGTACTTGGTTTCACCAACTGGTGAGGAGAATGAGAAACAGAGCATGAAGAGAAAGAAGAAGAAGAATGAACGAGGCCAGGCGATCTTGCTGAAGCCAGAGGCCTCAGTCGAGGCCATTCAAGGGCTCCGACAACGACTACCTTACATGTGAGACGATCCTCCAGGGAGCCCTTCCACTTCTGCTGTCTCACTTAATTAATTAGGAGTACTTAAGTACCACTAATTTATTGCTGCCTAATTTTCCTATCGGAGTTAAACAAATCTTTAGTAGCACCCTATGCTGAATCATGTACGTGTGTATGTTTGTCTATGGAGGTGAATCATGTGGTGGAGCAGGGAGGGAATATTATTAGTGTCATGACATAATAGTGCTATTGTTTTGCATGTCAATTTATAGCCATTGGTTCAATGAGGCAATGTTTTGCGTATTGTCCATCATGAATTTGATGCTACTGTTAGAGTAATATGCTAATGTCTTTCTATCCTTTCTCACTAAGCTAATGAATGTTTCAGCTTGTTCCTACTTGTGCAAACAGGGATCATGTTGTGCCAATCATACATTTTAGTGGAACTACACAAGACAATACAATGAACTGTATCCCAGCCTGTGCTTTAATTCTGCTGGAAGTTCTTGATAATCTTTCGATATAATCTCAGCACTGGTAAACAAGAGTGATTTCAACCATACATTTGAAGTGCACAAAAATATGTACTATTGAGTGATTCCAGTGAGTGCTTTATCATCTCTTATGGGACTACATGAATAGGCTTTTTTCCTCAGGTTGGTACGGGCCTAAGGTCTTCATCCATATTAGTTTGCTGTCATCTCTATTTGTATTGTGCTACTGTCATGAGAAACTCCTTTATCTTTGCATGTTAAAGTTTTGCAACCTATGATACATGGCAATGCTTTGAGTGTTGAGCTATTTGGCACTGATTAAATAAACTAATACCTCTCTTTAAGCAAGACTACTATGTTGCTAACTTTACACATTAAATAATGAGGGTGCTTCTATTTGTTAGTGTATGTTTCATCAACTAGTCCCTCTATTATTGTAATCTCACTCTCTCAATATATGTGCCAACAGGGATGCTCGATTTTGGTGGAACTGCACAAAAACTTTGGGTGCTTCATTGCCTCGGCAGCTTCCGTCCTTTCCTGCCAGTCACTAATCTGGGCCTGCTTTCTTCCTTTGCTGTCAGTCGCTTCGCTTATCTCGGCTTCCAATCAAAGGAAAAAGTAATTGATATGCTACCTCACACAGGTTGGTACTGGTCTTTATCCTGATTATTGTGCCTGTCATGTATTGGTAATTTGGTATTGTGCTATTGTTTGCTGATTTTATAAAGGAGTAACTTGGAGTCTGAACTCGCAGGCAAATCATTGCATTGGGTGATTTTAGTAGAACTGCACAAAAAGATCAGATGGACATATAATTATGCTGCTGGTATGTACTCCAAAGTTCACTCAGACAAGCATCGATGTTGACAAGAAGTGCCTATATTCATTCGAGTATCAACCGGCGTCAACCAGTTGTCAAACTCCAAGTATTAGGAGAGTGAACGCTAAAAATATTGCTTGGCGCATAGCCCAGAAAAACACAATCCAGTCTTTGGTCCCAACTTCTGCCTTTTGGTTATCGGCAGATATGGTAGCGAACTATATGGCATGGTGTCTAAAGATTCCAGACAAGTTTGTTGGCGCGTATATTCATCTGGCACTTAATCAGTCTACACACCAGGGATGCTCCATTTCAGTTGAACTGCACAAAAAATTGGGTGGTTCGTTTTCTCAACCGCCCCCTTTCTCATCTACAATGTAGAATTTTGGCGAGCTACAGGATCACGATGAGCCAATAAACTAGTTGGATGAAAGTAGTGGCTAAGTTGCTCAAACCTCCCTCGCACGAGGCCACTATTTGAGGATAAACCTACAAGAAAAGTTCATATTGTCTGTGCTGCCTCTTATGTACTCGAAAGTTTACTCGTACAAGCATTAATTTTAGGAAGAAGTACCTTCGACTGAACACCATTTACTAGTCTGCAATGTAGAATTTTCGCGAGCTACAGGACCAAGATGAGCCAGTAAACTAATTGGCTGAAGGTAGTGGCCAAGTTGCTCAAACCTCCCTCGGCACGAGGCCACTATTGGAGGATAAATCTACAAGCAAAGTTCAGATTGTCTGTGCTGCCTCTTATGTACTCGAAAGGTTAATCGTACAAGCATTAATTTTAGCAAGAAGTACCTCCAACTGAACACCATTTACAAGTCTATACCCTAGGTAATTAAAGTTCGTCCATGGATCATATTGGCTGTGATCTCAATCATTTGGATGCATAAACATATTGAACATGTGTATATCTGAATCTTTTTGTGAATTATCTATGAATATTGTTGTGTGATCTATCAATCATTTAGATCCATAGACATGCTGAACTTGTGTATATATGAATCTTTTGAGTTGTTGATAGTGAATGTTGGCTATGAGTATGAACATGTCCTATGAACCTGAGTTTGATGCGAATGTTTACCTTTTCTGTTGTGCTTGTGTGTGAACTTGTTAGTACGCCTACTGTGGGGTATGTGACGCGTGGGTGTCAACGGCATACCTTCTTCCCGAGAAGAATTGCACCTGCTTTGTTAGGGTAGCAACGGCACATCAGATCTTTTTAATCTTTTTGCTCTGTCTTGCCCCCTCCCCCGCTCAACCCCTGCCGTAATGTTTTCGGCCTCAAAACAAACATAGTACTGCGTTGTTTTTGGGGCTTGATGAAAAATCGAGTTCTGGTTTCTATAGGTTGGCCCACCCAGCAAATGGGCTGCTGGTCCACCACAGACTGGGAGGCTAAAAACACAAGTTGTATGGTCCAGAGGCAAGTAAAAAACGCCATCGAGAGCCATCCACTGAAGAAAAAAATACCTCTTGATGTGCTTCTTCATTCGTGCCGCTGGCCCCCTCTATAATCTAGTTCGCTCGGGGATCTGGTATCATTTTCTTCAGAGGGCGAACAAGTATCAGCTAGGCCTAGGTTTTGTATTTTAACATGTGTAGCCCACGACATACGGTGATAGTGGTTTCAACTTATTTTTTGAGGTCCATACCGGCCTATGGGACGGAGCACAACAGATGACACCCCACCCACCCCTCCTCGCCGCCGACTTCCTCGCAATGGCGAACCTCCCTGCCCTACACCCCGCTTTCCATGCTGAGAGTTGATAGATCCACATGCTCACCTCCTGGCCCGGGCTCGACAATCCCATACATGCCTCCCCCTTCGTGTATCGGGCCTTCCCGGAGATGCCGCGCCCGATTGGGTCGGTGTCACCGGAGACGCTGCGGGCGACAAGGATGCGGAGGTGGACGGAGCGAGCCACGTGGATCCGTGACGATGCATCGTCCTACCTCCTGTTCATGAAGGAGTGGAGGGTGCTGTAGCAAAAGGTGGAGGCGGAGCCAGATCCGGAGATGAAGGTGTGGACATCATGGGGAATTGAGACCTATGGTACCAACGCATATTACGAGCTCCTCAATCTGGCTCGGAGGATCTATTTCGAGGGCAATTGGGACGAGAAGAGGAGGATGCCACACCCGACCGCCTCCCCGAAGGATTTCATCAACTGGGCACGAGCAGAGGCGAGGAGCACAGATCCGCGGCGGCGGGCGAGATGGGAGTGCATCGAGGGGAAGATGCCATCGGTGCTGCCTTCATAGTTGGAAGAGGTCGACCCTTGGCCGTACCTCTCCCCTGCCCCGGCCATGGATTGAGTATTGGGGCATCCTGCAACAGTGGCGAAATTGGACCCAAGTGTCACGAGTGGGTGAGGCAATTTTGGCTGGATGCGGTGATTGCAGAATTTCAGGATGTGGATCGCGGACTGGAGCTTGCAGAGGGCATGGAAGAAGACACACAAACTTACTCTGCCTACCAATCTGATAGCCATGTTTGAATTTTTTCCTCAGGGGGCACTGGCTATTCATAGACTTAACTTTGCTATGCTGACTTTAATTCCAAAAGAAGCTGATGCTTCAAACATGAAAAAGTTTAGGCCCATTAGTTTGCTAAATTGTAGTTTCAAGATCTTCACCAAGGTCCTCACAAATAGACTAGCTAGGATCCTGCAAAGGCTTATAGCTAGTAACCAGTCAGCTTTCCTTAAGGGTAGATATATCTTAGAAAGTGTGGTTACAGCTCATGAGATTCTGCACTCCATACACTCTACAAAAAGGCAAGGCCTAGTGCTTAAGCTAGACTATGAAAAGGCTTTTGATAAAGTAGATTTGGAATTCCTCGAAGAGCTACTTAGGAAGAGAGGCTTTGGAGATAAATGGGTCCATTGGATCCTCCAAATCTTCATGAGGTCAACATCTGCCTCTTAGGGTCTTGGGTAGAAAGATACTATGAAGGTGAAGGGAAACCCTGGAAGATGATGATGGACCAGAAATATATGAGAGGCAAAACAAATGTTTTTGCCCCTAGCACCTCCACCGGTACCTCTAGGTTTTGGAAAGGAGTGAAATATATCATCCAAACTTTGAAAATTGGGTATAGATGGAAAATAGGGACATGAGACAAGATTAGGTTTTGGGAAGATACTTGGTTTGGCACCTCCCCCCTAGCAGTACAATTCTGGTGCGTCTATATGATTTGCAATGAGCAAAACAAAAGTGTCAAAGATGTCTGGGACGGTGAAACACTAAACTTAACCTTTAGGAGGAACTTTGATAGTCTATTGATGGAACAATGGTACCAGCTAGTGGAGATAGCTAAAGAAATCATCTTCGATGGTGACTCTGATGTTTTGATCTGACAACTTGAGAATAAGGTTGTCTACTCCTCTAGCTCTTTGTACCACGTGATTAACTTTAGAGGGGTGCAACCCCTATTTCTGCCAGCTATTTGGAAACTGGCAGTGCCTCCGAAGATTCATGTCTTCCTTTGGTTGTTTTACCAAAACAAGCTGATGACAAGAGACAACCTTAGGAAAAGACATATAATCAAGCCGCTTGATTCTGTCTTCTGTGCTGAGCAAGAGACAAACCATCATTTATTTTTTGACTGTGTTGTAGCCAAAAATATTTAGTCGTTTGTCAATCTCTTTTTCCAAAAGAACTTGGGTGCAAACTTTGAATCTGTGGCCCGACTTTAGATCTCTAATAAAAAGAATTTAGCCTTGAACGTAGTTAGTTCTGCTGTCCTTTGGTGTTTATGGAAATATAGGAACTCTATGATTTTTAATAACACCATTTGGACATCTATTAATCAGGTGTGGAGACTGATATACAGGATGATCAAGTTCTGGGTGTTTCTGATCCCAGAAACAAGCAAAACCCATGTGGAGGAGTTCTTGAGTGCGCTGGCAAAGCTACTCCAGCAACCCTTGATGATCTCATGTGGCTGAAGAAGAACCCTCGATTGGATGCTGGGGTATGCTGGGACAACCTCAAGATCTCTGAAGACGGTGGTTTCTTTTCTCCGGCCAAGAAGCGTGACACTGATGGCAATACCATGGTGAACAGCCCCGTGTCTACCCTCGCAATCTGCTGGTCGCCCCAGGCGGCTATGGCGCCAACACTCAAGCGGAGGGGAGCGGGCGAGTTGTGTGGGGTGATCACGGTTGACAGGCGCCTGTTTTGCCTTCAGTATGTTTTCGTCTTGTCCTTTGGCTCTTGTCGAGCAGGGCTGTAATTTTATGTTTTAGTCTGAACTGGTGAACCTTAGTTTCAGTAGTTACTTCGACAAAGAGACGCTGTATGGTTTCATTCTGGTTAATAGAACCGGGGAGAGGCCTCCATGTTCTTCTAAAAGAATACCGACCTATGGGCTTTTTCTTAAAGATTGGCAACCCAATGTATTTTTTAACCACATTATATATATTTATATTATTACTATTATCGAATATTTTGTAGAGACTTATATATACAATATAAAAACATCCCACGTGTTATTAACTTATAAAAGTAAATGTTTAACAGAAGTTGGCAAGGAAAATCCTGGTTGTTTTTGACTCACCGACAAGGAAAATCCTGGTTATTGCGTACAAAAGCTTGCAAAAATTTTAAGGACCAATGTAATAGTAACGCGCTCATTTTTATTTTGAGCAATAACTCACTAATTTGTTAATTATGTATATAAAAAATGTGCCTCTCGGTTTATTTTTGGTATTAATTGCTCCTTCTAACATAACAGTATATATATAACGAGGCTAGCTAATTTGTGTATCTGAAGGAAGTGCAAATGGGCTGGGATTTCTTAGATAATATAAATGGGCCGCATTGACGCGAAATTATTTGTTCACCTAGCCCAGCAAATGGACTATACATTCTAGAAAACATGGGTTAAATATATGCCACATTTTTGCAGGCTGACATGTCGGCCAATAGGTCGAAGCCTACGCAGGGCATTGTCAACTTGGTCGGCATGCACCTTAAATCTCTCGTCTTCTTCCTCCAGCGTCGCTGGGACCGCCTGGTCCGGCCTCCGGCGGCTAGCCGGCCAGGCTATCCCTCCACCCCTCCAAACCTCCTATTATTCTCCACCGACTGCAGCCCCACGCCGCACCAGAACCAGTCATAACCCTTCTCCTCCACTCAATCTGCGACTCCACTTCCGTGTCTTACCATCTCCGAGTCATTCCCGTTCGGAGCCTTGCCGTCGTCCACCGCCGCGCTGCGCTTGGTGCGGCGTGGTCAACAAAGGAGAGTCATCGGAAGAGGACTATACGTGGAGAGCCTGATGGCTAGGACCCACGAGGTCCATGGTCGCACACAAGGAAAGTTCCTCCTTATTAAGCTGAAAAAAATGTTTCCTCCACCTGATAGCTGGGACCCACTGGCTGTATCTTCGCATGGAAGGAAGTGCCTCCTTGTTATGCAAAAAAATTATTCCTCCCGTTGACAGTTGGGACCCGTCAGATTTGGTGGCTGACATGTGGGCCTACTAAGCGGACGTGTACGCACGGCTTTGCCAACTTAATCAACAAATGATTCAAGCAGCTGGACCATTGGATGTTAATCCAACAGCCGTGTTCCTTCTTCAACCTCTGTTCTTGCTCCTGTCTCCCGTGGGCGGCACCGCGGCTGTGCTGCCGCGCACCCAAACCAGTCAAGTTTCCCACTCCTCTCCATCTGCGACTCCACTGCCCCGTCTTCCCCATCTCCGGGTCATTCCAGTCTGGGGCCTCGCCGTTGTCCACCGACCTTTGGTGCGCTCGGCACGGTGTGGTCAACGTGGTCAACAACCGAGAGTCATCGGAAGATGACTGTACGTGAGAGGCTGATAGTGGGGACGCACCACGCCCATGGACGCATGCATGCAACAGAATGCGGCGTGGTCAACGTGATCAAGGAACGACTTCCATCGGAAGTGTACTGTACGTGGAGAGGCTGACAGCTGGGTACACAGCCGCAGCAAGGAAGTGCCTCCTTATTACGTCGAAAATAATGATTCCTCCACCTAAGAGCAGGGACCCACCGGACGGGCCATCGTATTTTACGAAAAAAATGTTTCCCCCCTGACTGCTGGGACCCACCGGATGGGTCACCGTATTTCGCGAAAAAACGTTCCCCCCGCTGTCAGCTCGGACCCATCGAAAGTGCTCGTTATTATGCAGAAAAAAATGAATACTCCCCCTGCTAGCTGGGATCCACCTTGGTGAGAGGTTGACTTGTGGGCCTCCTAAGTTGACGGGGATGAAGGGCTTTGTCAACTTAGTCAATATGAACGATTCTAGCTCCAGTGACCGTACGATGTCCATCCAACGGCCGTAGTGCTTCTTCAACCCCGGGTCTTCTTGCTCCAGCCGCCCAAACTAGGGCTGGTCGTGTCACGTGCTCCTGCCTCCCGTGGCCGGTTCTGATGCCGCGGAGGCCTCACCGCCCCCCTACTACTGCCACCGTCGGCCAGGCCATCCCTGTGCTCACCCACACCCCCTGTTATTCTGCGGCGACGGCAGCCTCACATCGCAGCCGAACCAGTGAACCCTTGTACTCCTCTCCGCGTGGGCATCCACTGCCGCGTCTTCCCCGGCTTCGTGTCCTCCCCTTCCTAGGCATCGCCATTGTCCACCGCCTTGGTGCTCTCGGCACGGCGTGGTCAATGTGGTCAACGACCGACTTCCATCGGAAGAGTACTGTACGTGGAGAGGCTGACAGCTGGGTCCACAGCCACATCCCAGCTTTTTTGTGATTTGCCAAGTAAGTCGCTTTGTTAGGCCTGTTGGGCTGCAAATCTTTCAAGACAAGGAGAGCTTCATTCGCCTGGCGGAAAATGGCCTATCCGTAATTAGAAATGGGTTTTACATTTTTAAAACACATCAAACCGGCAATTAGTTTCAATTTTTTTTTTCATTTCGAGATTTTAAATTGCATTGATTTTTATGTGTGGACAATTTGTTGGATTTTATGTTGATATACATTTATTTTTAAAATCAGTTTGAATGTGACTTGAAATTTCGGGATTAAAAACAGTTCGGACCACACCGAAATATGCAAAATTTCGTATAATTTTTTACTGTGGCCACAATATGGGCTGTAATGCTAACAAAAAGAATATGGGCTCCAATAAAAACCTTAAGAATTAGCAAATGGGCTGTAAATTATTAGAAATAATGGCACATGGGTTGTATGATGTTTTCCACAGATTTGAGGCTTTCCTAAAAAAAAGGTTGACGCACAAGCAGTGATTGTTGGATGTCCATCCAACGGCCGTCGTGCTTCTTCAATCTCTGCTCTTCCTGCTCCAGCCGCTCAAACAAGCGCCGGCGGGACTGCCTGCTCCCTCCTCCCTGCGGTCGGCTGTGCTGCCGCGCAGGCCTCACCGCCCCACCGTACTCCCATCGCTGGCCTAGCCATCCCTCTACTCACCCACACTTGCTGTTATTCTCCGGCGACGGCAGACGAACCAGTAAACCCTCGTACAGTTGTACTCCCCTCCGCATGGGAAACAAGAGCCGAGTCTTCCCTGCCTTCGTGTCATTCCCTTCCTAGGCCTCGCCGTCGTCCATCGCCCTTGCTCTCGGCGCGACGTGGTCAACGTGGTCAAGGAACGACTTCCATCGGAAGAGTACTGTACGTGGAGAGGCTGACAGCTGGGTCCAAGGCAGCCGCAAGGAAGTGCCTCCTTATTACGCGGAAAATAATTATTCCTCCACCTGATAGCAGGGACCCACCGGACGGGCCATCGTATCTGGCGAAAAAATGCCCCCCCGACTGCTGGGACCCACCGGACGGGCCACCGTATTTCGCGAAAAAAAACATTCCCCCGATGTCAGCTCGGACCCACCGGAAGTGCCTCCTTATTACGCACAAAAAAAGAATACTCCCCCTGCTAGTTGGGACCCACCGTGGTGGGTGGCTGACTTGTGGGCCTATTAAGTTGACGGGGATGGAGTGCTTTGTCAACTTAGTCAATATGAACATTCTAGCTCCAGTGACCGTACGATTTCCATCCAACGGCCGTAGTGCTTCTTCAACCTCTGGTCTTGTTGCTCCAGCCACCCAAAGTAGCGTCAGTCGTGCCGCATGCTCGTGCCTCCCGTGGCCGGCTGTACTGCCGCGGAGGCCTCACCATCCCTCTACTCACCCACACCCCATGTTATTCCATGGTGACAGCATCCTCACACCGCAGCGAACTAGTGAACCCTCGTACTCCTCTATGCGTGGGCATCCACTGCCGCGTCTTCCCCGGCTCCGCGTCGTCCCCTTCCTAGGCCTCGCCGTCGTCTACCGCCCTGGTGCTCTCGGCGCGGCGTGGTCAACATGGTCAAGGAACAGCTTCCATCGGACGTGGACTGTACGTGGAGAGGCTGATAGCTGGGTCCACGGCCGCAGCAAGGAAGTGCCTCCTTATTACGCACAAAATAATTATTCCTCCACCTGACAGCGGGGACCCACCGAACCGGCCACCGTATTTCGCAAAAAAAATGTCCCCCCTGACTGTTGGGACCCACCAGCTACTTCTTCGCACGCAAGGAAGTGTGTCCGGGCAAAGAAAAAACGATTCGCCCCCTGACTGCTGGGACCCACCAGCTACATCTTTGCACGCAAGGAAGTGCCTCACAGTCGGGACCCACCTGGTCGAAGCGTACGTAGCGTTGTCATTCTGGTAGCGAACGTGTACGTACATACTGGTCGATGTACAGGCGCGCACGTGTCGTAGTAGAGGTGCGCACGTAGCATGTACACGTATGTACAGTGGCAAGTGTGCAAGAAGGAAAATACGGCCACATACGTACATACGGGCAGGGTGTCGAACGCCTACTCGCGCATACGTACGGCCGGGGATTGTGTTCATTGCTGGGTCGGAACGGAGAAACAACGTCGTCTTCGTGTTCAAGGGGAGCCAACCGGCTGGGTCAGAACGGAATGCGTCGTCATGTTCATCGAGAGGGCTTGGACGGAACAGCCGATGGAAACGAGGCCTAGCGTACCGCAGAACGGAGGAAACGACCTTCTGTTCGACCGGCCATGTTTGAAACGGGATCATGTTCATCGGGAGGGGTCTGGCGTACCGCAAAATGGAGGAAACGGACCTCCTACGGTCGAAACGGGGGTCCTGTTGATCGGGAAGGGTGTGGCGTACCGCAAAACGGAGGAAACAGACTTGTGTTTGAGCGCTACGGTCTAAACGGGGGTCCTGTTGATCGGGAGGGGTGTGGCGTACTGCAAAACGGAGGAAACCGACTTGTGTTGGAGCGCTACGGTCGAAACGGGGGTCCTTTTCTGTAATGCCCCGGACACACCCGCCGGTGGTCGTTACTCCTGGCGGGATCTAGACTGGCCCCACATATCAATACTAGTCTTTTCTCCGCACTTTGTCCTCACTCGTGCGCACCCGGGAGCAACTTCCCGGTCAGTCACCCATCTTGAAACTACTCCAAGCTGAGCACGCTTAACTTTGGAGTTCTATGTGAATGGGCTCCCGGAAAAGAAGGAATTCCTTATTGATATGAGTAGTCTATCATCCCTAATAAGCCAGGCTATCACATACACCCCCACTCAGAGGAACCGACATCCTCGTCGGGCCACAGGAACGTTCCCTCTTGGCACAAACGTCTGTGCTTCTAGGTCAGCACATGTGCCATGCCGTGTGCCACGACGGGTCACAAACGTCATGCACAACATGACTGCAAACTGTCCGCAAACATCCGTGTAACCGTGAGGGTCGGCTCTGATACCAACTTGTAACGCCCCGGACACACCCACCGGTGGTCGTTACTCCTGGCGGGATCTAGACTGGCCCCACATATCAATACTAGTCTTTTCTGCGCACTTTGTCCTCACTCGTGCGCACCCGGGAGCAACTTCCCGGTCGGTCACCCATCCTGAAACTACTCCAAGATGAGCACGCTTAACTTTGGAGTTCTATCTGAATGGGCTCCCGGAAAAGAAGGAATTCCTTATTGATATGAGTAGTCTATCATCCCTAATAAGCCAGGCTATCACATGTTCAATGGGAGGGGTGTGGCGTACCGCAAAACGGGACTCCACGGGATACTGTTCATCACCATCGTCGACCCCCTCCATCCTCCACGGGCTACTGTTCATCCACCGTCGACCTCCTCCAGCCTCCACCTGCGACTGTTCAGCCTCCACCGTACACTTGTCCATCGGCTACTGTTCAACCAGCCCTCTCCACGGGCTCCTGCTAAACCACCCCTCCATGGGCTATTGTTCATCCAGCCCTCCACCGTCTACTGTTCATGCAGCCCTCCACGGGGTGGTCCTGTTCATGCAGCCCTCCACGGGGTCCTGTTCATGCAGCCCCAACCGGCTCGATCGAACGGGGTCCTGTTCATGCAGAGGCAACACCACGGGGTCCTGTTCAGCCACCCCCACCGGGAACTGTTCATCCAAACGCCCCAGCAACGCTCACTGTTCATGCAGAGGCAGCATCGATCGGCTTCAGTTAGCAGCAGTAGCGAAGGAATCGCTCGATCGGGTTCAGTTAACAGCCATCGATCGATCACTCGGGTTCAGTAACGCGTAGCCTGCAGTGCAATCGCTCAGGTTTAGTTAGAGCCCAACGCCTTGCTTGGGTACAGTTAGATCCCAATGCCTCACACCCACGCGCATGCGTGTACGAGAGAAACGTGCATCGCTCGGCCCCGACAACCCACCGTAACCGGGAACACCCCGATATTTTCCTCGCCCTCGCTTCTACCACGGTTTTTCTGTCATGGACGGCCCAAAGAATGTCATGCAGCTGCATCTCCGGCCCACCCAGGACGAAAAGCCCATTTTTTGTCATAGAAGTAGGACCCCACCACATCTATGATGATACCGTGTTTTGTCACAATTATTGTCATGGAAGTGTCATAAGTATGACAGAAAAAAATTTCGTTCGGACCAGAATGTCACGGATGTGTCTTTTTTTTGTGTCATAAGATGTATCAACCTCAGGCAAGAAGACCACATGGTTGCGTGCAGAGGCTTGATAGCTGATAGTTGAACGAAGCTTAATGAGCCTCATGATCCAAGGAGCGTAGAGCTTGAGGCCAAACAGGTCAACAGCAGAGGCAGCCAGTTGGCGAAGGAAGAAGTCATGAGTATTGAAGCGGATGCCATTGAAAATATGGAAGACCGAAGTCTTCATGACGCCAGTCAGTGTAGCTTTAGATGAGTGTCCCTTGACATGCATAATAGTACGCCTCAGAATATGGTATATGGTGCGAGCAAAGTACTCAAGATCTTGGATGAAGAATTCCTTTGGTAGATCAGCATCAGGGGGCAATGGCTTCATCATGCTAAGCATTTCACTCATATTGGGTTCAGTTTTCTTAAAGATGCTTTGAAGCTCTTTCTGATATAGAGAACAGCTTGATTCGTACAACTCACCAGGACTGGGCAGGGAAGTGAGCTGAAGTAGTGTCTGAGCATTAGCTTCATGATGAATATCACCTGTTATCCACTCAAGGACCCATGTCTTCGGATCCCTGTTGTATCCTCTAGTATGCAGAGTAGCATAAAATTGTAGTAGAAGCTCTTCATTCCAGTTTTCCTTAGCAGTGACAAAGGGAAGCAATCCAACTTCCCTGAAGCAATCAAGGGCTTCTTCAAGGTAGGGCAGTCCATCAATGACATCACAATCAAGACGTTGATGCGGAAAAATCCGGTCCTGATTGTACAGAATGCAAGAGTAATAGCTTCGTTTCTGAAAGCTCCAGAACCTATCAGAAGAAATCTTGGGCTTCTTGTATGGGTTCTTAGCAGAATCAAAGAAGGTGTTGTTTGCCCTGAAGCTATGCACACTGAATGACCCTTGTGTAGTTGCAGTGCTGGGAAGCTGAGGCAATATGGGCTCTCGCTTCAGAGTCCGAGGCCTCCGCTCCACATGATAATCATATTGTGGGCCTGGGGCAGCGGGAAGCTTCAGAAGTGGACATTTGACTATGACAAGCACATCATCTTTATTGTAGGCTTGGGCCATGGTGTAGGGCTCAGAAGAAGGAGCAGTCACTTAAGGAGCAATTACTTGAGGCACAATCACTTCAGGAGCAGCAGTGACTTCTTGCTGCACATTGGCTTCAGTCATGACAGTGTCATTTGCTTCAGTAGTCACAGATGGATCATCCACATTTGCTTTAGGATCAGTGGCTTTAGGCTGAGTGGCCTCATGCACGGCAGTTTCTGGGTGGACAGGTTCTTGCATGATGGGCACCTCTTCTTGGGCAACAATATCTTGTGCAGGGGGAGTGACTTCACGAGTGTCCTCTTTTGCTTCATCGGCTGATGCAGCCGAAATGTCTTCAGCCAGCTTGGCTTCAGATTCATGAGCAGACTCTGGAGGAATGGCGTCAGGAAACACTTGACGTGCCACTAAGCTAGAGTTTTGTCCTCCATCTTCAGGAATGCTTGACATGGAGGCTTGAGGCCTGAGACCTTTGCGAAGCCTACGAAACTTGGGTGACGCAATTGGTGAAGCATTTGCATTGATCTGCTGGATGTCATCTTCTGGTGTTGTTGTGGGTGTCTCAAGTACTGGAGTGGTACCAAGAGACGGCGGAGTGCGAGGAATAACTTCATGTAGGGGGGTGTTCGGGTGTTGCTCTTCCCAATATTCATCTTGAGTCATTAGCGTCGTGGGACCGCCAATGCTTATGAGTTCACTGCTCATGGGAGCAGGTGATTGAACGGGTTGGGGTTTAAGTTGAGGAAGGACTTCATCATCATGGACATTGTCATCATGGTCTTGAAGCCTTGGACTTCTTTTGCACTGAGGCTTGCCATGTGCTTCTTGAACAGAGCCTTCTCATGCTCAATTTTGTTCTTTTGCCCAATCACCTTCTGTGCAACAGCCAGTTCTTGAGCAATGTATCCTTGGAAGGTCACACTGATATCAATTGGAAGCTGAAGATCATCAAGTGAAAGAGATGTATCTTCAAGCCATTCATCAATGAAGTTGTTGATGATATCAGCGTCAAAGAGAGGCAAATCATTGAATATTTCGGCCTGTTGCTTGCTCTTAATCAGCATCTCTAGAGCATCATCAGCATGATCTTCATCACTGGACAGATCTATGATGTCATCATCATTGCGCAGGATGCTTCCAGGAGTGAGTCCTTATCCAGATGGCTTCACAAGCTGCTTTGACCTCTGAGAGATGCGAGAGTGATCCTCAGACTGCACACTGGATTCAGGAGGTACAATTTTCAGAGGCTTCACATTTGAAGCTCTTGGGGTAGCAACAGGTTTGGAAGCCTTTGCTTTCTTCTTGGGCTTCACAGACTCAGGAACAACTTCAGGTTCCATGTCTTCAGCAGCATCTTCCATAGTTGCCCTTTGAGCAGCAATGTGGGAAAGCAATCCATCAAAGCCATTGAAGGGGCCGACACGATTGTCATTGGCTTCGCGTGAGCCATCAGACCGTGGCCGTGAAGGGCCAGGATTGAAGTTAATGCCCAATTCTTTCCTGTTCTGAGTTGCAGATTTCTTTGCAAATTTGTAGTTTTCTTCAAATAGTTCATCATCACGACACCATCGAAGACTAGATGGGTCAGCATTTGAAGGCATTGGTCCTCTAACCATGCATGGAAAGAAGCTCTTGGCAATAGCTTCAGACTCAGCCTTGGGCTAGAGGTTCTTGTAGATGATATCACCCCATGGAGGGCAAATGGCATTCTTTGAAGCATACTCAGGGGTCACAAATTTGTACGTAAACCATTGCTCTGCCCAATAACTTCGAATCCATTGGATTCTAGACATGCGTTTTCCGTAGGTTTCTTCTGGATCAGATTTGTACATTTTGAAAAGATCAGGAGGAAGATCTTTTGCGGTGTTAGTACGTCTCTGCGTGCCACCCTTCTTGGATTGTTTCTCAGAAGCCATTGGGTTCACACAGAAAGGCTTCACAAAGCAGTTTGTCTTCAGGCGACTGGTTAGACAAGAGCTGGCTTTAGATGATTCAATGTGACACTGTAAAAATTATGCAAATGAATGCAGACTATGAGAACCAAGGGATTCTCCCACGGACATGTACCTGTGATAGAATTAGAGATACGGGGGAAGGGGAAGAGGTCATATGCATTCTCAGAAGAATTTGAAGATTAAAGAGGATTGAAGACATTGACCTCATAGTGCGAAGACATTCACTTATATGGAGTGAGTTGGTTCCAGATTTGTATGAATCCAGGAATAAGTACATGTGAGGAATCTAACTGGTAGTGTAGCATATAAGTGAATATATTTGCAACATATGGGATAAGAATAGATGAAAACAGATCTCAGATGTGCAGAAACCACTTGTGGTGAAGTTCTATGAATTTAACGGATCAACACAACGGTAAAAAGAGAGATCTATTTACTGGAATGAAGAACTGCTAGATGGAAAGAGTAGGATGCCGAGCAGATCAATCCTCCATGCCCTAACTTGGCGGCGGAAGACACCTACGGCGGCAGTGGAGAGACGAGGTCCACGGCCGGCGTGAAGACGGCGTTGAAGAAGTCACAACAGCTAAGCACTTCGTCTTCGGTGTCGACTGGAGCTAGCGGAGGCGCTAGGGTTGGGCGAGATGGCGAGAGGTTGGAGAAGGAAATAATGACCGCAAGGGGTGGAGTATTTATAAGGAGGGGCGACGGCGCAGTGCAATTACACAGGTGCCCTTGGCGGTTCACATTGGGACGACACGTGGCTGGCATGCATCTTATGGAGACTTGAGCCACGATCCCACGCGCGCCAGATATGTCGGATGGACATTTCGGTTCCTCCGGTTTTTAGGCAAAAAGGGACATAGAATTAAAAATGTTTTAAATGATTGTCTCTATATCTTGAGCTGACAAGGACACAGTGAAGACATTCAATAAGTGTCAAAAGAATGCATATGAAGAGATAGAGAGAGTTGGAGAGATAGAGCATAGAGAGGAACAGGGTCCAATCACATTCACTTATATTAAAAAGTTTGAAGACATAGCTATAAGTGAATGTTGTAGAGGACAGAATATATATACGTCAGAGAAAACCAATCAAACCAGCATTGAGAAGATGAGTTTTGAAGACAAACAAGGTATGAAGATAAAGCAGCTATGACGCCAAATGAAATCTTCAGAAAAGTTTGGTGGCGGTGTTACCCACCGTATAGGAAGTATTAGACCAGGACACGATGCACAATTATCGTGGCGCTCCAGAGTCAAATTCCACATTAATGTTTTCACACTCAGAGTGCAAGTCTTCATGAATTGAAGACATACGTTACTTAGTGTGTTGCACATCTAAGTTGTCAAAATGCATAAGCGTTAGGATGTGTGTCCAATCACATGATATTAGAGGATTCTAGGATATTTAGCTCACACCATAGCTTGCAAAATCTTCTCTCATCCAAGGGCTAAGTGAAGATATCTGCCAGTTGCTCTTCTGTGTTGACATGTATGATTTCAATATCCTTCTTGATCACATGATCCCTGAGAAAATGCTGACGAATTTCAATGTGCTTTGTCTTCGAGTGCTGAACTGGATTGTGAGCAATCTTGACGGCGCTCTCGTTATCACAGAAGAGAGGCACCTTTTCCATGTTGAAGCCATAGTCCTTGAGAGTTTGCTTCATCCAGAGAAGCTGAGCACAATAAGATCCAGCAGCAATGTATTCAGCTTCAGCTGTGGAAAGGGACACTGAGTTCTGCTTCTTTGAAGACCAACAGACAAGAGATCGTCCAAGAAAGTGACATGTGCCTGAGGTGGACTTGCGATCAACTTTTTCACCAGCATAATCAGCATCGGAGAATCCAACTAGATCAAATATAGAGCCCTTGGGATACCATAATCCTAGTGTGGGGGGTGTGAGCCAAGTATCGAAGAATTCACTTCACAGCAAGGTGATGCGATTCATTTGGTGCCGCTTGGAATCGGGCACACATGCAAACGCTAAGCATCATATCAGGCCTAGATGCACATAAATAGAGTAAAGAACCAATCATGGAGTGGTATACCTTTTGATCGAACTCTTTACCATTGTCGTCGGAGCCCAATTGACCTTTGGTTGGCATTGGCGTCGTGTACCCTTTGCAATCTTGCATTCCAAACTTCTTCATTGAATCTTTGAGGTGTTTCTCTTCACATATGAAGATGCCATTCTTCTATTGGCGAATTTAAAGACCAAGGAATAACTTCAGTTCACCCATCATAGACATCTGATATTGTTCTTGCATCATGTATCCAAACTCATCGCTATATTTCTTATCAGTGCATCCAAAGATTATGTCATCCACATAAATCTGACATACGAATAGTTCTCCATCATATGTCTTCGTGAAGAGTGTGGGATCCAATGATCCAGGTTTGAAGCCTTAGCTCTTCAAGAAGTCTTTGAGAGTGTCATACCACGCACGAGGAGCTTGTTTGAGTCCATACAGTGCCTTGTTGAGCTTGTAAACCATGTCAGGATGCTTTGGGTCTTCAAAGCCTGGAGGTTGTGCAACATACACTTCTTCTTCAATTTTCCCATTCACAAAGGTGCTCTTCACATCCATTTGATATAGAAATATGTTATGATGGTTGGCGCATGCTAGAAGTATGCGAATGGCTTCAAGTCTGGCAACAGGAGCAAAGGTTTCATCGAAGTCAATCCCTTCTACTTGACTATAGCCTTGAGCAACGAGACGAGCCTTGTTTCTGACGACTTGACCATTCTTATCTTATTTGTTGCGGTAGATCCATTTGGTGCCAATGATGTTACGTTTCCGTGGATCAGGACGTTTTACCAATTCCCAGACATTATCCAGCTCAAACTGTTGAAGGTCTTCTTGCATTGCTTGAATCCATTCAGATTCCATAATGGCTTCATTAACTTTCTTGGGTTCAGATATTGAGACAAATGCAGAGTGACCACAGAAGTTGGCTAGTTGAGTTGCTTTTGAGCAAGTGAGTGGACCAATTGCATTAATGCCATCAAGAATCTTTTCAATTTGGACTTCATTAGCAACCCGAGGATGAGCTGGGCGAAGACTTTGCTCATTCTGTTGATTCTCTTCATGTTCAGTGTTGGCTTCAGGCTGGGCATAGTCTTCAGAATTATTGGGTGGAGAGATGATGATTTCATCTTCAGTTGGTTCCTCGGTTGTTTGATAGATTCACTTGGAGAAGCTTCATCTAGCACATTTGACAGGTGCTCTCTTTGCGAGAAGTTAGTTTCATCGAACCGCACATCTACGGTTTCAAGCACTTTATAGTGAAAGAGATTGAAGACCCGATAGGTGTGTGAGTCCTTTCCGTAACCGAGCATAAAACCCTCATGTGCTTTCGGCGCAAATTTGGAAGTGTGATGCAGATCCTTGATCCATCACTTAGCATGAAAGACTCTGAAATAGCCAACGTTTGGCTTCTTACCAGTCAATAGTTCATATGATGTTTTCTTGAAGAACTTGTGAAGATAAACTATGTTGATGATGTGACAAGCGGTAACAATGGCTTCAGACCAGAATCTTCTTGGTGTCTTGTATTCATCAAGCATAGTGCGTGCCATCTCAATGAGAGTCCTATTCTTGCGCTCGACGATGCCATTCTGTTGAGGTGTGTATGGAGCTGAGAACTCATGCGTAATGCCCAATGTATCAAGATAGGTGTCGAGCCCAATATTCTTGAATTCAGTTCCATTGTCACTTCTGATGTGCTTGATCTTGATGCCATAGTTTTTCATGGCCCTATTTGCGAAGCGTCTGAATACATCCTGCACTTCAGTCTTAAACAAGATTATGTGCACCCAAGTGTATCTAGAGTAGTCATCAACAATCATGAAACCATATAAGCAAGAAGTAGTAGTGAAAGTAGAGTAGTGAGTGGTGCCAAATAAGTCCATGTGAAGCAGCTCGAAGGGACGTGATGTAGTCATGATTGTCTTCGAGGGATGCTTGGCCCTAGTCATCTTCCCAGCTTCACAGGCACCATATAGATGATCTTTCTTGAACTTGACACCTTCGATGCCTATGACATTCTTGCTCTTGACAAGAGTGTGTAGGTTCCTCACGCCGGCATGACCAAGTCTTCGATGCCAAAGCCAACACTCTGAAGCTTTTGCAAGAAGACATACCGCGAGTTCTGGTCCTGCAGAGAAATCTACCATATACAGATCACCTTTTTGATGTCCTTTGAAGACTAGAGATTTGTCAGATTCCATAAGCACAAGGCAACGATATTTTCCAAATATCACAATCATATTTAGATCACATAGCATAGAGACTGACATTAAGTTGTATCCAAGTGATTCAACAAGCATTACTTTGTCCATGTGTTGATCCTTTGAGATAGCAACTCTACCAAGTCCTAGTACCTTGCTTTTACCAGTGTCAGCGAATGTGATGTGACTTTTGGGAGAAGGACTTAGAGTTGAGTCCATGAGAAGACGTCGATCACCAGTCATGTGGTTGGTACATCCATTGTCAATTATCCATTCAGTGGCTTCTGAAGCAGTACCCTACAGATCAGTTAGCGACATAGTCTTCACAAAAATAAGTGTGAAGCATAAACATTTGACGACCAAGTGGGTTATGGAAGTTTAGATCTTGGTTAGGCAAGGTAGGAAACTTGTTAAGAAACCATGGGACGAAATACATTGTTAAACCATTTGGACATTTGATCTTGCATCCCATAAGATGTTTAAGGTCCCCATCATTGGCTTCAGACGACAATTTTCGGCTGGAGACCCTTCCCAGCAAGAGAAGTTAATTTTTCTTAACCACCCACATATTTATGGGTGGTTTAGAAGCAATAAGTCTAAGCGCAGCATTTGAGAATTTTGGCGTAGGAGCCCTAGCAAATAGCCTTGCAGGAGGTGAATAATACTCATATGAATATGTAGAAAAGTTCTTAAGTTTATGAACATGGCGGTTTGAGGAAACACGCTCATATTCATAGGACTGGGTATGATTTCCCTGCAAAACATTGGCGTTAGGGTTACGCTGTTGAGTCCTCTTTCTGTATGAAGCCTTTGGTCCATATGAAGCCTTTGGTCTGGGGTTTGTCTTCTTCCCAGGTGGTGTCATGATGACATTCACAGGAAGATTCTCAAGACAACTTCTGGGCACCCAGATCTTCTTCATAGGTGACCCATTCCTGCAGTTAGTACCAATATACCTGGCAAACACTTCACCATTATGATTTTTAAATAGTTTATAATTTGCATCAAATGATTCATCAATAATAACCGGGTTAGCACAAGTGAAGCTAGATAAAGTGGATGGATCCACTGGTGGACCCTTTGCAGCAGCCCATGTGGTTTTGGGATATTGCTCAGGCTTCCAGTAGGAACCATCAACATTCATTTTCCTTTCGAACCCTACACCCTCTTTCCTAGGGTTTCGGTTCAGAATCTGTTTCTTTAGGACATCTAAAAGTGTCTGATGCCCTTTAAGACTTTTGAGCATTCCTGTTTCAAGCAATGTCTTCTACCTGGCATTCTCATCAGCAATAGTAGTGGTATACTCCTTAGAGGGGTTAGTTTCCACTTCAGCTGTGAAGATATTGCAACAGTAGCAGCAGTAGATCATTCAGCAACAGAGGTAGCGTTATTACGCTCAAGACATTTTAGACATGGTGGTTCAAATCTTTCCTGAGCGGGACTGATCTGTTGAGCACGGAGTGACTCGCTCTCCTTTTGAAGATCTTCATGAGCCACTCTCAGTTTCTCAAGTTCTTGCTCCCTTTGAAGATAATCATAGGAAAGCTTTTCATGAGTAGTTGAGAGCGTTTCATGACGACTTTCAAGTTCCTCGTACTTAATATGAAGATTTTTAATGTCTTCAATTAAGGACTGAGATCGGGTCATTTCCACGTCCAACAGATCATCGCTTTTGTCTAACAGTTTTTGAATATGTTCCATAGCTTTCTGTTGTTCAGTTGCAATTTTAGCAAGTGTTTTGTAGCTAGGTTTGGATTCACAATCAGAGTCATCTTCACTTGAGGTTTGAAAGTAAGCATCACGTGAGTTTACCTTGGCACCACGTTCCATGAAGCAGAAGGTGGGAGTAGAGTCATCTTCATCCGTGGCATTTGTGTTGGTGACGAGGCCATGGTCTTCAGTGTTGAAGATAGACTTGGTAACATATTCTACAGCCAGAGCCAGGCTTGCCATGCCTGAATCCGACTCCTCTTCAGACTCCACCTCTGCCTCCTCAGAAGCAGACTCTTCCCATGAATCCATCTCTTTTCCAACAAAAGCACGAGCCTTGCCAAACGAGCTCTTCTTGTGTGATGAAGACTTTGACGAAGACTTGGAAGAAGACTTTGAGAACTTATTTTTCTTCTTGTCATCAGAATCATATTCCTTGCTTTTCTTCTTCTTGCTGTTTTCGTTGTCCCATAGTGGACACTTAGAGATGCAGTGACCAGGTTTCTTTCACTTGTGGCAAGTTCTCTTCTTGTAATCACGAGAGGAAGCTTCATCATTTCTTGAGCTAGAGCTTGAAGACTTTCCGAAGTTTTTCTTCCTTGAGAACCTTTGAAACTTCTTCACAAGCATCGCTAGTTCTCTGCCAATGTCTTCAGGATCGTCAGAACTGCAGTCAGATTCATCTTCAGATGAGGAAACAACTTTTGCCTTCAAGGCGTGAGTTCGGCCATAGTTGGTTCCATAGATGTCTCTTTTCTCAGATAGCTGAAACTCATGTGTGTTGAGCCTCTCAAGTATGTCAGACGGATCGAGAGCCTTGTAGTCAAGACATTCTTGAATCTTCGGGTCTAGGGTGTCAAATGAGCTGTCAAGTGATCTCAGGATTGTCTTGACGATTTCATGCTTTGTGATCTCAGTGGCGCCGAGTGCATGAAGCTCATTGGTAATGTTAGTGAGGCGATCAAATGTGAGCTGGACGTTCTCATCATCGTTTCTCTTGAAGCGGTTAAAGAGGTTGCGAATAACACTGATCCTTGAGTCTCTTTGGGTTGAGATGCCTTCATTGAATTTGGAGAGCCAGTCCCATACTAGCTTCGACGTTTCCAGAGCACTCACACGGCCATACTGTTCTTTGGTGAGATGACCACATATGATATTCTTGGCAGTTGAATCCAGCTGAATGCAATTCTTGACATCAGCAGGAGTGACACCTTCACCGGCCTTGGGAACGCCATTCTTGACGACATACCAGAGGTCGACGTCAATAGCTTCAAGATGCATGCGCATCTTATTCTTCCAGTAGGGGTAATCAGTGCCATCGAAGACAGGACACGCAACAGAGACTTTGATTATCCCTGCAGTCGACATAGCTAAAACTCCAGGTGGTTAAACCGAATCACACAGAACAAGGGAGCACCTTTCTCTGATACCAATTGAAAGTGCAAGTTATCGACTAGAGGGGGGTGAATAGGCAATTTTTACGAAAGTCTTCAAAACACGGGGGCTTTGAAGACAAACGACAGAAATGAACCTATATGATAAGCAGCGGAAGATAAAGATAACATAGATCGAGATGGAAGATATAACTGAAGTTAAATAGAGAGCAGTCTTCACACAGTGAAGTCAAATAGATTAGACAAACACGTAATGGCTTCACGAAGACATACTGAAATGTAAAGGAAGATAGGGATAGAACCAGTTGCTTGATGGAGACAAGGATTTGGTAGACCAGTTCCAGTTGCTGTCTCAACTGTACATCTGGTTATGGCGGCTAGGTATTCAAACCCGAGGACACACAGTCCCGGACACACAGTCCTCACCGTATTCCCCTTAAGCTAAGGACACCTAGTCCTCGCCCAATCACTCTGGTAAGTCTTCTAGGTAGACTTCCGAACCTTCACAGACTTCGTTCACTGGTGGTCCACAGTCATTCTAGGACGCTCAAAATGTGATGCCTAACCGGCTGGAGGAAGCACAGTCCTCAAGTGTAACAAGTCTTCAGGTCACACAGACAGAAAGACTTCAGTGATATGAACTCTCTTTGGCTTTGTGTGTTTTGGGTTTTGTCCTCACAAGGATCTTTTCTCTCAAATGCTTCAGAGGTGGGTTGCTCTCAAAACGACAAAAGCCGTGCACTAACTCTGAGCAGCCACAAATTTATGGTGTAGGGGGTGGGCTATTTATATCCATGAGGCAACCCGACATGATATGTCCGAAATGACCCTTGGTCACTCAGGAACTGACACGTGTCCAACGGTCGGATTGTGAGCACACGCGGCAGCTTTACTTGAGCTCCAAATAAAGCTGACTTATCCAGCCCTGGATAAGATTTGCTCTCATTTGTCTTCGCTTGAAGACATAGGTGTTTTGGTTGAGCATCACTTCAGTCATTCGACTATGTTCACTTGGACCCCACTTAACAGTTCGGCGGTTCCTATGACTCAAGAAGGAATAAAAAGAACTACGAAAGAAACTATGTCTTCGCTTTCTATAGTCTTCAATGAATGTTTTAATAGGTCATTATCTTTACGTGAATGTCTTCACGGACCACCACTGACTTCAATGTCTTCACACGTTTTTAGGGGTCATCTCTGGAAGTTAAACCGAATCTGTGAGGGACTATTACTTGTGTTATCCTGCAATTCTCACAAACGCATTAGTCCCTCAACCACGTTTGTTGTCAATACTCCAAAACCAACTAGGGGGCACTAGATGCACTTACAAAATGGGGGAAGTGCATAGCTTTGGGTTCAATCTTGCGGTGTGCTTTCCCAGTGACAGCAGAGGCAACAAGGCACGTATTGTATTGTTGCCATCGAGGATAAAAAATGGGGTTTATATCATATTGCATGAGTTTATCCCTCTACATCATGTCATCTTGCTTAAGGCATTACTCTGTTCTTATGAACTTAATACTCTAGATGCATGCTGGATAGTGGTCGATGTGTGGAGTAATAGTAGTAGATGCAGAATCGCTTCGGTCTACTTGTCACGGACGTGATGCCTATATACAATGATCATGCCTAGATATTCTCATAACTATGCGCTTTTCTATCAATTGCTCGACAGTAATTTCTTCACCCACAGTAGAATCTGCTATCTTGAGAGAAGCCACTAGTGAAACCTATGGCCCCCGGGTCTATCTTCCATTATATTAATCTTCCATCAACTAGTTATCTTCAGTTTACTTTTGTTTTGCAATCTTTACTTTCAATCTACATATCAAAAATACCAAAAATATTACCTTATCATGTCTATCAGATCTCACTTTTTGCAAGTGACCGTGAAGGGATTGACAACCCCTAATCACGTTGGTTGCAAGGTTCTTATTTGTTTGTGCACGTGCGAGGGACTTGCGCGTAGTCTCCTACTCGATTGATACCTTGGTTCTAAAAAACTAAGGGAAATACTTACGCTACTGTGCTGCATCACCCTTTCCTCTTCAAGGGAATACAATGCAAGCTCGAGAAGTAGCAAGAAGAATTTCTGGCGCTGTTGCCGGGGAGATCTACGCAAAAGTCATATACCAAGTACCTATCACAAACCATTATTCCTTGCATTACATTATTTGCCATTTGCCTCTCGTTTTCCTCTCCCCCACTTCACTTTTGCCGTTTTATTCGCCCTTTTTCCATTCGCCTTTTTGTTCGCTTGTGTTGCCATGTGCCCTCTATTAGCTTGCATCTTTGCTTGCTAAATTATGGATCCTCATTCACTTGCTAATATTTTTAAGAGATCCAATTATGATGAACCAATTGCTAGTGAGCTGCGTGCACTAGATTTTCTTTATGAGGTTTTGCTTGAAATTCGTGAGTCCAAAAATTATGATGAAGTGTTGAAAGAAGAAGATTATAAAGTGATTCACGATAGCTCCTTGAATGAAAAGCATGATTGCAATGATGTTATTATAAATTGTATTAATGCCAATTGTGCTAATGATATGCAAAATCCTAAGCTTGGGGATGCTTATTTTGCTATGCCCACTACTTGTTGCAATGATCATGATTGGGGTGATGCTTCTTATGATCTTGAAAATTTATTTAAGCCCCATGATATATATGATATTGATAATAATGTTTTCAATAATATTGATAGTGGGTTTGGAAGAGTGTCAACTTTAGATCCCACATATTTGGAGAATGTTCAATCTTATGAATTTTTTGATAAAAGTGGGATTGGAGAGGTCATGACTTTAGCTAATATTGATCCCACTATTTTGGAAGAGTCTTAACTTTCCATGCATGTGGATCGTGTTGAGAATATGTTATGTGATAGCTATATTGTTGAATTTCCTTATGATCCTACATGCAATTATTCTGAGATATGAAAATATGGTTGTAGCAATTTTCATGTTACTAAATTACCTCTTGTTATGTTGAGATTGCTATTGTTTCTTTCTTCTTCCTTGCATATGCTAGATCTTGCTTGTCTTGCTAATTTGTTTTTCTATAAAATGCCTATGCATAGGAAGTATGTTAGACTTAGATGTGATTTTCACATGCTATATGATGCTCCTTTTGTGCCTCAAGTCTTGTCTTTCATGTGAGCATCATTGAATTATCAAGCCTATCTTAATGGCTATAAAGAAAGAGCTTGTTGGGAGGTAACCCAATTTTATTTTCCTTGCTTTTGCTTCTGTTTAGTAATAAATATTGCATCTAGCTTCTGTTTAGATGTGGTTTTATGTTTTAATTAGTGTTTGTGCCAAGTAGAACCTTTGGGAAGACTTGTGTGAAGTTTATGCGATCTTGCTGTAAAAAACAGAAACTTTAGCGCTCACGAGATTAGCTACTATTTTTCACTGGAGAGTGCTTTTCAGTTGATTCTTTTTGCATACGATTAATAGACAAATTCCTCATGTCCACCAACTTATTTCAGAATTTTTAGAGTTACAGAAGTATTCGAAAGTTACAGATTGCTACACACTATTCTGTTTTTGACTGATTCTGCTTTTCGTGTGTTGTTTGCTTATTTTGATGAATCTATGGGTAGTATCAGGGGGTATGAATCATAGAGAAGTTGGAATGCAGTAGGGTTAACAACAATATAAACAAAGAATGAGTTCATTACATTACCTTTGAGTGGTGGTTTGTTTTCTTATACTAACAGAGCTCACAAGATTTTCTGTTAAGTTTTGTGTTGTGAAGTTTTCAACTTTTTGGGTAAGGATTTGATGGACTATGGAACAAAGAGTGGCAAGATGCTAAGCTTGGGGATGCCCAAGGCACCCGAAGGTAAAATTCAAGGACAACCAAAAGCCTAAGCTTGGGGATGCCCCGGGAAGGCATCCCCTCTTTCGTCTTCATCTATCGGTAACCTTACTTGAGACTATATTTTTATTCACCACATGATATGTGTTTTGCTTGGAGCGTCATGTATGATTTGAGTCTTTGCTTTTTTATTTTACCACAATCATCCTTGCTGGACACACCTTTTGAGAGAGATACACATGAATCGGAATTTATTAGAATACTCTATGTGCTTCACTTATATCTTTTGAGCTAGATAGTTTTGCTCTAGCGCTTCACTTATATCTTTTTAGAGCACGGCGGTGGTTTTATTTTTTAGAAATTATTGATCTCTAATGCTTCACTTATATTATTTTGACAGTCTTTTAGAACAGCACAGTAGTGTGCTTTGGTTATCAAATTAGTCCTAATATGATAGGCATCCAAGATGGGTATAGTAAAAACTTTCATATAAAGTGCATTGATGAGAAGTTTGATACTTGATGATTGTTTTGAGATATGAGGATGGTGATATTAGAGTCATGCTAGCGGAGTAATTGTGAATTTGAGAAATACTTGTGTTAAAGTTTGTGATTCCCGTAGCATGCACGTATGGTGAACCGTTATGTGATGAAGTTGGAGCATGATTTATTTATTGATTGTCATCCTTTGTGTGGAGGTCGGGATCGCGCGATGGTTAACTCCTACCAACCCTTCCCCTAGGAGCATGCGTTGAATACTTTGTTTTGATAACTCTTAGATTTTTGCAATAAGTGTATGCGTTCTTTATGACTAATGTTGAGTCCATGGATTATACGCACTCTCACCCTTCCACCATTTCTAGCCTCTCTTATGACGTGCAATTTTTGCCGATACCATAGACCCACCATATACCTTCCTCAAAACAGCCACCATACCTACCTATTATGGCATTTCCATAGCCATTCCGAGATATATTGCCATGCAACTTTCCACCGTTCCGTTCGTATGACACGCTTAATCATTGTCATATTGCCTAGCATGATCATGTAGTTGACATCGTATTGGTGGCAAAGCCACCGTTCATAATTTTCATACATGTCACTCTTGATTCATTGCCCATCCCGGTACACCGCTGGAGGCATTCACATAGAGTCATATTTTGTTCTAGCTTCGAGTTATAAGTAAATAAAAGTGTGATGATCTTCATTACTAGAGCATTGTCCCAGTGAGGAAAGGATGATGGAGACTATGATTCCCCCGCGAGTAGGGATGAGACTCCGGACGAAAAAGGAAAAAAAAGAAAAAAAAAAAGAGGACATAAAAAAGAAGAAGAAAAGGCCCAAAATAAAAATTGAAAAAAAAGAAAACAAATGAGAGAAAAAGAGAGAAGGGACAATGTTACTATCCTTTTTCCACACTTGTGCTTCAAAATAACACCATGATCTTCATGATAGAGAGTCTCTTGTTTTGTCACTTTCATATACTAGTGGGAATTTTCATTATGGAACTTGGCTTGTATATTCCAATGATGGGCTTCCTCAAAATGCCCTAGGTCTTCGTGAGCAAGCGAGTTGGATGCACACCCACTTAGTTTCTTTTGTTGAGCTTTCATACACTTATAGCTCTAGTGCATCCGTTACATGGCAATCCCTACTCACTCACATTGATATCTATTGATGGGCATCTCCATAGCCATTGATACGCCTAGTTGATGTGAGACTATCTTCCTCTTTTGACTTCTCCACAACCACCAGTCCATTCCACCCATAGTGCTATATCCATGGCTCACGCTCATGTATTGCGTGAAAGTTGAAAAGTTTGAAAAAATTGAAGTGTGAGACAATTGCTTGGCTGAAACCGAGGTTGGGCATGATTTAAATATTTTGTGTGATGAAGATAGAGCATAGCCAGACTATATGATTTTGTAGGGATAACTTTCTTTGGCCATATTATTTTGAGAAGACATGATTACTTTGTTAGTATGCTTGAAGTATTATGATTCTTATGTCAATATTAAACTTTTGACTTGAATCTTTCAGATCTGAACATTCATGCCACAATAAAGAAAATTACATTGAGAATTATGTTGGTTAGCATTCCACATCAAAAATTCTGTTTTTATCATTTACCTACTCGAGGATGAGCAGGAATTAAGCTTGGGGATGCTTGATACGTCTCCAACGTATCTATAATTTTTTATTGTTCCATGCTATTGTATATTCTGTTTTGGATGTTTAATGGGCTTTATTATACACTTTTATATTATTTTTGGGACTGACCTACTAACCCAAGGCCCAGTGCAAATTGCTGTTTTTTTGCCTATTTCAGTGTTTCGCAGAAAAGGAATATCAAACGGAGTCTAAATGGAATGAAACCTTCGGGAGAGTTATTTTTGGAACGATATCAACTCAGAAGACTTGGAGTGCACGTCAGGAAGCGAGAGAGGCGGCCACGAGGGCAGGGGGCACACCCAGGGGGGTAGGCGCGCCCCCACCCTCGTGGGCCTCCTTTTGCTTCCCTGACGTCCCTCTTCCTCCTATATATACCTATGTACCCTGAAACTATCAGAGAGCACCACGAAACCCTAATTCTACCGCCGCAACCTTCTGTTACCGTGAGATCCCATCTAGGGGCCTGTTTTGGAGCTCCACCGGAGGGGGATCGATCACGGAGGGCTTCTACATCTACACCATAGCCTCTCCGATGAGTTGTGAGTAGTTTACCACAGTCCTTCGGGTCCATAGTTATTAGCTAGATGGCTTCTTCTCTCTCTTTGGATCTCAATACAAAGTTCTCGACGATCTTCATGGAGATCTATTCGATGTAATTCTTTTTGCGATGTGTTTGTCGAGATCCGATGAAATGTAGGTTTATGATCAACATTATCTATGAACAATATTCTTTTCTGAAATCTTTTATGTATGATTTTAATATCCTTGCAAGTCTCTTCAAATTGTCAGTTTGGTTTGGCCTACTAGATCTATAGTTCTTGCAATGGGAGAAGTGCTTGGCTTTGGGTTCAATCTTGCGGTGTCCTTTCCCAGTGACAGCAGGGCAGCAAGGCACGTATTGTATTGTTGCCATCAACGATAAGTAGATGGGGTTTATATCATATTGCATGAGTTTATCCCTCTACATCATGTCATCTTGCTTAAGGCGTTACTCTATTCTTATGAACTTAATACTCTAGATGCATGCTGGATAGCGGTCGATGTGTGGAGTAATAGTAGTAGATGCAGAATCGTTTTGGTCTACTTGTCACGGACGTGATGCCTATATACAATGATCATGCCTAGATATTCTCATAACTATGAGCTTTTCAATCAATTGCTCGACAGTAATTTGTTCACCCACTGTAGAAATCTGCTATCATGAGAGAAGCCACTTGTGAAACCTATGGCCCCCGGGTCTATCTTCATCATATTTATCTTCCATCAACTATTTATCTTTACTTTACTTTTGTTTTGCAATCTTTGCTTTCAATCTACATATCAAAAATACCAAAAATATTATCTTATCATATCTACCAGATCTTACTTTTTGCAAGTGACCGTGAAGGGATTTACAACCCCTAATCGTGTTGGTTGCAAGGTTTTTATTTCTTTGTGCAGGTGCGAGGGACTTGCGCGTAGTCTCCTACTGGATTGATACCTTGGTTCTCAAAAACTAAGGGAAATACTTACGCTACTATGCTGCATCACCCTTTCCTCTTCGAGGGAATACAATGCAAGCTCGAGAAGTAGCAGGCGTCCTGGATGTTTGCCTTATATGCATCAGTTCTGAGTCATGTCTTGGGTCAATAGTTGGGTTGCCCGGCTCCTATGCTTACCCCTACATTCCTGATTGTTCGGCTAGGTTGTAAAGGGAGAACTACTATGATTGTACTTCTGGCTAGTCCTGTCAAGTACCTCAGTAGAGAAAGCCGAAAAGTGACTGTCATGATAAGCGAGAACCTGGTCTGCAATCCGGTGACTTTGTTTTATACTACGATCGATAGAGATATACCCCGTGTTATATGAAGGGCTGGTTCTTCGCCCAGCCAGGTGCAATTGGATGCCTTAAGTAAGGAATATTATATCCACATCAGGGGCTAGTACCTAGCCCCACATGTCAATCTCCTACGACTAAGTGAAAGCAATAACGCCGCATGGTCTGATTGCCTAGTTCACTCCCCATACACCTCCTATACGGACCAAGACATTGGATAAATTGTGTACATGCATATGATTGAACACCCCAATACTATGTACATGGTGGCTGAAGCCGACGACTGGAAACTTTCAGATTTAGATATACAGTCACATAGGAGGTAAAAGACGCTGATATTATAATAGCGCAAAAGTTATATACACTGGATTCATAAGCATAGTCTTTACGTCCAGATACAATCACTCGTAGACAACATCCTTCGAACACTGGCCTTCTACAAGGCGGGCGCCCTCGATGACGTCCTCGAAGTACTTCTCCGGCTTGCGGTGCTCCTTGCGTGTGTGCAGGCCAGCAGTAGCTATATGCACTGCTTTCATCTTCGCCCAGTGCACTTTGACACGTGCGAAGGCCATCCGAGCACCTTCTATGCAGGCCGAACGCGTTAGTGCGTCGACCCACGGACTCGCCTCGACGAGCTGCTTCATCAATCCGAAGTAGCTACTTGGGATTGGCTCAGCGGGCCATAGCCGGACTATTAAGTCCTTCATGGCCGAACCCGCCATGTTGTGCAGCTCGACCAGCTGCTTCATCTAGTCGTGGAGGGGCACCGTATGTTTTGGCGAATAGAACTGCGACGAAAACAGCTTCTCCGTGTTGTTCCCTTCTAGGGCTCGGAAATATTGGGCGGCATCTGCGCTGCTCCTCGGAAGATCAGCAAACACACCTGGAGAACTCCATAATTGTGTCAGCCCAATGTACTTCTGCCCTCCAAAGATGCTCTCTAAGAGAAATGTCTTACCAGATGCTATCTGCCGTGCCTGCTCGATTTCCTGACGGGTGCTGCGTGACTCGCCTCGCGCATCCTGGGCAGTCTTCACTGTCGCAAACAACTCGGTCACTTGTTCTGAAGTCTTCTTCTCTAATGCCTCACATTTGAGGATGGCATCGTTAAGTTCAGTCTCGACTTCGGACACCCGAGCCCGGTGCTTCTCGCACTCAGCCTTCTCGGCCTCCAAATCAGCAGCCGCTTTGTCAACGGCCACCTTGTTCGCCTGGGCCTCCTTCTTGGCCTTGGCAACCTCGCCCTTGAGGGCCTCGAGCTCAGCAGCGCCAACTGTTTTATACAGAATACAATATTAGAGTTTATAAACATACTCAATCAAATTAAGTCTTACTGACATTTCAAAAATCCGCATACCTTGTGTTTCATCCAAACGATGATTGACGCGGTCGAGGTCCGCATTCGCCACCTCGAGCTTCCGGTTTAGTTCGGCAACTTCTGCGTCTCGCGCAGTTGCCGCAACTAATGAAGCATGCACAAATAGTTCAGCTCTTTAAATATGCTACGCTATGGATACTTTGTCCGATTATTTTCAGAATCACACAAAGCATCAGGGGCTACTGGCTATATATGCGCATTAAAAATAATAAATTCTATAAAAAGCATTACATTGCTTACCTCAAAGCCTGTTAATAGGCTATTGAAGGCTTCATTCAATCCGCCCTTGACGGACTGAATCTTCCTCATCACCGCACCCATCACGGTGCGCTGCTCCTCCATGATGGAAGCACTTTGCAGTGCTCCCTCCATAGAGTCCGGCGCTTCCAGATTAACTCCAGGCGCCGCCGTATCCTCCTCCGCTTGAGGAGTCGGATCTTCGGGCCCCGGAGCCGCACTAGGCTCCGGGACAGTATTCGGTGGGGCCCGGATTGTTTGGGCCCCACGTCTTCGGTCTCCGTGGGGGTTGTTTCCCCATGGTCAGCGGCGGCCGAAGTATTACCTCCGGCCACCCCATTATCTGCCCCACCCTCGTCTCCATGGGCGGAGGACACCAGCTAGGAGGACACTTTGGTATCCCCGTCGATCATGGTCAATGGAGCTCGGACCGGCAGGTCACTCTCTGTCTCTCCAGGCGCAACAAAGTTCCTCTCCGATGAGATAGCATCAAGGTGTCCACCGGGAGGGCTCTAGGTCAGCACGGGAGAAATATTAAGTAAATGCTAAAACAAAGCAAAAGTGCAGCAACCAATCCGGACAAACTTATGATTCGGGCAGGGGTTTGACCCTAGGCTTCACCACAAAGCTATGTTCGGACGAATCCGAACTAGCTCCGAGGTTCATTTTCCTCCACGGCGTGGTCGTGCATGCGTCAGCAACGACACCCCTCTTTGTCCCCCTGCCTTGCGCAGGGAGCTCTTCTTCTTCTTCCTCTTCCTCCTCATCATCTTCCTCTGCCTCATCAGAGGAGAGGATATTGATGTCCTTGGGCTTCTTGCCCGCAGGGCGGGGGATATCTCCGGCCCCCTTGCACTTCTTCTTCTTGGGCTTCTTGTCCAGCGCCTTGTACGGCGCTGGGACCAGCATCGCCGTTAGTAAAGGCAATGTTGGGTCTTCGGGCAGAGGCGCCGGACACTTGATCCGGGTCGCCTTCTTCGTCCAGCCCTGTATATCACATAAAAATTCCAATTCCTATTATCATCAATTAAGGGAAAGGGTATGTGTTCGGCAAGGATTTCTATTACCTCTAGGGCGGAGGCCATAGTGTTGTAGCCCGCATCCTCGGTCTCTTCGGGCCATTCCTTCTGGCGCTTGAAGAGATGCTTCTAGATCTCCTTGTGCGTAAAGCCGAAGATATGCTTCAGCGGATTGTCTCCTTCCGGATCGAACTCCCATAGGGAGGAGTCCCGACTTTGGCAAGGGAGAACAAGTCGGGTCAGCATCACCTGGACCACGGAGGAGAGCAGGTGCCCCTTGGAGATTATGCCGGACACACGGCTCACAATAGTCGCCACTTCAGTATGCGACCCCCAGTTCAGAATCTTTTTGATCGAGGAGGTCAACCTCTCTAGGGGTCCGGATCTGAAAGAAGGCTCCGCCGCCCATTTGGTGTCGCGGGGTTCGATGATGTAGAACCACTCCTGCTGCCAGACTTTATTCATTTCCACGAATGAGCTCTTGGACCAAGTTGCATTCGGGAGCTTGGTAATCATTGCGCCCCCGCACTACGTGTGTTCCCCGTCCACCACCTTCGGCTTCACGTTAAAGGTCTTAAGCCATAGGCTGAAATGTGGGGGATGCGGAGAAAGGCTTCACATACCACTACAAAAGCGGATATGTGAAGGATTGAGTTCGGGACTAGATCGTGGAAATCTAGCCCGTAGAAGAACAAAAGGCCCCAAACAAAGGGGTGGAGTGGAAACCCTAGCCCCCTAACAAAGTGAGAGGTAAAAACTACCTCTCACCCGCCTCTGGGGCGGGAATCACCCGACCCTTGGAAGGGACTCGGTGTGCGATGTTGACGGAGAGATATCCCGCGCCGTGGAAGCCTCCCACTTGCCTCTGGCGCCGGATCCAGCCATGGCTTGGAAGGAGAGTGGAGGTTAAGGAACGAGCAGCGGTGGGCGCAGGAGATGAGAATACCGGGGCCAGGGAGATTGGAGAGCTCGGGCTTGAGGAAGGCGTGGGGCTAATGAAAGGGATTGATGTCCTTTTATAAGCACTGTGAATACAGAACGTCCCCCCACTTTAGCCATAAACCTCCTCAGTTCCCAAAGCGGTCGTGCGTAATGCGCGGCGTGGGTGCTCACGACATAAGGATCCCACAATAAGCGGGCACGATCTCTATTCTAACGGGACGTGTCAATGAGGATATACCTCGAAACACGAAACTAGGACCAAATAAACAGTTCGATATATTAGTGGGATGGACGCGACGCTTCACCCAAAAGTTGTCAGTAGAGACACACTATTTATTTTATTTTAAGAGCTGCCTTCGAGGCTAAGGGTTGTACTAACCTTGCAGAGCCGAACACAATACACCTATTTGCAGAAGATCTATTAGGAAGAAGGAACCCGCCTTGCAATGCCGAAGACAATACGGAAGCCGAACTCATCGTCATCGAAGATAGGTTCAGGGGCTACTTAGGGAGGCCTGGATCGAGGGGTCCTCATGTGGCCGGACAAACTCCTGGTGGGCCGGACTGGTGGGCTGTGAAGATTATAAGCGGAGATCATCTCTCGTATCCGGATAGGACTCCTGTATTCATGTAATGGCAAGTTTTAGGTTCGGATGTAGATTTTCCTTCCTCTGCAAGATGACATGTACAAACCCTAGGCCCTTCCGGTGTGTATATAAACCGGAGGGTTTAGTCCGTAGAGGCTAGAACAGAATCACAGTATCCTCATAGGCTAGACTTAGGGTTTAGCCATTACGATCTTGAGGTAGATCAACTCTTGTATTCATATTCATCCATATTAATATAGCAAGAAGTAGGGTATTACCTCAATCGAGAGGGCCTAAACCTGGGTAAACATCGTGTCCCCAGTCTCATGTTACCATCGATCCTCAGACGCATAGTTCGGGACCCCCTACCCAAGATCCACCGGTTTTGACACCGACACTCATCACGTGATCGGGATAGAATTGCATCTTGGGCGTGACAAGTTGGTATCAGAGCCTCGACCAACCATAGGAGCCCCCTTGATTGATCGTAGTTTGGCTGTTGTCGAGTCTAGAAGAAAACTAATTTCAGAGTCTAGTTATATCGGAGAGTAGGAATTCTTTTTACTCCTCAGCCCCTTCGTCACTCTGGTGAGGAATCTTGACGTAGGTGTTTTGAATTACTCCTCTTCCCCTTCAATTTTTTAGGATCATGTAGTTAGTTTTCCGACCGTGGCGATGTCAGCTCTTTTCATCCATGTATTGGTTGTATGTGTTGAACCATTACTCCGTTTTGGGCATGCTCTATATGAAACTTGCTTGGTTTTGCATGTAGATGCATCATGCCATGTTGCATCCATGTTTTGAGAGTGTTTGCATGATGTTTGAATGCATTTTGCATCAATGCCTTGTGTAACTTGTTTTTCTCATATCTTCTAGTCCGTAGCTCCGAATGTAGCCTTGTCATGCATCATATTTGGTTGAGCATCTTGTCTTGTTTATGTGTTGTGTGTTTACCATGTTGATTGCTTCTTCTCGTTAGTTCCTGTTTCGTTGTGATCGTGAGGATTCATTCGACTACACTCGGTTCGTCTTCGTGGCTTCGTCTTCTTCATGGACTTGTTCTTCTTCCTTGTAGGATCTCAGGCAAGATGACCGTCACATTGGATCTCATTACTATCATTGCTATGCTAGTTGTCTCGATGATATCGCTATATGTCGCGCTACCTATCTATTCGTTTGTCAGCCTCTCATTGTTGCCATGAAACCTCTAACCTTTGACACCATCCCAGCAAACCGTTGTATGGCTATGTTACCGCTTGCTCAGCCCCTCTTATAGCGTTGTTAGTTGCAGGTGAAGATGAAGATTGCTCCATGTCGGAACTTAGATATGTTGGAATATCACAATATCTCTTATTTAAATTAATGCACCTATTTTTGGGGAACGTAGTATTTCAAAAAAAATCCTACGATCACGCAAGTTCTATCTAGGAGAAGCATAGCAACGAGCGGGGACAGTGTGTCCACGTACCCTCGTAGACCGAAAGCGGAAGCGTTTAGTAACGCGGTTGATGTAGTCGAACGTCTTAACGATCCAACCGATCCAAGTACTGAACGTACGGCACCTTCGTATTCAGCACACGTTCAGCACGATGACGTCCCTCGAGCTCTTGATCCAGTTGAGGATGAGGGAGAGTTCCGTCAGCACGATGGCGTGGCGACGGTGTTGATGATGTGATCTACGCAGGGCTTCGCCTAAGCACTACGACAATATGACCTGAGGTGGAATATATGGAGGGGGGCTAAAACAATTGTTAACTTGTGTGTTCTAGGGTGCCCCCTGCCCGCATATATAAAGGAGCAAGGGGGAGACTGGCTGGCCCTATAGGGCGCGCCCAAGGGGGGCAATCCTACTCCTAGTAGGAGTTGGACCCCCCCTTTCCTAGTCCAACTAGGAGAAGAAGGAAGGAGAGGGGAAGGAGAAGGAAGGAGGGGGCGCCGCCCCTCCCCCTAATCCAATTCGGACTAGGCCCATGGGGGAGGGCGCGGCCAGCCCTTGGCTGATCCTTCTCTCTCCCCTAAGGCCCAATAAGGTCCATTACTTCCCCGGTGGTTCTGATAACCCTTCCGGCACTCCGAAATTTATTCGGTGACCCCCGAAACTCATCTGGTGTCCTAATAACATCGTCCAATATATCATTATTTATGTCTCGACCATTTCGAGACTCCTCGTCATGTCCGTGATCTCATCCGGGACTCCAAACAAACTTCGGTCATCAAAAACACATAATTCATAATACAAATCGTCATCGAACGTTAAGCGTGCGGACCCTACGGGTTCGAGAACTATGTAGACATGACCGAGACATGTCGCTGGTCAATAACCAATAGCGGAACCTGGATGCTCATACTGGCTCCTACATATTCTACGAAGATCTTTATCGGTCAAACCGCATAACAACATACGTTGTTCCCTTTATCATCAATATGTTACTTGCTCGATATTCGATCGTCAGTATCATCATACCTAGTTCAATCTCGTTACCGGAAAGTCTCTTTACTCATCTCGTAATACATCATCACGTGACTAACTCATTAGTCATTTGTTTGCAAGGCTTATTATGATGTGTATTATCGAGAGGGCCCAGACATACCTCTCCGACACTCGGAGTGACAAATCCTAATCTTGATCTATGCCAACACCACAAACACTTTCGGAAACACCTGTAGAGCATATTTATAATCACCCAGTTACGTTGTGATGTTTGATAGCACACAAGGCGTTCCTTCGGTATTCGGGAGTTGCGTAATTTCATAGTCAAAGGAACATGTATAAGTCATGAAGAAAGCAATAGCAATAAAACTAAACGATCATTGTGCTAAGCTAACGGATGGGTCTTGTCAATCAAATCATTCTCCTAATGATGTGATCCTTTTAATCAAATGACAACACATGTCTATGGTTAGGAAACTCAACCATCTTTGATTAACTAGCTAGGCAAGTAGAGGCATACTAGGGACACTCTGTTTTGTCTATGTATTCACACATGTATCAAGTTTCCGGTTAATACAATTCTAGTATGAATAAACGACATTTATCATGATATATAAGGAAATATAAATAACAACTTTTTTATTGCCTCTAGGGCATATTTCCTTCAGTCTCCCACTTGCACTAGAGTCAAAAATCTAGATTACATAGTAATGATTCTTACACCCATGGAGTCTTGGTGGTGATCATGTTTTGCTCGTGGAAGAAGATTAGTTAACGGGTCTGTGACATTCAGATCCATATGTATTTTGCAAATCTCTATGTCTCCCTCCTTGACTTGATCACGGATGGAGTTGAAGCGTCTCTTAATGTTCTTGGTTCTCTTATGAAACATGGATTCCTTCGCCAAGGCTATTGCTCCAGTGTTGTCACAAAAGATTTTCATTGGAACCGATGCACTAGGTATTACACCTAGATTAGATACGAACCCCTTCATTCAGATTCCTTCATTTGCTGCTTCCGAAGCAGCTATGTACTCCTCTTGGAACTGCACCAACTGACAGCTCCACCGTTCAACAAAAATACGTATCCGGTTTGTGACTTAGACTCATCCGGATCAGTGTCAAAGCTTGCATCGACATAACCATTTACGACGAGCTCTTTGTCACCTCCATAAACGAGAAACATATCCTTCATCCTATTTAGGTACTTCAGGATGTTCTTGACCGCTGTCCGGTGATCCACTCCTAGATTACTTTGGTACCTCCCTGCCGGACTTATAGCAAGGCACACATCAGGTCTGGTACACAACATTGTATACATGATACAACCTATGGCTGAAGCATAGGAAATGACTTTCATTTTCTCTCTATCTTCTGAAGTGGCCGGGCATTGAGGCTTACTCAACTTCACACCTTGTAACACAGGCAGGAACCCTTTCTTTGACTGATCCATTTTGAATTTCTTCAAAACTTTATCATGGTATGTGCTTTGTGAAAGTCTAATATTAAGCGTCTTGATTTATCTCTATAGATCTTGATGCCAAATATATAAGCAGCTTCACCGAGGTCTTTCGTTGAAAATTTCTTATTCAAGTATCCTTTTATGTCATCCAGAAATTCTATATTATTTCTAATCAACAATATGTCATCCACATATAATATCAGATATGCTACAGATCTCCCACTCACTTTCTTGTAAATACAGGCTTCTCCAAAAGTCTGTATAAAACCATATGCTTTGATCACCTCATCAAAGCGTATATTCCAACTCCGAGATGCTTGCACCAGTCCATAGATGGATCGCTAGAGCTTGCACACTTTGTTAGCACCTTTAGGATTGACAAAACCTTCTAGTTGCATCATATACAACTCTTCTTTGAGATATCCATTAAGGAATGCTGTTTTGACATCCATTTGCCAGATTTCATAATTATAAAATGCGATAATTGCTAACATGATTCAGACAGACTTAAGCATCACTACGGGTCAGAAAGTCTCATCGTAGTCAACTCCTTGAACTTGTCGAAAACCTTTCGCAACAAGTCGAGCTTTGTAGACAGTAACATTACCATCGACGTCAGTCTTCCTCTTAAAGATCCATTTGCTTTCAATGTCTTGCCGATCATCGGGCAAGTCAACCAAAGTCCACACTTTGTTCTCATACATGGATCCCATCTCAGAGTTCATGGCCTCAAGCCATTTTGCGGAATCTGGGCTCATCATCTCTTCCTCATAGTTCGTAGGTTCATCATGGTCTAGTAACATGACTTCCAAAACAAGGTTATCGTACCACTCTGGTGCAGAACGTACTCTGATTGACCTACGAGGTTCAGTAGTGTAACGCCCAAGATGCGACTATATCTCCTACGTGTCGAGGCACGACTTAGAGGCATAGTCGCATTTTTGTATGATCGCAAGATGGTCATCTTCACACATTCCCATGTACAAGAACAAAGGGGAAAACATAGTTGGCTTACAATCGCCACTTCACACAATTCATAAATAAGTCATACATTCATCCAAGTACAATCATGGTCCAGCTACGTACAAATCCAAATGAAAAGATAACCACCCACTATGCCTGATCGACCCTAGTAGGAACCACTACTGATCATCGGGAAACGTCACATACATACGCCCACGTTCCTCATCGAACTCCCACTTGATTTCCTGGCCATCAACTGAATCGTACTCGCTTGTACCTGCACCTGTGTTTGTAGTAAACTGTGAGTCACGAGGACTCATCAATCCCATTCCCGGGTATCAAAACTATCAAAGACTTTGGGTAAGGATAAAGTGTATAAGTGGGCTGCGGCAGCACTAAGCGTAGATTAGGTGGCTAGCTTACGTATCATCAGAGCGATAAGAGAAGTGAAAGCTTCGTGAACTAAATCCTGATCACTAGATGATCTTGTCTACCTATGAGTCATCCATAACCCAATCGTGTTCTCTTCCCGAACTTCCTCGAAAAGAGACCATCACGACTACTCACACGGTAGTGTATTATGTTTGAGGGATTGTGTCAAGTTATCTACAACTGGATATTAACAAATTCCAATCCGCCACATAACCATGGGCACGGCTTTCCAAAGATCATAACCCTGCAGGGGTGTCCCAACTTAGCCCATCACAAGCTCTCGCGATCAACAGAGGTAACAACCCCTTATCTTACGGACAACCCAATTAGACTCGGAATCCCGATGTACAAGATATTTCGACAATGGTAAAACTGAAAGTGCAACTATCCCTGGGTGGTTTTGGTAACTACTAACAAAATATATCTCATTGAACTAATGCTATCTCAAGATAATATTTCAGGAAAGTTCAATGATTGGCATGGCATGGATTAGGATTGTGGACCCCTCAAAATGCTAAGGACAAATGATTGGCTCAAGCTCAAGACTCTACATTTTCCTTTTTAGTGATCCAAGATCACATTGAGTCCATAGGAAAGCTAATACTATTAAAAGGGGATGAGGTGTTGCATAATGGTTTGCTTGCTCAAAATGCTTAGTGATATGCTCCAAAACCCTCAACAACTTTCCCGCATCCACATATGTCCCAAACCAAAAGTCAAACTCGGCCCCATCGAAAAGATCTATCAGGCGCCACCGAATTCATTTGACATAGCCACTGCCAGAAAGGGATCTCGGTCTCACCGAGATGGGATTGCAAACTCCCTGTTTCCCTTCGTAACATTTCAGTCTCACCGAGATGAGCGATCGGTCCCACCGAGTTCGCAATGCAAACTCTCTGTTGCCTCTACGTAACGTTTCGGTCTCACCGAAACGAGTGAATCGGTCCCACCGAGTTTGCCTGACGAACTCTCTGCGTGCTCATTACCAAAATCGGTCTCACCGAGTTTGTGTAATTGGTCCCACCGATATTACGTTATGCCCTAACCCTAATGAAATCGGTCCCATCGAGTTGATCATATACCTAATGGTCACATTATGAACTAGATCGGTATGACCGAGTTCTCTGAATCGGTCCCACCGAGTTTGGTAAATTGTGTGTAACGATTAGATTTTCTGTGGAGGCTATATATACCCCTCCACCTACTCTTCACTCGTGGAGAAAGCCATCAGAACATACCTACACTACCATCATTCATGTTCTGAGAGAGAACCACCTACTCAAGTGTTGAGATCAAGATATTCCATTCCTATCATATGAACCTTGTTCTCTAGCCTACCCCAAGTTGCTTTCCACTCAAATCCTTCTTCCACCATATCCAAATCTGTGAGGAATTGTTTGAGTGTTGGGGAGACTATCATTTGAAGCATTTGAGCAAGGAGTTCATCATCAACGCGCCATCTATTACCTTTTGGAGAGTGGTGTCTCCTAGATTGGTTAGGTGTCACTTGGGAGCCTCCGACAAGATTGTGGAGTTGGACCAAGGAATTTGTAAGGGCAAGGAGATCGCCTACTTCGTGAAGATCTACCGCTAGTGAGGCAAGTCCTTCATGGGCGATGGACATGGTGGTATAGACAAGGTTGCTTCTTCGTGGACCCTTCGTGGGTGGAGCCCTCCGTGGACCCGCGCAGCCGTTACCCTTTGTGGGTTGAAGTCTCCATCAACTTGGATGTACGATAGCACCACCTATCGGAACCAAGACAAAAAGCATCGTTGTCTTCACTTGCGTTTGCTCCCTCCAAACTCCTCCCTTTACCTTCATATGCAATTGTTTACTTTCTGCTGCTATACTCTTAGAATTGCATGTGTAGGTTGATTGCTTGACTTGTGCTAAGTTGCTAAAATCTACCAAGAATTAAAATTGGGAAAAGGCTAGATTTTTATTTGGTCAAGTAGTCTAATCACCCCCCTCTAGACATACTTTCGATCCTACAAGTGGTATCAGAGCTTTGGCCTCCATTTGCCGTGATTTCCATAGCTTTGGTGATCATAGCCTTGGTTTCACAACCTAGGAGAGTATGGCGTCTAGCGAGGGAAGTTATCGCCATAGAGGTCCTTATTTTGATGGTACTAATTTTGCTAGTTGGAAGCATAAGATGATAAATGCATATTCTTGGACATAACCCTACCGTTTGGGCTATTGTGTGTATTGGTTTGCAAGGTGAATTCTTTGATTGGAAGGAACCGAACAATGGAGCTACCGCGGAAGAGTTGAAGATGCTACAATACAATGCTCAAGCTTACGATATCCTCTTCAACAGACTGTGCCCCGAAGAATTCAACAAAATCAGCCGTCTTGAGAATGCAAAGGAAATTTGGGATACTTTCATTGATATGCACGAAGGTACCGACTCCATCAAGGAATCCAAGTTGGATGTGCTTCAAAGTCAACTTGACAAGTTCAAGATGAAGGATGGTGAAGGTGTCGCTGAAATGTACTCTAGGCTTGCTCTCATCACAAATGAGATTGCCGGCTTAGGAAGCGAAGAGATGACCGACAGATTCATCATAAAGAAAATCCTAAGAGCCTTGGATGGAAAATATGATACCGTGTGCACATTGATCCAAATGATGCCAAATTACAAAGTTCTCAAGCCAATAGAAGTCATTGGAAGAATTGTTGCTGATGAGATGTCACTCAAAGATAAAGAAGAGCTTCACAACAAGTCTAGTGGTGCTTACAAAGCCTCATGTGACGCTCCTACATCATCAAATGTGAAACAAGACTTCAATGAAGAATTGAGCTTAACCGTGAAGAACTTCAACAAGTTCTACAAGAGTAGAAGCAAATAGAGAAGCTCCAAGTCAAGGTCCTACAATGACAAGAGATCTTCAAGACGTGATCGGAATTGCTACAATTGTGGAAGACCCGGACACTACTCCAATGAGTCTACGGCTCCCCACAAAAGAAGAGAAGACTCACCTAAAAGGAGAAGTAGAAGAGAAGATTCACCATCAAGAGAGAGAAGGAGTAGAGATGATCGTTATGAACGAAGACCTTCTCGGAGAAGCAAAGATTCGGAAAGGAAGGACAAATCATCAAGGAGCTATACAAGACGAAGACATCAAGCTCATGTTGGTGAATGGGCATCCGGTTCCGACTCCGATAACCACTCCGAGAGAAGCTACTACTCCGACTCCGAAGGTACTCAAGTAGAAGGTGTTGCCAGAATTGCTCTTGTGTCAACCAACTCCTACGACATATTTGACTCACCAAATGAAGGAATTGGAAGATGCTTCATGGATAAAGGCCCTAATGTATCACACCCCGAGTATCTTGATTTCGATAGTGCTGAAGATGACTTGCTAGGAGATGATGATTTACTTGTTGGTAGCAATAGTGATGAAACTTTGGATGAAAACTATGATGAAATTGCTAATCAAGATAAAATGAATGACAATGATAAGGAGAAGATTGAGCGCCTAACTAAAGAACTAAAAACTCTTAAGTTAGCTCATGAAACTACCTTGGAAGATCATCGAAAACTTTTAAAGACTCATGAGAAGTTACGCTTTGAAAAGCTCAACCTTGAGCAAGAGCATGAGTTCTTAAAAGCAATCAATGATGATCTTCGCAAGAAAAGTTCTTCTTACATTGCCAAGCGTTTACACTTGTCTACCTACATGCCACAAGTAAAACCTAGCAACAAGAACAAGAAAGATTCTTCCTCTACTAGTAACAATAATCATGCTAAATCCAATGATGTTGCTTCTAGTAGTTCCATTGATTCCACTAATGACTCTCTTAGCCAAGTTACACTTGAGCAAGAAAATAGCTTATTGAAGGGAATTATAGAGAAAGGTGTTTACAAGAGTCTTGCCGGGAGTAAGCAATTTGAGGAGATTGTACGCAAGAAAGGAAGACATCGGAAGAATCAGGGTGCTGGTTTTCAATGAAAGTTCAATGCCAATGGACTTGAGTGGGAGGAAGATCAATAGCCCAAGACGAAGTTTGTTCCTCAACAAGAGAAGTATGATCCTACTTCTTTTCAAGGGACACAAGCACAAGATGATCTTCCACCACAAGACCACAAGCTAAAGGGCAAGGATAAGCTTCAAGAAGAGATTGATGCATTTGAAGAAACTCCTAAGGCCTTGGTCAAGTGGGTTCCCAAGACTACAACAAGTTCTACTTCATCAAGTATGACTCCAACTCCAAGGATTCCCATCAAGATGGTGTGGATCCCGAAGAAGAAGAACTAGAGAGTTCTTGAGGGTGACACCGCCAACAAACGTCACTCATATTATTTTGGCAAGGACAAGTGCAAACAACTTCCATATCTTGCATTAGTCCAAGGAGTCACGAACCCTCTTGTTGGTAAGACAAGGGACAAGGTAACCTAACGCTTTCACGGACATCATCATGTGTGCAATTCACTCTATGTCTATGGATATCCTTGTTTGTTCCTTGTGGGAATAACCCGTGTAGGTATTGAAAGTGCAACTCACTCCAATGGATTGCTCCAAATGATCTACATCAACATTGAGCATCTACATCTTCAACACCTACATGAAGTGATCATCGACAAAACCCAAGGTTAGTTCATCCCTCTTAGGGGGGGTATCACATCTAGGGGGAGCTTTACTCTAACAATTGAGCTAAAGCAATTCTAATGATGTGAACACACCAATGCTTTATGTAAAAGTGGTAACCCCACTTGTGCTTAAACGATGAGTATGACCTATGATCAAATGTTCTCATTTGGATCCTAAGTCAATATACTCATATATAGATGACCTAGTCATCACCAATTGGTTGATAGATGCAAGAATGGTTGTGCATGCTTTGCCACATGTTTCATTTTCTATCTTATTGTGTGATCATGTTGAATGCATATTTTTCTCATTCGAGGACATCCATTTGTTGCTTTGATTGTTTGGCTCGTTTTATTTTGCCAAATGGATGGACAAGAATGCCTAAGAACCCTCTCTAGCTATCTATGATTTTCTCGTCTCAAACTCTATTCATGCTACATCACAAAGCTTGATCAAGTCAGTATCAAAACCACTCTGTGTGAGGAGCACTCGGAGTCCCCGAATCGTCATAGGCTTAAACTTCCAAAACCTCTTTGTGCATTTCGGTATGACCGAGTCATCCACTTCGGTCACACCGAGTTCACTAAGTTGATCTAGGTTTTCAATCTCGGTGCAACCGATTTGAACTTTTCGTTCCCACCAAGTTGCAGTAATTGCTAGCATTTTTGCATCTCGGTGTCAGCAAGTTGTTCCACTCGGTCACACCGATAGTGTCAGGTTATATATATACCGACGGGCAAAATTTTGGAAAGCTTTCCAAACCCTTCAGCCCGCGCGTGACCTGCTCTGCCTCTTCGGGTCTCCGGATCGTCTCCTTGCCGCCAGTGACCTCTCGCCGCTGGACTCCGTCGCCGTCAACGGAAATCTTCACTGCCGTTGCGGCCGTAGCAAGTTCACCGCCGAGTTAGGGTATGAACTTGATTCTTTGTGCTATTCCTTAACTCTGATTCGTAGCACATTGCATTGCCATGACCCCTTCCACGTATGAGATCTTCCTATCCAGCAAAAACTCCATAGAAAGTAGTTTTGATTCGAAAAATTTAGGGTTAGGTCTCCGCCGAACTCATCTCGGACCGGCCGAGTTGTAGAAATCGGTCCCACCGATTTGTCTTAGGCCATTGCACAAGTGATTTTCGGTCTGACCAAAAGTTGCAAATCGGTGTGACCGAGGTCAACTCTCTGTGAAACCCTAGCAATATCAGTGCCACCAAACTGTGACTGCTCTGACCAAGTTCACTAGTTCAGGCCCCAGAATTGCTTCGGTGTCACCGAGTTTAACAAATTGGTAGCTCCGAAATGCTTTCTGTAGAGAACTAAAACTAAGTTTTTCTTGTCATCTGGTTTGCAAAAATTCCATGCTTTGTGATGCTCATCCATTCTACCTCATCTACATCTATTCATAGGGTCAGCTTTCAGTGCCTAGATGTCAGATCAAAGTGATAGCCAGAATGTGTCTGAGGAGCAGGTACACCTGAGTGAGGGCACTAGTCCCTCTAGCAGCTTTGATGAGGGTAGCAGGAGCACACCTAGTGATCTTCCAAAGGCTGCTACCAAGTCAAGGAAGAAGAAAACTTCAGATACTGAGGATGAGGACTTTGTGGCAGATGAGGCCACTTCCAAGAAGAAAGTGCTCAGGAAGGAGTATGGCACAGCTGAGACAACTAAGCCAGGTCAGAAAAGGAAGATCCCTACCAAGAGGATTCCCATGTCTAAGACCAGAGCCTCTACTCAAGAGACTATGGTGTTCACACTCGAATCAAGGGATGATGAGCCTGGAGGTACAAAGAAGAGACCTGGGAAGACAACAGCCAGAGTGATTGACAAGCCATCCATGAGGGATGATGATGAAGCTAAAGCAGAAGAGGAAGAGGTTGCTGGACTAGCACCCAAAGCTCAAAAGCTTATTGTAGATGCTATCAAGTCTGGGGCTGCTCCTTCTAAGCCCAAGAATGCTCCCAAAACTGCTCAAGCCACCAAGTCTGCACCCAAGAGGAGCACAAGGAATATTCCAGCTTCAGAAAAGAACAAGGCCCCAGTGCCTAAAGTTGGTGAGGAAGCTGAGGCCCAAGTGCTCAGAAAGTTGAAGCCCAAGATCCCTGACCATGACAACACTCATTTAGTTGCTGAGGACATGAAGCTGAGGAAGAATGCAGGTCTTAGGTTGTGGAGAAAGAGTGATCCATATGCTATAAGGAGAAGGACTGCTGTGGACTACAGGTTTCACACCAAGGAACATCAAGACTTCTATGAGACAGTCGTGCTTGACAAGAATCCCATTGTGTGTGATATGAGAAGGGTGGACTGGGACTTCATTGATGATAATGCAGATTATTTCCCCAATGTGCACGAGAGCTTCAAAGCATGTGGAGTTGACAAGTTTGTGGCTCAAAAGTTGACTAAGTGGAATGAAGAACTCATCATGCAATTCTACACCACAACTCACTTCTATCCTGATGGTAGGATTGTATGGATGTCTGAAGGTACAAGGTACTAGTCAACTGTTGCTGAGTGGGAAAAGCTAATCAATGCCCCTGAAGAGCATGAGGATGATCTGGATGTCTATGCCAAGAATAAGCAAGACCACAACTCCATGGAAAATATGTACAAGGTGATCCCTGATGATGATTTGGAAACACACAAGTTTGGATCTGTATATCACTTGCAGGCTGGTCTAGCCACCATCAACACAATCTTGAAACATACACTGTTGCCTAAATTCTGAGATGCAAAGATGATCAGAGGACATTCTATCAACATGCTGCATATTTTTGATGTGCCCCAAAAATTCAAAGTCATCAGCCTCATTGTTGAAACGATCAAGAGGACTGTTGCAGATCAGAAGAGATCATGTGGGTATGCTCCACACATCCAGATACTCATCAACTCTAAGATGAGCACATGCACATACTCATTGGACAGAGAATATCTACCCCTGGTGCCTAACTTTGAGGATAACACAGTTGTCATGGATGAAAATGAACCATCTTTAGTGCAAGCTCATGAAAGGAGAGAGAAAGCCAAAGCAGAGAAAGCTGCCAAGATGCCAAGTGCAGAAGCAGCATCTCAAATGACTCTCAAGTCCAAGCAAGATCAAATGGCATATCTGATTCAAGCTACCATGAGGATTGAGAAGGGCTTGGACACCCTGACTCAGAATCAGGAGAGCTTGGAGAGGATCATTGAGACTAAGTTCTATGATCTTGATCTAAAAGTGACAGAGATCCAGTCTACAGTTGAGAAGCTTCAGGAGGAAGCAGAGGAGAGAGGAGGACAGGCTACCACAGATGCATTTCAGCGAGTGCCTAGAGGACAGAGATCTGATGCGGTACCAGTTCCAGATACTAGAGCTACTACATCTGCACCAGCAGCCACAGCTTTCGTGCCACCTCCAGCAGCCACTCCACCAGCTCCAACTACTTCATCTGAAGCCTTTGTCCTTGGAGTTCTCTCTACACCGCCTCCTGAAGACCAAGCCCGAGAGACGCATAGCTCTATGCATTTTCAAACTTTTTGGTAACTTGTTGCCAAAGGGGGAGAAATATGTATAGATCATAGGCTTCTAGAGAGAGTGTTTTGCCTCTTTGGTCTCTCTTGCCTTTGGTTGAACTTTATTGTGTGTTTGCTTCATACTCTATGTCCGTGTGTGTGAGATACTTGTGTGATCATGTGTTGGATCATATGCTACCTTAATGTTTGCTTGGATGATATTATCTCCATATTTCCATATGATCATTCACTTTGCTTGGTGATGAGTGCATGTTTTAGTGTATTATATCATTTTGAGCGCTCCACCAAGATGTATGTGACATGGAAGAGTAACCCATGATCCTAATCGATTGTGCATTTGCATTCAAACGCAAACTTGAAATAATGCACAAATTTAGGGGGAGCTCTTGTTTATAACATACTTCTCAAAGCGACGATGTATTTAAATTTTATTATCATTTGTCGAAGCTTTGATCTATATGTTGTCATCAATTACCAAAAAGGGGGAGATTGAAAGTGCAACTATCCCTGGGTGGTTTTGGTAATTACTAACAACATATAGCTCATTGAACTAATGCTATCTCAAGATAATATTTCAGGAAAGTTCAATGATTGGCATGGCATGGATTAGGATTGTGGACCCCTCAAAATGCTAAGGACAAAGGATTGGCTCAAGCTCAAGACTCTACATTTTCCTTTTTAGTGATCCAAGATCACATTGAGTCCATAGGAAAACCAATACAATTAAAAGGGGATGAGGTGTTGCATAAAGGTTTGCTTGCTCAAAATGCTTAGTGATATGCTCCAAAACCCTCAACCACTTACCCACATCCACATATGTCCCAAACCAAAAGTCAAACTCGGCCCCACCGAAAAGATCTATCCGGCGCCACCGAGTTCATTTGACATAGCCACTCCCAGAAACCCAAATCATTTCGGTCTCACCAAAAGGGATCTCGGTCTCACCGAGATGGGATTGCAAACTCTCTGTTTCCCTTCTTAACATTTCGGTCTCATCGAGATGAGCGATCGGTCCCATCGAGTTCACCATGCAAACTCTCTGTTGCCTCTTCGTAACGTTTCGGTTTCACCGAAACGAGCAAATCGGTCCCACCGAGTTTGCCTGACCAACTCTCTGTGTGCTCATTACCAAAATCGGTCTCACCGAGTTTGTGTAATCGGTCCCACCGAGATTACGTTATGCCCTAACCCTAATGAAATCGGTCCCACCGAGTTGATCATATCGGTCCCACCGAAATACCTAACGGACACATTCTGAACTAAATTAGTCTGACCGAGTTCTCTAAATCGGTCCTACCGAGTTTGGTAAATTGTGTGTAATGGTTAGATTTTGTGTGGAGGCTATATATGCCCCTCCACCCACTCTTCACTCGTGGAGAGAGCCATCAGAACATACCTACGCTTCCATCATTCATGTTCTGAGAGAGAACCACCTACTCAAATGTTGAGATCAAGATATTCCATTCCTACCATAGGAATCTTGTTCTCTAGCCTTCCCCAAGTTGCGTTCCACTCAAATCCTTCTTCCACCATATCCAAATCTATGAGGAATTGTTTGAGTGTTGGGGAGACTATCATTTGAAGCATTTGAGCAAGGAGTTCATCACCAACGCATTGTCTATTACCTTTTGGAAAGTGGTGTCTCCTAGATTGGTTAGGTGTCACTTGGGAGCCTCCGACAAGATTGTGGAGTTGAACCAAGGAGTTTGTAAGGGCAAGGAGATCGCCTACTTCGTGAAGATCTACCGCTAGTGAGGCAAGTCCTTTGTGGGCGATGGCCATGGTGGGATAGACAAGGTTGCCTCTTCGTGGACCCTTCGTGGGTGGAGCCCTCCGTGGACTCGCGCAGCCGTTATCCTTCGTGGGTTGAAGTCTCCATCAACTTGGATGTACGATAGCACCACCTTTCGGAACCAAGACAAAAAACATCATTGTCTTCACTTGCGTTTGCTCCCTCCAAACTCCTCCCTTTACCTTCATATGCAATTATTTGCTTTCCGCTGCTATACTCTAAGAATTGCATGTGTCGGTTGATATCTTGACTTGTGCTAAGTTTCTAAAATTTGCCAAGAATTAAAATTGGGAAAAGGCTAGATTTTTATTTGGTCAAGTAGTTTAATCACCCCCCCTCTAGACATACTTTCGAGCCTACAAAAACAAATCCAGCAAGACCTCCCGACGTGCCGACACCCTGATAGGAGCCGTGTGTATCTCGTCTCAGGCAACAATTGGATAGGTCAGCCTACAGGTATATACCAAATACCTCGGGTTTCCTCAAGGTGGTGCCGCAGTCTGCCCAGTTTGGACCAACACTCATGAGGAGCACTGGCCCGGGTTGTTAATTAAGTCCTCGGGTGCTAGCCGGTCCCTATGCAAGTTTTAGTTATTAGGCAAATGGTAAAACCAATGTTAGGCCTTGCTGGAGGAGTTTTATTCAGAGCGAACTATCAAGGGGGCCCATAAACCCCAACCGCGTTAGGAACGCAAAATCAAGGAACATAACACCGGTTAACCAGTTCTTAAGCCGGCATGAGTGGAACAAAACACCGAGAAAAAGGCCAAGCCTTCCACCCATTGCCAAGTATATAGGGTGCATTAATTTAATAGAGATATTGTGTTATTCCCAAAATATCCAATCCTCATGGAGCAAACTTCATCTTCACCTGCAACTAACAACGCTATAAGAGGGGGGCTTGAGCAAAGCGTAACTTAGCCAAACAACGGTTTGCTAGGAAGGTAATTAGAGGTTTCATGGCAAGGTAGGGGCTCACATGCAAAAGGATAGGAATCACGATTAAGAAATAGAGCGAGGCATCTAGCATAGCAACAATAGAGGTGATATCAAGGAATGGTCATCTTACCTGGGATCCCGCAAGGAAAAAGAACAAGTCCATGAAGAAGACAAAGGTCGTAGTCGAACGGATCCTCACAACTCCAGAACGAAACCGAAGCTAACGAAAGAAGCAACCGGAAAGAAGCAAACAACATGGTAAACACACATATCATAACAATGGCATGATGCACAAACAAGTATGATGCATGTCCGGTTTAAATATGCATGGCATGACAAAGTGCACAAACAACACTACAATTTAAGTGGAGCTCAATATGCAATGAGTTGCATATTGACAAAACACCACATCCTATTTATTTAGTTTGATCTCGTTTATGTAGACAACAATATTAAATGTTCTTTAACATGGCAAGAGGTGAAGCATGAGCAAACTACACTATCTAGGCATTTTAAATGAGGCCGGAAACAACAAACAACAATCCCGGAAAATCCCCATGTGCATATTTTGAATTTGGCACTATTCTTCCTATTACATAATTTTAATATTATTAAACAACAAAAGTAAATGCACCATGTTATTGTACACAATTTTCCAGCTCATTTACATCTAAAGTTTATTTAAAATCGAGCTACGGTTATTAAGTTATGAAATAAACCATTTTAACATGTTATTTTAGCAAATTAAAACAAACAACAAGTTTAAACATTTTAAACAGGGATGAAAGTGGCATATTATAATTCTACACAAAATTCTAAGCATTTTTCATATATAACATGTTTAATTCTGATGCACGGTTATGGAGTTATTAAAGGGCCAATTCCATTTCTGCCCTTAACTTGATCCCACTACTCAAATTTGCCCCTAATGCCGAAGTGTGCTCAAATTTGCCCCTCTTCCGTTAAGTGATGTTATAGAAATGCCCTTCCATACATTTTCCGTCTGGTCAAAGGCCTTTGACCGTTAAGTGTGCGTATAGAAAAATCTAACGGTCAAAGGCCTTTGCTGGACGGAAAATGTACGGAAGGGCATTTCTATAAGTGCACTTAACGGAAGAGGGGCAAATTTGAGCACACTTCGGAATTAGGGTTAAATGTGAGTAGTGGGATCAAGTTAAGGGCAGAAATGCAATTGTCCCGTTATAAAATGCATGAACATAAGGGTCAATTTTGCAAAACTAGCAACTGTGGAAATTACTAAATGCGCAGAGACTAAAGAAACACGGGCTGAATCTGGCTGGACTGAGCTTCTCACCACGGCACTTGGGCCGGCTCAGATCTGGCAAGGCTGGGGCAAGCTAGGCCTTGGACAAGGCTCACCCGAGGTAAACCCGGAGCGGGACGAGCGCATCGTGGCTCGAGGCAGAGGTTACGGGCGCGGTCAACGCTTGAGCAGATCGAGCGCTCGTTCGATGCAGGCGGTGCTCGAAGCAGAGGAGCAGTGCGCGACGTGGCAGTGACCAGGGACGAGACGGGTAGCGGCGCGGGGCTCGGCTCGGAGTCGAGGTCGCTGGAGGGTGGTTGTAACACCCCAAAATCTTTGACCATTGATTTATAAATCAAATTTTTTACCAGGAGTTTAAACCTTTAATTCTTTGGGTTTTCTTTGGTTTCAGAACCACTTTTTCTTTTGAATTTGTGGAGTTTTTTCCCTAGTGAAAACTTTTCAGATATGTTATTTGGACCTGTTTGCCCTACCTAAGAAAAACATTTCTTCTATCAATGGGTTTATTTGCATTATTATTTTCCCTAAGCTTTATCTCTTAAAGTGCATTTTCATTAGTTTTAAAGCTCTATTTGCACTACAACCCTTTGATAGATTTATTCAAAAATTTCACCAAAATTTGGGGATGTCATGTGAAGTCCCTACATCACTTTTATGCAAAAATCCTTTGGCGTCCTTAGAAAAAATTGAGCAAAACATCCTCTTTTGCTCTCTGGTCCAGATTGGCACTTTCTACTACAGCCCTATGTTAACTTACTCTTTTAACAATGAGCTTTTTCCTCCTTGTAGTCCTCCCTGCAAAACCCTTAAGTCCAGGAGATTGGGCCATTTGGAACATTTTTGGTCCATGCAATAATGCCTTCTAGTTTTTGACCAAAATTGATTTTCTCATAAACTAACACTTGCAAGTTTCTAGTTTTTCCCAACTAACCCTGTGACCATCTCCTACATCTAAAGAGACTATGATCTGGAAATTTTGGCCACCCCAAGAGATGCCTAGATGCCCCTGGCATTGCATCAAACAGGTTAGGAGCATGGCCAGTTTTGGCATTCTTTTAAACTTACATTAGGAGGTCGCTCTAAAGGCCTAACCAACATGTCTCATGGCATTAGCTTAGTCTATAACCCCACCCTGCAAAACCTCATGTGGATTGGAGCCCCCTCGCAGGCTATGACAATCTGTCGAGCACCTGGTGTGCGTGCTCTGGACGCGCCCAGAGCGCACGTTTTGCACGTGCGCGCACCGAGTCGCCGCGTCTTGCCCCCTGGCCTTCGCTCGTCCGCAGGGCCACGCCTCGCTCCCGTTCACTCACCAGAATCCTCCAAGCCTCCCTGGCGCCCTATAGCGCCGCCGTCAGAGCCCCTTGGGGGTACGCCGGCATCCATAGCAGGCGCCAGCCATGGACGGCGCCGCCCGAGCCATAGCCGCGCGTTAGCTGCCCCTGGAACAGCCCGAACTCATCCACTCGACCTGCCAGCCCCCGCCAGCCATCGCCACGTGCCCCCTTGCTACAGAATGGTGGTTCGTCGAGCTTATCTCTGGCTGCCGCAGGAGCGACCTCGAGCACTATATATAGGGGGCCCCGAGCTCGTCCGAGCACGGAGGCGACCTCAAGCCACCTCCCTACGGTCCCCATTGTCAGCAATTGATGGGGAAGAACTGTCTCCCTCGTCTCCGACCAGTTCAGCTGCCGCCGCATCCCAGCTCCATTCGCTGCGTACAGACCCTTCCCCGTCCATCCAGCACCACCATCAGACTCACCTTGATCGTGCGGAGCTGCCCATGCTCTCAACTGCGACCAGAAACCAACATAGCCGATAACCCCAATTCCACCCGAGGCCACCTCCGCCACAGAGCTCACTGCCAGCGACTCCCTCCACCTCCGCCGACCTAGCGACTACCGGGAGGACCACCCTGGACTGGCGGATCCTTCCCTGCCCTCAGACTGCCGTGGGAAGCCGCCAATCGCTGGCGTTGATCGCCGGAGCTCTGCCTCCGCTCGGACAGAGGTGGAAGAAGACGCGGGCGACTGGTCAAACCTGACCAGTGCGCCCAAGGGACCCACTGTCAGCGACCCAGCACCGGCCCGCGCTGGCTTAAGTGGAAGTGTAATACCCCGAAGTATGTTTCCCCTACCCCGAAAGCGTATTCTCCCCCGAATCGTTTTCTTTTATGATTTTTATTTAAAAACAGAACTTTGACTGAACTTTGACTGACTACAACTTTTTAAATATAAGTCCTAATGACTTGATTCTTTTTTTGTTGTTCCTCAAATTTGGTCTAGTTTATTTTAAAATTTAGTTGGAAATTTTCCAGACAACTTTTTTTTGTACTATTTTGAAACTATGTGTTGATTTCATATTTTCTTAAATAGGATTTTCGAAGAAGGAAGAAACTTTCTAAAGTTTGGAATACACTCTGCCTCTCCACTACTTGAAGGTAAGCATTTTGAACCCTGGCCCAATACTTGTGGGTGTTGTTGATACGATTACAACCTCGCCTCGACATGGATGCATTCATTTTTATATGTGATGATATGATCATACCCATGAGTGCATGATGTAGACTCCTTGCTGTGGGAGAATTAATATGCATGATGGTAATCCCCCTCGTATGCCTTTCATGCCTAATGGAGGAAAGCCGTGAAAGTCGCTGTCTTGTGTAGACACGAGCTTGTCACTAGTCCCTCGTCGGGACGGTCGAGTCCGGTATGGCATGGTGAGTTATGACGAGTGGTGATTCCGTCTGTTGATGTGGATTATATTGGTTATGCTAATCATACAAGTGATGCTTGAACCCCCTAAGTCGACTGTAGATCGAGTTTTGTTCCAGTAACCCCATACTTGTTTCGTACTACCACTTGTCCCTGCCACAGGTAGGGTACGGTTCGGTAAAATGTCAACCCCTGTCATAGCACACACCGTATAGAGAGACCATGGTGGAAGATACCGGCTACATCCGGTAGGCATGCCACCTGGTCCGGGGGCATGGGTGTTTTCGGTTGGAGCCGAAGGGGGTAGCTTCCCCAGTTTGCGCGCGTTATAAATTTTGTGATCCCATGCTAGTCGAGGTTGTAGCCTCCCCACTTAGAGTTTTGCTTAACGAATGTCGTGGGTGAATCCGGACACCGTTAAGTTACACTGGTGTGTGCAGTCAGGTGAGTTCTCAATTAGAAGACCGTGGATGGAACTAGTCCCGGTGGACTAAAGTAATCCGTTACTCGTGGGTAAAGAGTACACCCTCTGCAGAGATTAAATCTATTCGAATAGCCGCGTCCCTGGGTTAGGACTACAGTCTGGGACGGGTCAAGTGTCGGTCTTAGTGTCGGTCTTCGGAGTAGGAATGACTAAAACAGAACCTGAATCATAACTTGCGACCTATGATGACTGTTACTATTATCATTATTATGGACTAACCCCTTTTTTATTTGAGTTGTTGAGTATCCATGGGACGGTTCTACCTCCTGGATATTCACTATCTTTTCCTTTATTTTATAAGCCCTTTATGTGGTGTTGCTTAGACGCCCGACTATGGCATGCTTGCTACTTCTTTTATAAGCCCTTTATGTGGTGTCGCTCAGACGCCCGACTGTGGCATGCTTGCTATTTCTTTATTTTATAAGCCCTTTATGTGGTGTCGCTCAGACGCCCGACTGTGGCATGATTGCTATTTATTTTATTATCACTCCTTGATTGCATATTCATATTTATATGGATAACCTTCTTGCATCATGGATTATCATTTCGTAACTAACAATGTGATCATCGAATATTTGTGAGTATGATTATCTTCTGTTATATTGCACCCGCGTTCATAATGTTTGCGAGTACATTCAAATTACTCACTGGCTTGTCCCTGGCTATTGTCTTGGCCAGATTTCTTGCATGGAGAGGTGCGTTGCGACGACAGCCCCGGAACCTACGCAACGGTGATAGCAGCCTCGCGAAGATAGGAGTTAACCTGGTCAGCTGTTCCCGTGGGAAATGGAGTCCCATAGACATCGATGTACTATAAATCGCTTCCGCCATTAGCCACTAGAAACCTTGTGTTGTACTCTCAGGCCAGGATGATCTTGTACTACATATTCTGTATTATTTTGCTTGGAATTTCTGTATCAAGTGGTGCCTCATCAGCTAACAGTAATCCTGGGGCTGGTGAGCACAAGGGCCACTTTTGGGGAATTAATACCCCGAAAATCCAGTCCTCACAGTGGCGAGGACGGGCCCTGGGCATCGCGGTTAGTAGAGGAAGCCGAGGCTCGATGGCCGGAGAACGGTAGCTTCAGGGCAACTTGGGGCGCCGGCAGCGCCAAGAACAATGAAGACAGACGGATCCGGTCAGCCAGCGCTGGATCTGGGTAAACGGCAGCGCGGACGAAGCTCTGAGGCGGAGCTGCTTGTGGCTCCCCATGGTGGCCCGTGCGAGGAAAAACAACAAGAGGGAGCGAGATGTGAGAGGAGAAGGAAGGAAACCAGAGCAAGGGGAAGGGCAAGCTGTGACCTCACCGACGAGGCAGTCGGTGGTGGAGCGAGGCAGTGGGGCGTACATCCATGCACTGCGCAAAGAGGGGTCGATGCACTACGCAAAGACGGGTTAGGCGGACATGGTCAAGCTTGTGGTTGGACGAAGAATGGTCAACGACGACAAGCGGAGTGACAACAAGCCATGGAGACAAGGAGGAAAGCAGCAACTATGAACAACTGCAAGTTTTATGAAAACATGTGGATGCAATGTGGGTGATGCGAAGATGAAATGCAACAAACAAAAATAAATCACACGATAAAACTCAGAATAGCTGCAAGTCTCCTGGGGCATCGGTCTTGGGGCATCACAACTCTCCCACACTAACAGAGAATCTCGACCCGAGATCTTGGAGATGGCACCGGATAGAAGAGGAAAAGGAAGAGGTAAAACAAAGTTGCTTCTTCGACAAACGAGTGAAACCACAAACTTTGAGAGGTTGAACAATTGAAAGAAAGAATACAATGGAGATTAACGAAATTGCAAACACTTCGTTAAACAAGAGGAACAAGGAATACGACGAGATTGAAGAGCTTAGTGACAAGAACATGGAAACCACTCTGATTAAAACGAGATAGAGAAGGAATAAGAATGAAATAATTCGGACAGCACTCCGATTGAAAATGGAAGGAATAGAACATGAACTTGACAAGATGAGAGGATACTTGATGAAATCAACAACACACTGCCTCTCAAACAATTCAAAGAACTGCATAACGGGTAAGAAATATTTCAGACATCACTCCGGTTAAAAAGAGAGGCAAAACATGAAAAGATGAGAGAACTCTAATGGAGGACACGACACTCTCGTTGAACGGATAATCAAATGAAAGGATATGATCTTGACAAAAAGAGATGATGGGATGAAGATATCAACATTACAATACCTCCAGAATGAAAGAATAGAAGCTAGATCATTAGGAAGAAAGAAAGAATGGAATAAATTGAATGGAGAAGAACATGACATCGTTCACCACCATGATAAACTTGGAAGAGTAACCTTACAAAGAAGGGTCGAACGGAGTTGTTGATGAATCAACAATCAAATGATATAGTCCTCGTGGACTTATGAAAACATCTCAAAACTAGAGGTGAAATTCTGCCACTAACGGAAGCAATTGATTTGATTGAGAGCACCAAAGAAATGAAAATTTTATATCACCGGAAGAATAGATGAAGAAGTTGGGTCATTTATATGCACCATGAATAACAACAATCCTTAGGGAAATCTTTTAGGTGAGATACAACCCAAGATTACTCCAACGAATTAATTTAGGGGTTGCAAGGATCTTCTCAAGAAAGAGAAATGATGGTTTTAAATATCTCATTCTTGATAACTTGTGAATCATGAAACACGAGGGGAAATTCTCAAGAATGACATAACACCACCTCAAAAGATAAGGAAGCAAATATTTGCACTTCGAAGTGCAAAGAGAAGAATACTTGAGCTCCTGCAACAAGAATCTTCAAGAACACTTGAAAATAAATTAAATCATCAAGAACCATCATGAATAACTCCAGTAACAAAAGGATGATGAGATAGAAATAAAGGATGAAAAAATTAAGATTGAAGCCTTGCAATGATTAGATGGAGCTTCGCGATGAGATAATTAATATAGCTTGGACCTTCGGAAAAGAAAGATGGATCATTTCAAACCAAGAGTTTATTCATCATGAACAAACTCCAGAAGAAGGAATTAATCACTTGGAAAAAACAAGAATAAGAATTATGTTATGTGTATCCTTCACCAATTAAATTGATGACAACCAATGGATTTGCCATACTACTTATTCTCATTGCAAATAATTAAAGAGAGATCTCATACAATCTTGAGAAAGTATTCAACGAATCATCGGTATGATTTCAGAAAGAACGAATGAATTGATATGATGACAAAGGAAGATGAATGTTGAACGAATTACCGTAAGCAATGAAAATGAACGAAGAGAATTTAGGGAATTTAGATACAAGAGAACGAAGATATCCCGAGCTGACTAGAGAATACTTGAATGATGCCCCGAAAGAATATGGAGATGAACGAAGAGACATCAATGAAGAATAGTTGGAGGACAAAGTTGAAAACTAAGTGAAAGTGCAACTAATCCCCGGGTGGTTTTGGCAATTAATAACAACATATATATCATTGAACTAATAGTTACTTGAGAATCATTTCAGAGAAGTTCAGTGATATGGGTATGGCAATGACTGAAGAAGTGGACCCCTCAAAATGCTAAGGCAAGCATTGGCAAAAGCTCAAGACTCCATTTTTGGTTTAGTGATCCAAGATCACATTGAGTCCATAGGAAAAGCCAATACTATTAAAAGGGGATGAGGTTGTGTTGATGATCTGGTTGCTCAAGTGCTTAGTGATATATCTCCTCAAACTATCAGCAACCTTCACTACAAAATACACTCATAAGTAATCTCGGTCCCACCGATTATTCCAACTCAGTCACACCGAGATGAACCACCTCAGCCATAAGCCAAACCCTAGAAAAATCGGATATTCCGAGTTTGCAATCGGTTTCACCGAAACATGGGCTGCCAAGCTTCTGTAACCGTTTGTCATCAAATCGGTGTCACCGAGTTGATGAAATCAGTCCCACCGAAACTGGCATGTTCCTGTCTTTGCTCAAATCGGAATAACCGAGATGGTATTTTCGGTCCCACCGAAAACCCCAACGTTCACATTATTTGAACTTTCGGTCTGACCGAGTTGTCCACTTCGGTCTCACCGAGATTGCTCAATTATGTGTGTAACGGTTGGATTTTGTGTGGAGGCTATATATACCCCTCCACCCCCTCTTCATTCGTGGAGAGAGCCATCAGAAAGAACTACCACTCCTACCTTACACTTTCTGAGAAGAGAACTACCTACCCTTGTGTTGAGATCAAGTTGCTCCACTCCCACCATATGAAACTTGATTTCTAACCTTCCCAAGTTGCTTTCCACTCAATCCTTTCTTCCACCACAGCCAAATCAGTGAGGAGAGTTGAGTGTTGGGGAGATTATCATTTGAAGCATAAGAGCAAGGAGTTCATCATCATCTACAACATCTATTACCTTTTGGAGGGTGGTGCCTCCTAGATTGGTTAGGTGTCGCTTGGGAGCCTCCGTCATCGAGATGTGGAGTTGAACCAAGAAGTTTGTAAGGGCAAGGAGATCGCCTACTTCGTGAAGATCTACCCCGAGTAAGGCTAGCCCTCCGTGGGCGTAGGCCATGATGGAATAGACAAGGTTGCTTCTTCGTGGACCCTTCGTGGGTGGAGCCCTCCGTGGACTCGCGCAGCCGTTACCCTCCGTGGGTTGAAGTCTCCATCAACGTGGATGTACGATAGCACCACCTATCGGAACCACGGGAAAAATCACCGCGTCTCCAAAATTGCGTTTGCTCTTCTCCACCTCTCTTTACTACATGTGCAATTTACTTTCCGCTGCTTATACTCTAGAATTGCATGTGTAGGGTGATACTTGACTTGATCATAATTGTGAAACTACCAAAAACTGTTCTTTGTCAAAAGGCAGAATTTTTATACTTACAAGTAGTCTAATCACCCCCCCTCTAGACATACTTTCGATCCTACAAGTGGTATCAGAGCTTTGGTCTCCATTGTTTTGGTTTCCATTGCATTGGACTCCATAAGCTTGGTTTCACAACCTAGGAGAGTATGGCGTCTAGTGAGGGTAATTATCGTAGAGGTCCTTACTTTGATGGTACAAATTTTGCTAGTTGGAAGCATAAAATGAAAATGCATATTCTTGGTCATAACCCAGCCGCATGGGGCATTATTTGTGTTGGTATGCAAGGTGAATTCTTCGAGGAAGGAAAAGTTCCGGATCGCGAAGCCACACCAGAAGAATTGCGGATGTTGCAAAACAATGCTCAAGCTTGTGACATTCTCTTTAATGCCTTGTGTCCCGAGGAGTTCAACAAAATCAGCCGTCTTGAAAATGCAAAAGAGATTTGGGATACTTTGGTTGAAATGCACGAAGGTACCGAGTCTGTGAAGGAATCAAAGCTAGATATTCTTCAAGGTCAACTTGACAAGTTCAAGATGAAGGATGGTGAAGGAGTCGCTGAAATGTACTCTAGGCTTGCTCTCATCACAAATGAGATTGCCGGCTTAGGAAGCGAAGAAATGACCGACCGATTCATCATTAAGAAGATTCTCAGAGCTTTGGATGGAAAGTACGACACCGTGTGCACTTTGATCCAAATGATGCCAAACTACAAGACTCTCAAGCCAACTGAAGTCATTGGAAGAATTGTTGCTCATGAGATGACACTTAAGGATAAGGAAGAGCTTCACAACAAGTCAAGCGGTGCCTACAAAGCTACAAGTGATGCTCCCACAACCTCAAGTGACAAGTTAATTTCCAATGAAGAGATAAGCCTAATGGTTAAGAACTTCAACAAATTCTACAAGAATAGAGGCAAAGAGAGAAGCTCAAAGTCTAGATCATATGATGAAAAAAGATCTTCTAGTCGTGATCGAAACTGCTACAATTGTGGAAGACCCGGACACTACTCAAATGAGTGTACGGCTCCCCACAAGAGAAGAGAAGAATCTCCAAGAAGAAGATCAAGAGATGAGTCACCTCGGAAAGAGAGAAGGAGTAGAGATGATCGTTATGAACGAAGACCCTCTCGGAGAAGCAAGGATTCGGAGAGGAAAGACAAGTCATCAAGGAGCTACACAAGAAGAAGACATCAAGCTCATGTAGGTGAATGGGTCTCCGGCTCCGACTCCGACAATCAATCCAATGGAAGCTATCACTCCGACTCCGACTACAGTCAAGATGAAGGTGTTGCCGGTCTTGCTCTCGTATCCTCCAACTCCAACTCCTACGACTTATTTGATTCACCAAATGAGGGAATTGGAAGATGCTTCATGGCTAAAGGCCCCAAGGTATCACACCCTGAATTCATTGACTTCAATAGTGATGAGGATGACTTGCTTAGTGAAGATGAGCTTTTGCATGATAAATCTAGTGAGCCTAGTAACGATGAAAATGCTAGTAGTCTTTATAGTCGAGAAGAGTCGAATGACAATGCTATGAAGGAGATTGAGCGTCTAACTAAAGAACTAAACACTCTTAAGTTAGCTCATGAAACAACTCAAGAAGATCATAGAGAGCTCTTAAGATCTCATGAGAAGCTACGCTTCGAGAAGCTCACTCTAGAGCAAGAACATGAGTTTCTAAAAGCGATCAATGACGATCTTCGAAAGAAGAGTTCTTCATATCTTGCCAAACGACTTCTCTTGTCTAATTTCTTGCCAACCATTAAGACTAAGCATGACAAGCATAAGAAAAATTCTTCCTCTAGCAGTAACAATAACCATGTTAAATCTAATATTGTTACTTCTAGTAGTTCTCTTGATTCCACTAACAATGTTTCAAGCCAAGTTACATTTGAGCAAGAGAATAGTTTATTGAAAGGGATCATAGAGAAAGGTGTCTACAAGAGTCTTGCCGGAAGCAAGAACTTTGAGGAAATTATTCGCAAGCAAGGAAGGCACCGGAAGAATCAAGGAATTGGTTTTGAGCGAAAATTCAACGCCGAAGGTGTTGAGTGGGAAGAAGGTCAATATCCTACTCCACAGTTTGTTTCTCAAAAGGAGAAGTATGATCCTACTTCTTCCAATGTGGAACAAGCTCAAGATGACCTTCCACCACAAGACCACAAGCTAAAAGCCAAGGACAAGCTTCAAGAGGAGATTGATGCATTCATTGAAGCACCTCAAGCCATGGTCAAGTGGGTTCCCAAGGACACGTCAAGTTCTACTTCGTCAAGCTCAACTACAACCCCAAGGATTCCCATCAAGATGATGTGGATCCCGAAGAAGAAGAACTAGAAGGTTCTTGAGGGTGACTCCGCCAACATACTTCACTCACATTCATTTTGGCAACTTGTGCAATCAACTTCCACATCATGCACTAGTTCATGGAGTCACAAACCCTCTTGTTGGTAAGTCAAGGGACAAGGTAATCATTGCTTTCATGGACATCATCTATTGTGAACTTCAATCTATGTCTATGGATATCCTTGTTTGTTCCTTGTAGGACTAACCCATGTAGGTATTGAAAGTGCCCTAATCCAAAGGATAGCTCCCAACTTTTGATGATCTACATCAACATTGAGCATCCACATCTTCAACATCTACATGAAGTCTTCTACGACAACCCAAGGTTAGTTTGACCCTTTAAAAGGGGTTCTCACATCTAGGGGGAGCTTTGCTCTAAAAAATTGAGCTAAAGCATCTTCAAATGATGTGAACACATCAATGCTTTATGTAAAAGTGGTAACCCCACTTGTGCTTAAACGATGAGTATGACCTATGATCAAATGTTCTCATTTGGCTCCTAAGTCAAAATACTCATATAAAGATGACCTAGTCATCGACAAATTGTGTGCTAGTAGCTAGAGTGTTGGTTGTGCATGTTTGACACATATTTCATTTGCTATCTTATTGTGTGAGCATGTTGAATGCATGATTTTATCCATTCGAGGACATCCATTTGTTGTTTTGGTTGTTTTGATTTTTTCTGGCCAAATGGATGGACAAGAATGCCTAAGTACCTCCCCTAGCTATCTATGCTTTCTTGTCTCAAATTCTATTCATGCTTATATCACAAACTTTGAACAAGTCATTTTTGGACCCTCCGAGTGAGGAGCACTCGGAGCCACCGATCCGTCAAGGGCTAACTTCCAAAACCTTCTAAGTGATTTTCGGTCAGACCAACTTTCTCCCACTCGGTCAAACCGAAAGCATTTAGACTGATCTAGGTTTCATCTCGGTGAAACCGAGTTGTAAGTTTCGGCGTGACCGAAATGCATAACTGCCTGGCAGTTATCCATCTCGGTGACACCGAGTTTTTCAACTCGGTCCCACCGACAGCAAAGGGATATATATACTGAGGGCAGCGCGCGTTGATTATTCCTTCAAACGTTTTCGCTCCCACGTCCCTTGCTGCCGTCGCCCTGATCTCCGGATCGTCGCCGTCATCGCCTGTGCGCCCTCGCCGCAGGTCTCCACCGCCGTCAACGGACTTCTCCTCCGCGCCGTTGCCGCCGTAGAGAGACTCCACCAAGTTAGGGTGAGTCTCGATCCCACTCGTGCTCCCATCTCCGATTCAATGCACGTTTGGTTTGCCCTATATCTGGCCACGATTGAAATCTTCCTTAACACTAGATCGGTTCGTTTGAACTAGCTTCGAGTAAAATTTTTAGGGTTAGGTTTCCATGGAACACATCTCGGTGAAACCGATTTTAAAATCTCGGAATGACCGATTCGGCCTCTGGCCATTGCACTGCACTTTTCGGTCCAACCGAGTCGTGCAAATCGGTGTGACCGAAATATAGTCTTAGTGAAACCCTAGTGTATCGGCAGGACCGAAACCCACTTCGGTCAAACCGAAAGTGGTGTGTAAAGTTTCTGTTTCACACTTCGGATTCACCGAAACTTAAAATCGGTCTGACCGAAATGCCTTCTGTGAAAACTTAAAACTAAAATTTGAACTCATTTTTTTTGCAAAAACTTCTGCAGTTTGTGATAACTCTTCTTCTCTGCCTATACCTTATCTATTCACAGGTTGTCAGCCATGTCAGATGCCAGTGACAGTCAGAACAGGTCAGAGTCACCTTTTGCAGACATTCCTGAGGCAGACACTAGTCCTGAGGCTAGTAGTCCAGTTGATGATGGTGAGAGGAGTACACCTAGTGGCTTGCCTCCTGCAGCCACCAGAGCTAGAAAAGAGAAGAACTCCGATGATGAGGATTCTGATTTCATTGCTGAGGAAGAGGTGTCCTCCAAGCCTAAGAGAAAGGTTGTTGCCAAAGAGCAACAAGGTCAGCAGTCAAAGAAGGGCACCAGCAAAGTCAAGCAATCCACTGTTGCCAAGAAGCTGAACTTGGGAGAGCCAGCCCCAAGCAAAGTGAAGAAAACCTCCAGGAGAAAGAGGGTTGTGTATAGTGATCCTCATGCAGATGCAGCAGTCGAGGAAGAAGAAGAAGAAGTAGCACCCCAGCCTGCTCCTCAGAAGCAGAAGCTCATGGGTGATGCCATTAGAGCTGGAGCCACTTCAAAGCCCAAGAAGTCTGCTCAAGCTAAGGCAGCTCCAGCAAAGCCTACTGCCAAGCCCAAGAGGACTACCAGGAACATTCCAGCATCTGAGAAGAACAAGGGTGATGTGCCACCATCTGAGTCTGATGAGGAAGGACAAGTGTTGCTGAAACTCCGTCCAAAACTGCCACTCCACAATGATGCTCATCCTCAAGCCGAGGATATGAAGGCAAGGAAAGATAGAGGTCTCAGGCTATGGAGACAAACTGATCCATATGTCGTGAGGAGAAGAACTGCTGTGGATCCCAGATTTCACACCAGAGAGCAGCAGGACTTCTATGAGACTGTGCTGATGGACAAGAAGCCCATAGTTGCAGATACCAGATATGTTGACTGGGAATACATTGACAGCGAAGAGCACAGAGACTTCTTTCCCCATGTGCATGAAAGCTTCACTGCATGTGGCGTTGCAGAGTTTGTGGGTCAGAAGTTGACCAGCTGGAACGACGAGATGATTATGCAATTCTATGCCACAGCTCATTTCTATCCTGATGGGAAGATCACCTGGATGACTGAAGGTCAAAGGTTTTCTTCTTCTGTTGAAGAATGGGCAGGACTTCTGAATGCTCCAGTACAACGAGAGGATGACATTGATGTCTATGGGATTCCAAAGAAGAATCATGATTCCATGAAGAACATGTACAAGGAGATCCCCGCAGCAGATTTGGAAGTGTGGAAGCTCGGCTCAGTCTACTATCTCCAGGCAGGTTTACCTACCACTAACACTATTTTGAGGCATACCTTGATGCCCAAGTCTGGAGATCATCGCATGATCAGAGGGTATTCTATCAACATGCTGCATATACTTGATGAGAAGGCACCTTTCAAGGTGATGGACTTAATGGTAGAGACCATTAAGAGGACTGCAGCTGACCAGAAAAGGTCTTGTGGATTTGCCCCACAGATTCAGATGCTTATCAATGCCAAGTTTGGCACGGGCAAATTCCTGTTGGATAGGAAACACTTACCCCTGCAGCCAGAGCATGAAGACAATGTTGTTGTGATGGATGAGGAGTATCCAACATCTGTTGAAGGTCAAGCCAAGATTGAAGCTGCTAGGAAAGCCAAAGCTGATAAAGAGGCAGCAGCAGCAGCAGCTAAACCAAAGAGCTTCGGAGAGCAGATTCTTGAAGCTACCCAAAGGATTGAACAACGCCTGGCCAGCATTGAACAATCTCAGGAGAGCCTAGAGAGGATTGTTGACGAGAAGATCCACGCTCTGGACGTGAAGCTGACTGAACTTCAAGTGACCGTCAACAAGCTTGAGGCAGACATGGAGGAAGCTAAGCAGGACAAGGCAGAGCTTGTGCAGGATGACTTAGTCCAGGACTCTCATCGCCAGACTGCTCCGGTTCCCAGAGGATCCCGACCAGCTGCTATTCCAGTGACTGACACCAGGACTACAACTTCAGCACCTCCTACAGCTCCAGCAGTTACTCCAGCTACAGCTCCAGTATCCACTCCTCCAGCGCAGACATCAGCTGAAGTCTTCGCCGATGCCGTCATATCTACTCCGACATCTACCCAGACGGGAGCTGCCAGCAGAGCCCACAGTGACGTTTAGCTCTATGCTTTTTCGAACTTTTTGGTAACTTGTTGCCAAAGGGGGAGAAATTGTATAGATCATAGGGCTTCGAGAGAGAGAGTGCTCTTTCGTTCTTTTGCGGTTTCCTTGAGATACTTTTGGTTTTCGAAACTTTCAGTGTGCTTGATGCTTGATACTACGTTTGATGCTACCTTAATGAGTGCTTAGTCATACTATGCTTTGGTTGTGTTGATGATCTGGTTGCTCAAGTGCTTAGTGATATATCTCCTCAAACTATCAGCAACCTTCACTACAAAATACACTCATAAGTAATCTCGGTCCCACCGATTATTCCAACTCAGTCACACCGAGATGAACCACCTCAGCCATAAGCCAAACCCTAGAAAAATCGGATATTCCGAGTTTGCAATCGGTTTCACCGAAACATGGGCTGCCAAGCTTCTGTAACCGTTTGTCATCAAATCGGTGTCACCGAGTTGATGAAATCGGTCCCACCGAAACTGGCATGTTCCTGTCTTTGCTCAAATCGGAATAACCGAGATGGTATTTTCGGTCCCACCGAAAACCCCAACGTTCACATTATTTGAACTTTCGGTCTGACCGAGTTGTCCACTTCGGTCTCACCGAGATTGCTCAATTATGTGTGTAACGGTTGGATTTTGTGTGGAGGCTATATATACCCCTCCACCCCCTCTTCATTCGTGGAGAGAGCCATCAGAAAGAACTACCACTCCTACCTTACACTTTCTGAGAAGAGAACTACCTACCCTTGTGTTGAGATCAAGTTGCTCCACTCCCACCATATGAAACTTGATTTCTAACCTTCCCAAGTTGCTTTCCACTCAATCCTTTCTTCCACCACAGCCAAATCAGTGAGGAGAGTTGAGTGTTAGGGAGATTATCATTTGAAGCACAAGAGCAAGGAGTTCATCATCATCTACAACATCTATTACCTTTTGGAGGGTGGTGCCTCCTAGATTGGTTAGGTGTCGCTTGGGAGCCTCCGTCATCGAGATGTGGAGTTGAACCAAGAAGTTTGTAAGGGCAAGGAGATCGCCTACTTCGTGAAGATCTACCCCGAGTAAGGCTAGCCCTCCGTGGGCGTAGGCCATGATGGAATAGACAAGGTTGCTTCTTCGTGGACCCTTCGTGGGTGGAGCCCTCCGTGGACTCGCGCAGCCGTTACCCTCCGTGGGTTGAAGTCTCCATCAACGTGGATGTACGATAGCACCACCTATCGAAACCACGGGAAAAATCACCGCGTCTCCAAAATTGTGTTTGCTCTTCTCCACCTCTCTTTACTACATGTGCAATTTACTTTCCGCTGCTTATACTCTAGAATTGCATGTGTAGGGTGATACTTGACTTGATCATAATTGTGAAACTACCAAAAACTGTTCTTTGTCAAAAGGCAGAATTTTTATACTTACAAGTAGTCTAATCACCCCCCCCTCTAGACATACTTTCGATCCTACACTAAGAACGAAGAAATCTTCTGAAATGATGGCCTTCGGAGGATCGAGAAATGAAAAAAAACTCATGAATTGCTCTGGAGGGGCATGAAAACAATTCCCACAATCGAAAACAATTATGAGGATGTCATGAAGCTAGAACCCTGAATCTCAAGGGAATAGACCAAGATTTAAGAGAAGCTCTTCTTCGGTCTTCAAATGTTGAGAATGACGACGAGAATAGCATGAAGAATGTGCGAGATACTCCGTAATAATTAAAATATGGAAGGTTTAACCAAGCATGAAAATAATTTGAAAGCGATCTGGGAGAAGGTATATGGCTGATGGAATCCATACTTATGTCACACTTTGAAAAGAATTTCGTAATAACTCTAGATAATTAGAAGAATCATGTAAGATCCTGGAAAAAGACATGTGGGTTAGGGCCCACTCAAAAGAAACACCGTTGGAATGATTGCTTGAAAGAGAAATTGCGCCGGTTGAATTAAATGGCTTGAATGAGGTAACAACCGCAAAACAGTTTGAATGGATTGAAAATGGAAACACGAATCTTCTGAGATATGTTCAACACTCCGAATATGAATAGAGAGGTGAATAAATAAGAGAGCCTTGGATAAGAAATTCCAACATGGGGAAAAACAAGTGAAACAAGAGGAAAAGATATGATCAACACGGTAGTTTGAATTTAGTCCATCGGGGAAGAAACGAGAACGGAGAATGATAAACTTGAAGCTTCCTTAGCATCTTCCCAAGAATCACCGGATCAGGACATTGAAGGAAAAGAATGAAGAAACATCACATGAATATAAATGATACTTGATTAAGAATTTTGGCTTCGTAAAGAAAAAAGGTGGGAGGGTGGGGAAAAACAAAGACAACTTGGGATGAATGAAATAGACATCGTTGAGAAAACTGAGAATTGGTCTTGCACATATTGAAAGGATCAGGTTAACTTGAAGAGAAGCACACCGGTTGAGAAGAATTTAACATAACAATCTCCATGATCAAGAAGGATTAGCACTCCCATAGAAATATGAGAACACCGCTTGGAAAGGTATGGATCAACACTTGACATCGAAGCAACTCGAATACCACAATAAAAACAAAACAAAGGATTTGGCATGCGAAAGAAGCCGGAACAAACATATGATAGAGGTTTCGTCCAAAGTTTTCGTGATGAGGACCCCGGGCACGACGTTACAAAGGACATTGCATCCCTGAATCAGCATAGCCAAGGATTCATTAAGATGCAACCCCTAGTGTCAAAATCGACCATGACAAACGAACCACTAGACGTTGAACCCCAACCTCATATCATGCATTCGTTGGAAGATTACCTAAGAGCTACTTGAGTTCCCACCTATTAATTCCCGAAACTTTCTGGTTATGCAATCTGGTGTTGGGGATACAGGGGAAGCACCATATAACACACAACTAACAAGTCCTACATCCAGATGTATCCATCCGTCAACACATAACCAGGCACCTTCGGAAACCTTTTACCTTAGGCCTTCGAAAAGCATCTACTATACTAGCTATGGCAATACTCCTGAACTATCCCCCCAGTACGGGGTGACGTCGGGGTTATCTCACCACAAGCATGCATAAAAGCGTTTTCGATGTCAGTCACCTCTTGTATTCTGGAACTACAACGATACAACTGTGACGACAACACCTCGGAGCTCAAATCTCTGGAACACTGCCACAACCCCTAAATGACAGGAGGCACCAAGAACAATGTTCTCATCACAAAGATGTCAAAACGATCCCAACAATACCTGCATGATCCTAAAAAATAGTGGAAAAGATGGTAGGAAGTCAAAACTTCTACGTCAGGAGTCCTCACCAGAGCGACGAAGGGGATAAAGAGAAAAATAATTCCTACTCTCCGATATATATAATCCAAGGACTCAAAACATTGTTTAAATTCTAGACTCAACATCGGCAGCAGTTCGATCGAGCAGGGGCTCCTAGGTCGGGGAAGACTCTGATTACCAACTTGTAACGCCAAAGATGCGACTATATCTCCTACGTGTCGAGGCACGACTTAGAGGCATAATCGCAAGATGGTCATCTTCACACATTCCCATGTACAAGAACAAAGGGAAAAAACATAGTTGCCTTATGATACGTCTCCAACGTATCTACTTTTCCAAACCCTTTTGCCCTTGTTTTGGACTCTAACTTGCATGATTTGAATGGAACTGACTCGTACTGACGCTGTTTTCAGCAGAATTGCCATGGTGTTGCTTTTGTGCAGAAATAAAAAGTTATCGGAGTGACCTGGAAATACACGGAGAATTATTTCGGAAAATATAAAAAATATCTGCAAGAAGATCCAGACCAGGGGGCCCACACCCTGTCCACGAGGGCGGGGGCGCCCCCCTAGGGCGCGCTCCCCTGCCTCGTGGGCCTCCTCGTGCTCCACTGACGTATCCCCAGATCCTATATATTCACTTTCGGGGAGAAAAAAATCAAGGAGAAAGAATTATCGCGTTTTACGATACGGAGCCGCAACCAAGCCCTAATCTCTCTCGGGAGGGCTGATCTGGAGTCCGTTCAGGGCTCCGGAGAGTGGAGATTGTCGCCATCGTCATCATCAACCTTCATCCATCACCAATTTCATGATGCTCACTGCCGTGCGTGAGTAATTCCATCATAGGCTTGCTGGACGGTGATGGGTTGGATGAGATCTATCATGTAATCGAGTTAGTTTTGTTAGGGTTTGATCCCTAATATCCACTATGTTCTGAGATTGATGTTGCTATGTGCTACTTCTCGAGCTTGCGTTGTATTCCCTCGAATAGGAAAGGGAGATGCAGCACAGTAGCGTAAGTATTTCCCTCAGCTTTTGAGAACCAAGGTATCAATCCAGTAGGAGACCACGCGCGAGTCTCTCGCACTTGCACAAACAAATAAGAACTTCGCAGCCAACGCGATAAGGGGTTGTCAATCCCTTTACGGTAACTTACAAAAGTGAGATCTGATAGAGATGATAGTTTATATTTTTGGTATTTTAGTTTATAAGAGCAGAAAATAAAAGCGGTAAAAGTAAATTAGATGTAGATTGATATGTTGAGAATAGACCCGGGGGCCATAGTGTTCTCTAGTGGCTTCTCTCATGATAGCGATATTCTACGGCGGGTATACAAATTACAGTCAAGCAATTGATAGAAATGCGAATAATTATGAGAGTATCTAGGCATGATCATTTTATATAGGCATCACGTCCGAGACAAGTAGACCGAAACGATTCTGCATCTACTACTATTACTCGACACATCGACCGCTATCCAGCATGCATCTAGTGTATTGAGTTCATAAGAACAGAGTAAAGCCTTAAGCAAGATGGCATGATGTAGAGGGATAAACTCGAGCAATATGGTATAAACCCCATCTTTTTATCCTCGATGGCAACAATACAATACATGCCTTGCTGCCCCTACTGTCACTGGGAAAGGACACCGCAAGATTGAACCCAAAGCCAAGCACTTCTCCCATTGCAAGAACTATAGATCTAGTAGGCCAAACCAAACCAATAATTCAAAGAGACTTGCAAGGATATTATGAGCACACATAAAGAGTTCAGAGAAGAACCAAATATTTCTCATAGATAATCTTGATCATAAACCCACAATTCATCGGATCTCGACAAACACACCGCAAAAAGAGATTACATCGAATAGATCTCCTCAAAGACCGAGGAGAACTTTGTATTGAGATCCAAAGATAGAGAAGAAGCCATATAGATACTAGCTATGGACCCGAAGGTCTGTGGTAAACTACTCACAACTCATGGTGAGGGTGATGATGATGATGATGAAGAACTCCGTGATGGATCCCCCGCCGGTGGAGCTCCGGAACAGGCTCCAAGATGGGATCTCACGGGAACAGAAGGTTACAGCGGTGGAATTAGGGTTTTCTCTCTGTTCACGATGGTTTCAGGGTATGTAAACTTATATAAGAGGAAGGAGGGCATTGGGGGATGCCCGAGGGGCCCACGAGGTAGGGGGGCGTGCCCCCACCCTCGTGGGCGCCTCGATGCTCCCCTGACGTGGTTCTCAAGTTCCCTGTGCGTGATTTTCTCCAAAAATATCTCTCGCGAAGGTTTCATTCCGTTTGGACTCCGTTTGATATTCTTTTTCTGCAAAACCCTGAAACAGGCAAAAAACAGCAATCTGGACTGGGCCTTTGGGTTAGTAGGTTAGTCCCAAAAATGATATAAAAGTGAATGATAAAGCCCATTAAACATCCAAGACTTCATAAATAATAGCATGGAACAATAAAAAATTATAGATACGTTGGAGACGTATCAAGCATCCCAAAGCTTAATTCCTGCTCATCCTCGAGTAGGTAAATGATAAAGAAAGAATTTTTGATGTGAAATGCTAACCAACATAGGTTCTCAATGTAATTCTCTTAATTGTGGCATGAATATTCAGATCTGAATGATTCAGGACAAAAGTCTATATTGACATAAGAAATAACAATACTTCAAGCATACTAACAAAGCAATCATGTCTTCTCAAAATACTATGGCTAAAGAAAGTTATCCCTACAAAATCATATAGTCTGGCTATGCTCCCTCTTCATCACACAAAATATTCATATCATACACAACCCAGATTTCAGCCAAGCACTTGTTTTCATACTCTATTCTTTCAAACCTTTCAACTTTCACGCAATACATGAGCGTGAGCCATGGACATAGCACTATGGGTGGAATAGAGGTGGTTGTGGAGAAGACAAAAAGGAGGGAGATAGTCCCACATCGACTAGGCGTATCAACGGGCTATGGAGATGCCCATCAATAGATATCAATGTGAGTGAGTAGGGATTGCCATGCAACGGATGCACTAGAGCTAAATATGAATGAAAGCTCAACAAAAAGAAACTAGTGGGTGTGCATCCATCTTGCTTGCTCACGAAGACCTAGGGCATTTGAGGTAGCCCATCGTTGGAATATACAAGCCAAGTTCTATAATGAAAATTCCCACTAGTATATGAAAAGTGACTAAACATGAGACTCTCTATCATGAAGAACATGGTGCTACTTTGAAGCACAAGTGTGGAAAAAGATAGTAGCAATTTTCCCTTTTTTCTTTTCTTTTTCTTTTTTTGGGCCTTTCTTTTTTTTCTTTTTTTTTGCGGAGGAGCTTTATAGATTTAGCCTTTCCTCCCATGGGACAATGCTCTAATAATGATGATCATCACACTTTCATTACAACTCGATATTACAACTCGATACTACAACAAAGTATGACTCTATATGAATGCCTCCGGCGGTGTACCGGTATGTGCAATGAAACAAGAGTAACATGTATGAAAAGTTATGCATGGTGGCCTTGCCACAAATACGATGTCAACTACATGATCATGCGTGGCAATATGACAATATGATGCGTGTCATATGAACGGAACGGTGGAAAGTTGCATGGAAATATATCTCGGAATGGCTATGGAAATGCCATGATAGGTAGGTATGGTGGCTGTTTTGAGGAATAATGTGGTGGCTGTTTTGAGGAAGGATATATAGTGGGTTTATGGTACCGGCGAATGTTGCGCGATACAAGATAGGCTAGCAAGGGTGGAAGGGTGAGAGTGCGTATAATCCATGGACTCAACATTAGTCATAAGAACTCATATACTTATTGCAAAAATCTACGAGTCTTCAAAACAAAGCAATCAACGCATGCTCCTAGGGGGGATGTTGGTAGGAGTTAACCATCGCGCGCCCCTGACCTCCACACAAAGGTTGGCACTCTACAAATACCTCATGCTCTAACTTTGTCACATAGCGGTTCACCATACGTGCATGATACGGGAATCACTAACCTTAACTCAAGTATTTCTCAATTTCATAATAACTCCACTAGCATGACTCTAATATCACTATCCTCACATCTCAAAACAATTATCAAGCATCCAACATCTCATCATATTCAATGCACTTAGTGTGATTTTTTTTACTACATTGACATTGGATGTCTATCATGTGAAGACTAGTTTTTTAGCCTAAACACATTACCATACTGCTTTAATAGACTCTCAAAAGGATATAAGTGAAGCATGAGAGTTCAACAATTTCTACAAAATATTACCACCACCGTGCTCTAAAAGATATAAGTGAAGCACTAGAGCAAAAACTATTCCACTCAAAAGATATAAGTGAAGCACGTAGAGTGTTCTGACAATTCCTAGGCCATATTTAACTCTCTCAAATAGGTGTGTCCAGCAAGGATGATTGTGACAAACTAACAAGAAAAGACTCAAATTATACAAGACGCTCCAAGCAAAACACATATCATGTGGCGAATAAAAATATAGCTCCAAGTATAGTTACCGATGGATGAAGACGAAAGAGGGGATGCCTTCCCGGGGCATCCCCAAGCTTAGGCTTTTGATTATCCTTGAATTTTACTTGGGGTGCCATGGGCATCCCCAAGCTTAGGCATTTGCTACTCTTTGTTCCATAGTCCATCAAAGCAATACTCAAAACTTGAAAACTTCACAACACAAAACTTAGACAAAAATTCTCGTGAGCTCCGTTAGTACAAGAAAGCAAACCACTACTCAAAGGTACTGCAATGAATTCATTCTTTGTTTATATTGGTGTTAAGCCTACTGTAGTCCAACTTCTCTATGGTTCATACCTCATTATATTACTCATAGATGCATTGAAATAAGCAAACAACACATGAAAAACTGAATCTGTCAAAAACAGAACAGTCTGTAGTAATCTGCAGGTTTCGCATACTTCTGTAACTCGAAAAAATTCAAACTAAACTGGTAAATGTGAGGAATTTTTTTATTAATCATCTGCAAAAGGAATCAACTAAATATCACGCTCCAGTAAAATCTGACGACCATTCTAGTGAGCGCTAACGATTCTGTTTTTCACAGCAAGATCAGATAAACTTCACACACATCTTCCCAAAGGTTCTACTTGGCACAAACACTAAACAAAACATGAAACCACATCTAAACAGAGGCTAGATGCGATATTTATTCCTAAACAGAAGCAAAAACAAAAAATATAAAATTCGGTTGCCTCCCAACAAGCTCTTTCTTTATAGCCATTAAGATAGACTTGATAATTCAATGATGCTCACATGAAAGACAAGAATTGAAGCACAAAGAGAGCATCATAAAACATGTGACAAGCACATCTAAGTCTAACATACTTCCTATGAATAGGAATTTTATAGGAAAAAAATTAGTAAGGCAAGCAAGATCTAGCATATGCAAGGAAGATGAAAGAAACAATAGCAATCTCAACATAACGAGAGGTAATTTAGTAACATGAAAATTTCTACCACCATATTTTCCTGTCTCATAATAATTGCATGCGGGATCATAAGCAAATTCAACAATATAGCTATCACATAACATATTCTCAACACGATCCACATGCAACACGATCCATAATTGCATGCAGCTCACTAGAAATAGGTTCAACATAATTGGATCTCTTAAAGAGATTAGCAAGTGGATGAGGATTCATACTTTAGCAAGCGAAGATGCAAGCTAATTGAGGGCACATAGCAACACAAGCAAACAAGAGGCACTTGAACAGTAAACACACGACAGAAGAAGGGCAAATAAAACGGCAAGGGTGAAGTGGGGGAGAGGAAAACGAGAGGCAAAAAAAAGTAATGCGAAGGATACGGGTTTGTGATAGGTACTTGGTATATGGCTTTTGCGTAAGCCTCCCAGGCAACGGCGCCAGAAATTCTTCTTGCTACTTCTCGAGCTTGCGTTGTATTCCCTCGAAGAGGAAAGGGAGATGTAGCACAATAGCGTAAGTATTTCCCTCAGTTTTTGAGAACCAAGGTATCAATCCAGTAGGAGACCACGCGCGAGTCCCATGCACCTGCACAAACAAATAAGAACTTTGCAACCAATGCGAAAGGGGTTGTCAATCACTTTATGGTTACTTACGAAAGTGAGATCTGATAGATATGATAGTTTATATTTTTGGTATTTTAGTTTATAAGAACAGAAAATAAAAGCGGTAAAAGTAAAGTAGATGTAGATTGATATGTTGAGAATAGACCCGAGGGCCATAGTGTTCTCTAGTGGCTTCTCTCATGATAGCGATATTCCACGGCGGGTATACAAATTACTGTGAAGCAATTGATAGAAAAGCGAATAATTATGAGACTATCTAGGCATGATCATTGTATATAGGCATCACGTCTGAGACAACTAGACCGAAACAATTCTGCATCTACTACTATTACTCCATACATCGACCGCTATCCAGCATGCATCGAGTGTATTGAGTTCATAAGAACAGAGTAACGCCTTAAGCAAGATGACATGATGTAGAGGGATAAACTCAAGCAATATGATATAACCCCATCTTTTTATCCTCGATGGCAACAATACAATACGTTCCTTGCTGTCCCTACTGTCACTGGGAAAGGACACCGCACGATTGAACCCAAAGCCAAGCACTTCTCCCATTACAAGAACTATATATCTAGTAGGCCGAACCAAACCAATAATTCGAAGAGACTTGCAAGGATATTATGAGCACACATAAAGAGTTCAGAGAAGAACCAAATATTTCTCATAGATAATCTTGATCATAAACCCACAATTCATCGGTCTCGACAAACACACCGCAAAAAGAGATTACATCGAATAGATCTCCTTGAAGACCGAGGAGAACATTGTATTGAGATCCAAAGAGAGAGAAGAAGCCATCTAGATACTAGCTATGGACCCGAAGGTCTGTGGTAAACTACTCACAACTCATGGTGAGGGCGATGATAATGATGATGATGATGATGAAGAACTCCATGATGGATCCCCCTCTGGTGGAGCTCCAGAATAGGCTCCAAGATGGGATCTCATGGGAACAGAACGTTACGGCGGTGGAATTAGGGTTTCTCTCTATTCACAATGGTTCCACGGTTCATAGACTTATATAGGAGGAAGGAGGGCATCAGGGGACGCCCGAGGGGCCCACGAGGTAGGGGGCGCTCCCTTGGCAGGGGGGCATGCCCCCACCCTCATGGGTGCCTCGATGCTCCCCTGACGTGGTTCTCAAGTTCCCCACGCGTGATTTTCTCCAAAAATATCTCTCGCGAAGGTTTCATTCCATTTGGACTCCGTTTGATATTCTTTTTCAGCAAAACACTGAAACAGGCAAAAAACAACAATCTGGACTGGGCCTTTGGGTTAGTAGGTTAGTCCCAAAAATGATATAAAAGTGAATGATAAAGCCCATTAAACATCCAAGACTTCATAAATAATAGCATGGAACAAAAAAATTATAGATACGTTGGAGGCGTATCACTATGACTTTGCTATGCTTAATGCTTGTCACTAGGGCCCGAGTGCCATGATTTCAGATCTGAACCTATTATGTTTTCATGAATATATATGTGGTCTTGATCCTATGTTGCAAGTCTATAGTCACCTACTATGTGTTATGATCCGGCAACCCCGAAGTGATAATAATCGGGACCACTCCCGGTGATGACCGTAGTTTGAGGAGTTCATGTATTCACTATGTGTTAATGCTTTGGTCCGGTACTCTATTGAAAGGAGGCCTTAATATCCCTTAGTTTCCAATAGGACTCCGCTGCCACGGGAGGGTAGGACAAAAGATGTCATGCAAGTTCTTTTCCATAAGCACGTATGACTATATTCGGAATACATGCCTACATTATATTAATGAACTGGAGCTAGTTCTGTGTCACCCTAGGTTATAACTTCCACATGATGAATTGCATCCGACATAATTTCCCATCACCGATCCAATGCCTACGAGCTTTTCACATATTGCTTGTTGCTTATTTACTTTTTCGTTGCTACTATTACAAAAACTACAAAAACACTATCGTTACTTTTATTGCTGTTGCCGCCACTATCATATTACTTTGCTACTAAACTATCTTGAAGCACATACTAAGTTTCCAGGTGTAGTTGAATTGACAACTCAGCTGCTAATAATTAAAAGTATTCTTTGGCTCCCCTTGTGTCGAATCAATAAATTTGGGTTGAATACTTTACCCTCGAAAACTGTTGCGATCCCCTACACTTGTGGGTTATCAAGACTATTTTCTAGCGCCGTTGCCGGGGAGCATAGCTCTATTCTTTAAGTCACTTGGGAATTATATCTATTGATCACTATGAAGAATTTGAAGGACTCAAAAACCAAGATCTTACCCTCAACTATGAGGGGAGGTAAGGAACTGCCATCTAGCTCTGCACTTGATTCTCCTTCTGTTATGGGTAAATTTGCGACACCTACTCATGCTATTGAATCTGATATGTCATATGTTCTTGATGATGCCACTTCTGCTATGTATGATGAAACTACTTCTATGCCTGATACTGTGCCACTAGGTGAATTTCTAGATGAACAAATTGCTAAGGTTAGGCAGAATGCAAATATTGAAACTGATGATATTTATGAAAGTGATGATGAAGCTTCTCCCAATAGATATGAACTGCCTGTTGTTCTTGAGGGTTATGTTATGGATGAAGAAACTGCTAGAGACTTTCTTTCTTGCAATGATAGATATGATCTTACGAAATTATTAGCTAAGCTGAAAGAAAAGTTCTTGAATGCTAGAATGAAACATGACCCTGCTTTTGCTACTTCATATATCTGTGTTACTGATAAGGATTATGAATTCTCTGTTGATCCTGAGTTAATTACTTTGGTTGAATCTGATCCTTTCCATTGCTATGAATCTAAAACTGTTGTGGCACATCTTACTAAGTTGAATGATATAGCCACCATGTTTACCAACGATGAAAATATTTGTTATTACTATATCCTTAAGTTGTTTCCTTTCTCGTTAAAGTGTGATGCTAAGACTTGGTTTAATTCTCTTGATCCTGGTTGTGTGCGTAGTCCCCATGATATGATGTATTACTTCTCTGCTAAATATTTTCCCGCTCATAAGAAACAAGTTGCCTTACGGGAAATTTATAACTTTGTGCAAATTAAATAAGAGAGTCTCCCACAAGCTTGGGGGAGGCTTCTCCAATTACTTAATGCTTTGCCTGATCATCCTCTTGAGATGCATGATATACTTGATGTCTTTTATAATGGACTAACTGATGCTTCCAGAGACCACCTGGATAGTTGTGCTGGTTGTGTTTTCAGGGAAAGAACAGTTGAACAAGCTGAATTACTATTGAATAATATGCTGGCCAATGAAAATAATTGGACACTTCCTGAACCAGCCCCTAAGCCAACTCCGAAGAAAAGAGGTGCTCTATTTCTCAATCCTGCAGATATGCAAGAGGCAAAGAAATCTATGAAAGAGAAAGGTATTAAAGCTGAAGATGTTAAGAATTTACCACCTATTGAAGAAATACATGGTCTTGATAACACGACACAGGCAGTAATGGTAAATTCTCTTTATAGATTTGATGAAGGTGATATTCCTTGTTATAAGTCTGCTAGCCAATGCTTAGATGAGTTTGACAATTTTATTGTGAAACAAGAAAGCTTCAATGCTTATGTTGGTAGACAATTACAACACAATGCTTATATGATTGAACGCTTGAGTGATTATCTGTCTAGAGTTAAAGGTGAACTGAAACTTATTAGTATACATGCTTCTATGGTCACCACTCAAGTAGAAGAAGTACTTAAGGCTCAGAATGATTTGTTCAATGAATTAAATGGTAAGAATAACGACTATGATGTTACAGTTGCTACTAGAGGTGGTAAAATGACTCAGGAACCTCTGTATCCTGAAGGCCACCCTAAGAGAATTGAGCAAGATTATCAGAGAGCTAATTTAGATGCACCTAGTTCTTCTAAGAAGAAGAAAAAGAAAAATGATAGAACTTTGCATGCTTCTAGTGAACCTGTAGCTGACACACCTGAGAATCCAATGATATATCTATTTCTGATGCCAAGACACAATCTGGTAATGAACATGAACCTAGTGATAATATTAATGATGATGTTCATGATGATGCTCAACCTAGCAATGATAATGATGTTGAGATAGAACCTACTGTTGATCTTGATAACCCACAATCAAAGAATCAACATTATGATAAGAGAGACTTTGTTGCTAGGAAGCACGGTAGGGAAAGAGAACCATGGGTTCAGAAACCCATGCCTTTTCCTCCTAAGCCATCCAAGAAAAAGGATGATGAGGATTTTGAGCGCTTTGCTGAAATGATTAGACCTATCTTTTTGCGTATGTGTTTGACTGATGTGCTTAAAACAAGTCCTTATGCTAAGTATATAAAAGATATTGTTACCAATAAAAGAAAGATACCTGAAGTAGAAATTTCCACCATGCTTGCCAATTACACTTTTAAGGGTGGAATACCTAAGAAACTAGGAGATCCGGGAGTACCCACTATACCTTGCTCCATTATAAGAAACTATGTTAAAACTGCTTTATGTGATCTTGGAGCCGGTGTTAGTGTTATGCCTCTCTCTCTTTATATCGTAGACTTGACTTGAGTAAGTTGACACCTACTGAAATATCTTTGCAAATGGCTGATAAATCAATTGCTATACCTGTTGGTATTTGTGAGGATGTGCCTGTTGTAGTGGCAAATGTTACTATTCTAACGGACTTTGTTATGCCTCTCTCTCTTTATATCTCTTTATATCGTAGACTTGACTTGAGTAAGTTGACACCTACTTGATATTCCCGAGGACGATAGTATGTCTATTATTCTTGGAAGACCCTTTTTGAATACTCCAGGGGCTGTTATTGATTGCAACAGAGGCAATGTCACTTTCCATGTCAATGGTAATGAGCATACGATACACTTTCCGAGGAAACAACCTCAGGTCCATAGTATCAATTATATTGGAAAAATTTCAACTATTACTATTGGAGGTTTTGAATTTCCTCTTCCTACTCTCAAGAAGACATATGACATTCTTATTGTTGGGGACATACATATCCCCATTGTGGTAACCTAGTGTTATTCGAAAATTCTCTGGTTTCATGTTATTCGGAAAGAGTTTATTAACAAGACCTGATCAACCTTGTTAATGGATTCCTTTTGATGAGCATGGGATAGGTGAATCTTGATAGCACAACCTTCTGTACCCTCCTTTTACTTTCTGTTATTTAGAATAAATAAAGCAAAAGTAGTATGTTCTGTCTATTTCCAGACTTATCCATGCAATAAAAAATACCCCCAAAATAAAAGTTCTCCCAATGCCATGAAAATGAAATATGATTTTTTCTGGAATATATGAGAAAATATGGCACAAAAATCACACAGCAAGGGGAGCCAGCACCTGGCCAAGAGAGTCCAGGGCGCCCCCCTGCCAGGGCGCGCCCTCCTGCCTCGTGGGCCCCACGTGGCCCCCCTCCACTTATTCCTGCACCCACACTCTTCTTCTTCCTCCCAAAAAAATCACCAACCAGCTCAAACCCGAGTTCTAGCTCATCTTGCTGCCATTTTCGATCTCCTTGCTCAAAGCACCATTCACCAAACTGTTGGGGGAGATTGTTCCTTGGTATGTGACTCCTCCACTGGTCCAATTAGTTTTTGTTCTAGTGCTTTATTTATTGCAATTTTTTGCTGCTGTGGTGACCTTGTTCTTGAGCTTGCATGTCAAATTTTCTTGGTCCCAAGTAGTTCTAATGCATGATATAGTCTCTAGGCACTTGTAGGAGTTGTTGCTATCAATCTTGTTAAATTTGGTTAACTTTTATTGTGAGTTACTAAATTTTTAGAAAATTTCAGAAAAATGCATAGGAAAAACTTCCAAGGTGGTTCTTCAAGGAAGCAAGAAACGAGGCTCGCATTCCGTGAGCCGTACGATGAACTACCGAGGGATGCTGACGTGTGGCCTTGTGAATGACCGTCAGATGACTTTATGGATCAGGTTGGCATCAAGGATGAATTTTACGCATATGTGCGCAATGCTGACCTCGAGGGCTTCATACAAGATAAGTGCCCTCAATACCGTGGTTTAACTCACTACTTTGTGAGAAGGTTTAAATTTTCATCTTCACGTAATTCTCACACTGTCATGTTTGACCTGTATGATAAATCTTACACCATGGACTTAGAGGATTTTAATGATGCTTGTAAGCTCCCTCAGTGGGGCAGTATGGGTGATCCTCGCAAATCTGAATTTAGAGATTTCCTTGCTAGTATCACAGTGAGGGAATCCAGAGAAATTACACAGGCTACCATAGGAAGCATTCATTTTCCTGCTATTCATTACTTTGCTCTCTTTATTGGTAGATGCATAAATGGTAAAGATGAGGCTTGTCACATGTGTGTCCCAGATCTTAGTGTTCTCGGGAGTGCTGTACTAGGTGATAGACAATATAACTTGGGAGCCATTGTTGCACGTAGGCTACACCATAATGGTATGAATGGAGATTTATTTGGTGGGATTTATGCCACTCGCATAGTCTGCCGTCTTGGTGTGCCTGTGCACGAGAATGATGAACCTTTACCTCCTGCTCATTTAGATTGCCATGCTATGACTAGTCACCGGTTTATAGAGAGGGATGATCAAACCCTCAAATATCGACTAATCTTTAACAGGCAGCATGCCATCCCTATTGTTCTTTCTGCCCCTACCTTGTTTGACTTTCAGGCAAAAGGAAGATACACTATAACTATGGAGGAGGCAAATGCTTATTATAATATGACAGAAGCAGCCCGCCTTCGAGCTACAGCTCAACATGCAGTAGCTGGTGCATCTCAGTACAACCCCAACTACGACTTTGGATATCCGTCAGGCTAATACTGGCCATAGACCAACTTAGGCCAAAAGCCTAAGCTTGGGGGAGTACGTGTTTCTCACCGACTTTACATTCATGTTCACACACTTATTCTAGTTGTCGGTGCTCACACTCTTTCATTGTACCATCCATGTTTAGTTTCATTTCTTTTTCTTAGTCTTTATCTTGTGTGCTAGAAAAAACCTTAAGAAAAACAAACAAAAATTTTTAGTTGTAGCTTCTAACTAGTTTACTTTCCTTGTAGTAGAAATTAAAAGAAAACCCAAAAAGATTTCCCTTTCTTCTTTTTGCTTGTTGGGAGCTTTCCTGTGTAAATAGTTTCTTTTCTTTTCTTTGGGGGTTAAGAGTAGAAGACCATGATTGAAAATGCTTAGAGGCTCTCATATGCTTTACTGTTGATTTAACCTTGAGCCATATTACCTTGTCTTCTCTCTTGTATTAAATGTCTGCAGATTCCAGCTTAGTCCAATGCACGTGCAATATTATTATTATTCAAACCATTTTGTCGTGCGAGTGAAAGGCAATAAGGATGGTATATGATGAACTAATTGAGATGAGAAAAGCTGGTATGAACTCAACCTCTCTTGTTTTTGTAAATATGATAGTTCATCGTTCCTGATTCAGCTTGTTATGAATGAAACATGCTTGCAATGACAATTAGAGATCATAGCTGCTTATGCCATGCTTAATTAGCTGAGAGTTTATAATGGTCTATCTTGCGTGCCAACATGATATTAAAATGGTTGTGATGTAGTATGATAGGGTGGTATCCTCCTTTGAACGATTCAAGTGATCTGACTTAGCACATGTTCACGCATGTAGTTGAAACAAATCAACATAGCCTCCATGATATTTATGTTCATGGTGATTTATATCCTACTCATGCTTGCATTCATTGTTTATTAATTTTAATGCATGTTCATGACCGTTGTTGCTCTCTAGCTGGTCGCTTCCGAGTCTCTTTCTAGCCTTCACCTGTACTAAGCGGGAATACTGCTTGTGCATCCACTTCCATAAACCCGAAATTTATTCCACATGAGTCCACTATACCTTCCTATATGCGGTATTTACCTGCCGTTCCAAGTAAATTTGTATGTGCCAAACTCTAAACATTCAAATGAAATTCTGTTTTGTATGCTCGAACAACTCATGTATCAACTAGGTTGTCTATATCTTCCATGCTAGGTGGGTTATTCTCACGATGAGTGGATTCCGCTCGTCATTCATGAGAAAATGGCTGGTAACTGGGATGCCCAGTCCCATGCTCAAAATCATAATAATTAAACAAAACTCCCCCAGGGCTGTTGCTGGTTTGGACGGTACCCATTGTTTCGGGCTAGCCGTGGAGTGTGCTCGTTGGTGGTTGGGGGAGTATAAACTTTACCATTCTGTTTGGGAACCGCCTATAATGTGCGTAGCATGGGAGATGTCGAGATTCTTGGTTTTTATGTTGACAATGAAAGTATACCGCTCAAAATGTTATTCATCTCTATTTAAAAGTCGAGCTTTGGTACCTCTACAAATCCCTGCTTCCCTCTGCGAAGAGCCTATCTATTTACTTTTATGTAGAGTCTTCATCCTCTTATAAAAGAGCACCAGTGGGAGAGCACCTCTGTCATTTGCATGTATTACCATTAATTTGCATTAAGTATGATCATGACTGGATCTCTTTTACCATGAATTATAATGTCTAGTGAGTCCTTGATCTTTAAAGGTGCTCTGCATTTATGTTTTGCGGTCCCATAAAGGGATAGCAAGATACCATCTTGTTATATCATATCATGATTGTTTTGAGAAAGTGTTGTCATCCGAGGTTTATTATTATTGCTCGCTAGTTGATTATGCCATTGATGTGAGTAGTCTTGAGACCTGAAAGTTATTGTGAATGTGGTTAGTTCATGATCTTATTGAAAACCTGAATGTTGGCTTACATATTTACAAAAACAAGACCAAAAAGAGTTTGTCAAGGTTTTCTTTATCACTTTCAGTTTATCAACTGAATTGCTTGAGGACAAGCAAAGGTTTAAGCTTGGGGGAGTTGATACGTCTCCAACGTATCTACTTTTCCAAACCCTTTTGCCCTTGTTTTGGACTCTAACTTGCATGATTTGAATGGAACTAACCCGGACTGACGTTGTTTTCAGCAGAATTGCCATGGTGTTGTTTTTGTGCAGAAATAAAAAGTTCTCGGAATGACCTAGAAATCCACGGAGAATTATTTCGAAAAATATAAAAAATATCTGCAAGAAGATCCAGACCAGGGGGCCCACACCCTGTCCATGAGAGTGGGGGCGCCCCCCCCCCCTAGGGCGCGCCCCCTGCCTCGTGGGCCCCCTGGTGCTCCACCGACGTATCCCCAGATCCTATATATTCACTTTTGGGGAGAAAAAATCAAGGAGAAAGAATTATCATGTTTTACGATACGGAGCCGCCACCAAGCCCTAATCTCTCTCGGGAGGGCTGATCTGAAGTCCGTTCGGGGCTACGGAGAGTGGAGATCGTCGCCATCGTCATCATCAACCTTCCTCCATCACCAATTTCATGATGCTCACCGTCGTGCGTGAGTAATTCCATCGTAGGCTTGCTGGACGGTGATGGGTTGGATGAGATCTATCATATAATCGAGTTAGTTTTGTTAGGGTTTGATCCCTAGTATCCACTATGTTCTGAGATTGATGTTTCTATGACTTTGCTATGCTTAATGCTTGTCACTAGGGCCCGAGTGCCATGATTTCATATCTGAACCTATTATGTTTTCATGAATATATATGTGTTCTTGATCCTATCTTGCAAGTCTATAGTCACCTACTATGTGTTATGATCCGGCAACCCCAAAGTGACAATAATCGGGACCACTTCCGGTGATGACCGTAGTTTGAGGGGTTCATGTATTCACTATGTGTTAATTCTTTGGTCCGGTACTCTATTAAAAGGAGGTATTAATATCCCTTAGTTTCCAATAGGACCCCGCTGCCACGGGAGGGTAGGACAAAATATGTCATGCAAGTTCTTTTCCATAAGCACGTATGACTATATTCGGAATACATGCCTACATTATATAAATGAACTGGAGCTAGTTCAATGCCTACGAGCTTTTCACATATTGCTTGTTGCTTATTTACTTTTCTGTTGCTACTATTACAAAAACTACAAAAACACTATTGTTACTTTTATTGTTGTTACCGCCACTATCATATTACTTTGCTACTAAACTATCTTGCTGCAGATACTAAGTTTCCAGGTGTGGTTGAATTGACAACTCAGTTGCTAATACTTAAAGAGTATTCTTTGGCCCCCCTTGTGTCGAATCAATAAATTTGGGTTGAATTTTTTACCCTCGAAAACTATTGCGATCCCCTACACTTGTGGGTTATCAGCTTACAATCGCCACTTCACACAATGCATAAATAAGTCATACTTTCATCCAAGTACAATCATGGTCCGGCTACGGACAAATCCAAATGAAAAGAAGATAACCATCCACTATGCCTGATCGACCCTAGTAGGAACCACTACTGATCGTCGGGAAACGTCACGTACATACGCCCACATTCCTCATCGAACTCCCACTTGATTTCCTGGCCATCAACTGAATCGTACTTGGTTGTACCTGCACCTGTGTTTGTGGTAAACTGTAAGTCACGAGGACTCAACAATCCCATTCCCGGGTATCAAAACTATCAAAGCCTTTGGGTAAGGAGAAAGTGTATAAGTGGGCTGCTACATCACTAAGCGTAGATGAGGTGGCTAGCTTAACTATCATCAGAGCGAGAAGAGAAGTGAAAGCCATCGGTCGTGAACTAAATCATGATCACTAGATGATCTTGTCTATCTACGAGTCATCCATAACCCAGCCGTGTTATCTTCCCGAACTCCCTCGAAAAGAGACCATCACGACTACTCACACGGTAGTGTATTATGTTTGAGGTTTTGTGTCAAGTTATCTACAACCGGATATTAACAAATTCCAATCCGCCACATAACCGCGGGCACGACTTTCGAAAGATCATAACCCTGTAGGGGTGTACCAAATTAGCCCATCACAAGCTCTCGCGATCAACAGAGGTAACAACCCCTTATCTTAGGAACAACCCGATCAGACTCGGAATCCCGGTGTACAAGATATTTCGACAATGGTAAAACAAATCCAGCAAGACCTTCCGACGTGTCGACGCCCTGATGGGAGCCGCACATATCTCGTCTCAAGCCACAATCGGATAGGTCAGCCTACACGTATATACCAAATACCTTGGGTTTCCCCAAGGCGGCCCCGCAGTCTGCCCAGTTTGGACCAACACTCATGAGGAGCACTGGCCCGGGTTGTTAATTAAGTCCTCGGGTGCTAGTCGGTCCCTATGCAAGTTTTAGTTATTAGGCAAATGGTAAAACCAGTGTTGGGACTTGCTGGAGGAGTTTTATTCAAAGTGAACTATCAAGGAGGGTCCATAAACCCCAACCGCATTAGGAACACAAAATCAAGGAACATAACACCGGTTTATTGGTTCTTAAGGCGGCATGAGTGGAACAAAACACCGAGAAAAAGGCCAAGCCTTCCACCCATTGCCAAGTATATAGGGTGCATTAATTTAATGGAGATAGTGTGTTATTCCAAAAATATCCAATCCTCATGGAGCAAACTTCATCTTCACCTGCAACTAACAACGCTATAAGAGGGGGGCTTGAGCAAAGCGTAACTTAGCCAAACAATGGTTTGCTAGGAAGGTAATTAGAGGTTTCATGGCAAGGTAGGGGATGCCATGCAAAAGGATAGGTATCACGATAAAGCAATACAGCGAGGCATCTAGCATAGCAAAAATAGAGGTGATATCAAGGAATGGTCATCTTGCCTGGGATCCCGCAAGGAAGAAGAACAACTCCATGAAGAAGACAAACGGTCGTAGTCGAACTGATCCTCACAACTCCGGAACGAAACCGAAGCTAACGAAAGAAGCAACCGGAAAGAAGCAAACAACATGGTAAACACACATATCATAACAATGGCATGATGCACAAACAAGTATGATGCATGCCCGGTTTAAATATGCATGGCATGACAAAGTGCACAAACAACACTACAATTTAAGTGGAGCTCAATATGCAACGAGTTGCATATTGACAAAATACCACATCATATTTATTTAGTTTGATCTCGTTTATGTAGACAACAATATTAAATGTTCTTTAACATGGCAGGAGGTGAAGCATGAGCAAACTACACTATCTAGGTATTTTAAATGAGGCCGGAAACCACAAACAACAATTTCAGAAAATCCCCACGTGCATATTTTGAATTTGGCACTGTTCTGTCTATTACATAATTTAATGTTATTAAACAGCAAAAGTAAATGCACCATGTTATTCTACACAAATTTCCACCTCATTTACATATAAAGTTTATTTAAAAATGAGCTACAGTTATTAAGTTATGAAATAAACTATTTTAACATGTTATTTTAGCAAATTAAAACAAACAACAAGTTTAAACATTTTAAACAGGGATGAAAGTGGCATATTATAATTCTACACAAAATTATAAGCATTTTTCATATATAACATGTTTAATTCTGATGCACGGTTATGGAGTTATTAGATGCATGAACTTAAGGGTATATTCGGCAAAACCGGCAACTTTGGAAATTACTAAATTCGCAGAGACTGAAAAAACACACGGGGTGAATCTGGCTAGACTGGGCTTCTCACGACGGCACTTGGGCCGGCTCGGATCTGCCAAGGCTGGGGCAAGCTTGGCCTTGGACGAGGCCCACCTAAGGTCAACCCAGAGCGGGACGAGCGCATCGTGGCTCAAGGCAGAGGCTGCGGGCACGGTGAACGCTCGAGAAGATCGAGCGCTTGTTCGATGCAGGCGGGGCTCGAAGCAGAGGAGCAGTGCGCGACGCGGCTGGGATCAGGAACGAGACGGGCAGCGGCGCGGGACTCAGCTCGGAGTCGAGGTCGCTAGAGGGTGGCGAGGACGGGCCCTGGGCGTCGCGGTTAGCAGAGGAAGCCGAGGCTCCATGGCCGGAGAACGGTAGCTTCAAGGCAAGTTGGGGCGCTGATACGTCCAAAACGTATCTATAATTTCTGCTTGCTCCATGCCTCTTTTGTGTGATATTGCTATGATATTTATACACTTCCATACACTTTTGATCATATTTGGACTAACCTATTAACTCAGTGCACCCCAGTGCCAGTTTCTGTTTTCTGCTGTTTTTGTATTTCAGGTTTTCCCATTACGTAAACTGCCACAAAAATTCCGGGAAAAATATATAAAAAATCAGCATTCCGGAAGCTTCCATGCGGCCAAAGTAGGGCCGGAGGGGGGCCACCAGGGCTCCAGGCGGCCTGCCCACGCGCCCCCCCTCCTGGCCGCGCCGGGGGGGGGGGCGCCTGGGCCCCCCAGGCCTCCGCTGATGCCCCCCTTTGGCATATATTTAACACCCGTCGCAGAAACCCTGATTCCGGACCCCTTTTCTCCAGACGCAATTCCGATCTCCGCCGCCATCGCCATCAAGCTTCGGGGGACCAGAATTCCTGTGCCGGCACCCTGCCGGGACGGGGAAGTGCCCCCGGATTCATCTCCATCGACGTTGCTTCCTCCCTCCATGATGCGGGAGTAGTTCCTCCTCGGGGCTGAGGTTTCTACCAGTAGCTATGTGGTCAATTCTCTCTCCCATCATGTGATCTTCGTTGTGATCATAGGCTATGTTAATCTAGGGTGATCCCATGATATTTCCCCTTCCTCTATGTATTGGATTGATGTACTCACTTGTCTTTATCTAGTATAATCCCCGAGACCAAGGTGACAGCGGTCTATTGGACATGGATTAGAAAAATATTTTCATGAGTGATTTCCTCTCTTGTGTGTTGATTGAAGATTGAGAGTCTCTTGGTGCTTGTCTTTGACTATCCTTTAGATATGTTGTGGTGATTGTGGGACTCTCTTTGGATGGTCGCGGTGACATTGGGAAATCCTTAGATTGAGAACTACGAACTTTGAGGTGTGCTTTTGTAGCCCTACATAATTCTCGTCCTCTCTTGACCACGAAGGAATGACCTCCGGGTGCGTCTCCATTGCATGTTTTATGGGAAATATCATGTGATTCGATTATGTTAATGTTGTTGGGAGTTGCCACTAGTGAAAGTATGAATCCTAGGCCTTGTTTCCACCATTGCAATACCATTTGTGCTCACGTTTACCACTTGTTTGCTTGCTGCACTTTTTATTACAGATTTATATTACTTTGTTTTGCCATCCATATCACTTGCCATTTAACATTTCTTCGCCGAACTAGTGCACCTATACATCTAACAAGTGTATTAGGTGTGTTGGGGACACAAGAGACTTCTTGTATCTTAGTTGCAGGGTTGCTTGAGAGAGACCATCTTCAACCTCTACTTCCCTGAGTTCGATAAACCTTAGGTCATCCACTTGAGGGAAATTGCTGCTGTCCTACAAACCTCTGCGCTTGGAGGCCCAACATAGTCTACAAGAGTAGAAGCGTGTGTAGACATCAAGCTATTTCTGGCGCCGTTTCCGGGGAGGTGAGTGCTTGAAGGTATATCTTTAGATCTTGCAATTAAATATTTTTGCTTCTTGTTTTTATTTTCACTAGTTTTGCTTAATGGAAAACAACAAAAATATGAGAGAGCTTTATAAGCTCTACCTTGAACTTGGACATGATGTGTTCGAAGAGAAAATTAAAAAACCTTTGGAACTTTATTATTTGCATAACAATCATGATGGTGGTGATGTTATTAGTATGTTTTTATTTAAAATCAATGTTGCTAATGACATGGAAAGCTCTAAGCTTGGGGATGACACGTTTGATGAACATGATATTTTTAGTCCCCCAACTTTTGAGGAGAAAATTTACTTTGATGATACTATGCCTCCTATATATGATGATTACAATGATGAATATGATATTTTCAGTCCACCTACTATTGAGGATAAAATTTATTATGATTATGATATGCCTCCTAAATACGATGATTACCATGATGGTTATGATAGTCTTACTCTCACTATTCCTAATAAGAAAGATTTTGCTTATATGAAGAGTAATGACACTTTTATGCTTTTGGATCATGGAAATAATGCCTTATGTGATAGTTATATTGTTGAGTTCATCCATGATGCCACTGAAATTTATAATGAGAGAGGGAGACATGGTTCTAAATATCTTAATAATAAGATGTTTCCTCTCTTTATGGTGAATATTTTGAAGTTATGTTTATTTTGCCTTCCTATACTAGTTGCTTTGTGCTTCAATGAATTATTCTATTGCAATATTCCTATGCATAGGAAGCATGTTAGGTTTAAATGTGTTTGGTATTTGCTTCTTGATGCTCTCTTTTGTTCTTCAACTCTTATTCCTACGAGAGCATCATTAAAGTCTTAAGCCTATCTTTATGGCTATAAAGAAAGAGCTCTAGGGAGACAACCCTTGTTATCTTTGCTTTCAGTTTGTTCTTTCAGTTTTTAGTGGTTTTGATGTTTGTTTCTACTGTAGAAACATCATTGTATCTTTATTTTTCAGCTTTGTGCCAAGTTTAGCCTCTGATTGCAAGAAAGTTCAAAAGTTGTGACGTGCTGTCCAGGAAACAGATTCTGTCTTTGGACAGAAAAATTCGTATAAAATCACCAGATCATCTTTTTGGTCTGAATTTTTTCGATAGCGTGCTCTATACAATTGGCTTTCGGGCATCTGTTCTGAGTTTTTTTATTTGAGTTGCAGAAGTGCCCCAAAAAAATTATTTACTACCTGTTGATCTGTTTTTCACAGATTCTGTCCTGTTTTGCCTTTCCTTCGTTTTGCAAACCTTGAGCTTGCTTTTTCTTTGCAAAAACCTTTTGGCAATCTTGAGAAACAGTAGACCTTCAAGAATATCCTTATTTCCAGCAAGGAAAAATTATTTTATTAAGGGTACTAACCTCGCTAATCAGATTATGATGAGTTATGTATGGAGGGAGTTTTCAAGTGTGCGAGGGAAGATGATAAAAAGATTCAGGAGTGTCAAACGCTCAAGCTTGGGGATGCCCCCGTGCACCCCCAAGACATATTCAAGAAGACTCAAGCGTCTAAGCTTGGGGATGCCCCCGTGCATCCCCTTCTCCATCAACATTATCAGTTCGTCTTTCGTTCCACTATATTTTTATCACTTCATGTGTTATGTGCTATGCTTGGAGCATCTTGCTTTTAGTTTCCTTTTTAGTTTTCTTTAGCTTTGCTTGCTTTTCATAACGAGTTGGAACTCAGCTTTCTTTGTGTGGAAGAGAAACACGCTCCACTTCAACCTAGAACACAACATAGAATTTTCATGTTTATCTTTGCTGTGTATGTTCTTGGTCTTTCAATAGCTACTGTCATGCTTAGCTCTTAGTTTTCACGCTTTACTTTTTAAAGAGCTTTTGTTTAGTTGGTTGCTGGAACTCTCTTTAGTTATCATGCTTATCTTGTTAAGAGAGTTGGCTTCTATTGCACTGGTTGATATGTCCATGATAAAAATGCTATGTGCATAATGGTGCTTAGTAGTTCATGTTTTCTTATGGTTAGTCTCAAATAGCTGGGGGGTTCCCAATGTGTTATTGGAGTACCAACATGATTTGTTTGCCTATGATATGGTATGGTTTAGTGATATCTTCCTCCGAGAATTTATTTTGATTGACTTGGCGTATGGTCACGCATATTTAAGACTGTAAAGAAAGTCTATCAAGCCTTGATGATCTTTAATTTCTGAGTAGCGATATAACTTCCATGCCTGATTCAATGTTGCTTTGTCGCTCTGCATGATTATGACCGTCATTGCTCTTTTAGTTGGTCGCTCCCAGTCTTTTGCTAACCTTCGCCTGTACTAAGCGGACTGACTGCTTGTGCATCCAAAATCCTTTAAACCAGTTATGCCATATGAGTCCACCATACCTTCCTATACATGGTATTTACCTGCCATTCCTAACGAAGACTTTCGTGTACCATCTCGAAATTAATCAAAAAAAAGCATTTCTCTTTTGTGCCTCTGTTTTAGCTCATGAGGAAGTAGTAGTTAATTCATGATCTTTTTAAGTTGGACAAGCTTCACCCCGGGATTGCATGTCTAATGTGCAAACCCCTAATACGAGAAGGAACTGGCATAGAGTGCGCCCGGCTCATTAAAAAAATAATACAACAAACAAACCCTCCTTCACGCTTTGTTCATGAGAAATCAGAAAACTTTGGCAGTGATAAACAAAGGAGATTAAGAGGATGTGATCGTCCTCATGCGGGAGCCGTTCCTCGAAACTTGTCCAACTCGAGAAGTAATTGAGTTATCTACTAGCATTCGTTGACGAAATATGCATCTCTAAAAAATAATTTTTACCTCTGTTTTAAAAACCAAGAGCTCTGGTACATGTTTAGTTTTTGTTTCCGACCACGGGTTTTCAACCTTGCCAACAAAAGCCACGGTTCGAGAGTCTCCACCTTCTTTAAAGCACCAACTATTGAGAGCATGATTGTCATTCTGAGTGTAATGTGCATTGTCCCAAAGTACCATTGTCTTTTGCATGATTATGATATCGTTTATTCTGAAATCATTGTATCTAGTCGTCACTTAAACTTTGGAGGTGCCCCTGCATTTATGTTTTGCTTCACTAAAGGGGGCAAGCGAGATATCACTTTATCATGTTTGCACACCATGCTCATTACAAATCTATTGAGTATTTCAGTATCATATTGTAAGACTTTCAGTTCTTTGTGATTTTCTCATGAGGCAACTTAATTACTACAGACTCATTGTCTCAGTAAGCACTTGTCATGTGACTATAAAAAGTCCTTATATGGTTAATAGCATGTCACCACAGAAATTATGCTTGTTATCATTTACCTACTCGAGGACGAGCAGGAATTAAGCTTGGGGATGCCGATACGTCCAAAACGTATCTATAATTTCTGCTTGCTCCATGCCTCTTTTGTGTGATATTGCTATGATATTTATACACTTCCATACACTTTTGATCATATTTGGACTAACCTATTAACTCAGTGCACCCCAGTGCCAGTTTCTGTTTTCTGCTGTTTTTGTATTTCAGGTTTTCCCATTACGTAAACTGCCAGAAAAATTCCGGGAAAAATATATAAAAAATCAGCGTTCCGGAAGCTTCCATGCGGCCAAAGTAGGGCCGGAGAGGGGCCACCAGGGCTCCAGGCGGCCTGCCCACGCGCCCCCCCTCCTGGCCGCGCCGGGGGGGGGCGCCTGGGCCCCCCAGGCCTCCGCTGATGCCCCCCTTTGGCATATATTTAACACCCGTCGCAGAAACCCTGATTCCGGACCCCTTTTCTCCAGACGCAATTCCGATCTCCGCCGCCATCGCCATCAAGCTTCGGGGGACCAGAATTCCTGTGCCGGCACCCTGCCGGGACGGGGAAGTGCCCCCGGATTCATCTCCATCGACGTTGCTTCCTCCCTCCATGATGCGGGAGTAGTTCCTCCTCGGGGCTGAGGTTTCTACCAGTAGCTATGTGGTCAATTCTCTCTCCCATCATGTGATCTTCGTTGTGATCATAGGCTATGTTAATCTAGGGTGATCCCATGATATTTCCCCTTCCTCTATGTATTGGATTGATGTACTCACTTGTCTTTATCTAGTATAATCCCCGAGACCAAGGTGACAGCGGTCTATTGGACATGGATTAGAAAAATATTTTCATGAGTGATTTCCTCTCTTGTGTGTTGATTGAAGATTGAGAGTCTCTTGGTGCTTGTCTTTGACTATCCTTTAGATATGTTGTGGTGATTGTGGGACTCTCTTTGGATGGCCGCGGTGACATTGGGAAATCCTTAGATTGAGAACTACGAACTTTGAGGTGTGCTTTTGTAGCCCTACATAATTCTCGTCCTCTCTTGACCACGAAGGAATGACCTCCGGGTGCGTCCCCATTGCATGTTTTATGGGAAATATCATGCGATTCGATTATGTTAATGTTGTTGGGAGTTGCCACTAGTGAAAGTATGAAGCCTAGGCCTTGTTTCCACCATTGCACACTACTAGGAAAAGGCCTATTAATGGCGCACCTAATTTGGCCATTAATGGCGCATTAGTGGTGCGCCATTACTAGCACGCCATTAGTATATTTTACTAATGGCGCACCTCTGGTGCGCCATTAGTATCTGGTATACTAATGGCGCACCGCAGATGCGCCATTAGTATGCACAGAAGTGCGCCATTAGTATGCCTCCCAGGGGCCATGTGTAGCCAGGTGCTTTGGCATACTAATGGCGCACTCCAGCAGGATGCGCCATTAGTAATGTCCGCATAGTAATGGCGCACTGGCTGGTAATGCGCCACTAGTATCCTTTGGCATACTAATGGCGCACTCTGCTGTGATGCGCCATTAGTATGAATATTAGGTTTTTTTATTTATTTTTTCTGTTTTTTGCACAGGTTATGCATATATATAAATATAATTTCTCGTGGAGCCAACATATATGGTATGCACATCAAAACTATTAGAATCTACTCCCTCCGTTCCGATTTACTCGTCGTGGTTTTAGTTCAAATTTGAACTAAAACCACGACGTGTAAATCGGAACGGAGGGAGTATATAATAGCTCATAGAACAACTTAGCATCATGCATCATCGATCATAATAATAATAAAAACTCAACATTGGTATTAAATAATAAGTCTTACACATCATTATCGACCATACAACTTCTACTACGTAGCAATTTTCTAAGGTAAAATGGCATAAAACAAGATGGCGTTTGGCTCTAAATCAATTAGATTTAAAGGGCCATTATGGAGAACGCAGATTATCTTGTCTCCATTTCTTGCCCTTCTCACTCTATTGCTTCCAAGTACCTCCTTACAAGTTTTCGTTATTTTTCGCCATTCTTTGATTCTCATTCCTTCATTTGTAGAAGAAATCCGATATGGACACGTGTGATTTGTAGGTTCACCTGGCAGAATGTTTAAAACTTGTAGTTGACCAGATTGAAACATGACAGGAGGCACACAGTCACTAGGGAGAGTCTGTTGCAAAACATAGTAAGACTTCGTAGTTAGCATTGTAGTTCAGTTCGAGAAGAACTAATGCAAAACATGCATGAATGTCGTAATAGTAAAAAAATCTTACCATGGTATCTCCATTGATATTAACGTAGTTCAAGACGTGCACTAGTGGGACGTATTGACCATAATGTGGATCAATATTACGATATTGAATGTAATCCACAAGAAAGGAATAAAAGAAGATGAACTGCTCTTTGTCCTTATAAGTACATTCTGAGCCAGGAGTGTAGTAGGTTCTGTCTAGCATCATCCTCACATTATTTGAATAATTAAAATAACCTATCAATGGAAATAAGTTGTCAACTATTTTGAAATAAACAATATAAATTACTAAATAACTATGTTTGATAAACTCACATCTCGGTAGAATTGGAATCATATCGTCAACAAGGACCCAAATGTCCAAATCATCTTCGGCGATGGAATCCGGATTACCAAGATCCATGGTGAGAAGCATACCCTCATAAAAACCATATATCTTGCAAAATGATTCCCAATTCTTGCAACCAAAAGTGGTTACGTTATCTGAATTGTACAAATCCACTTCTAAATCAACATTATGCATGGTCCTTAGTTGAATTTGCTTTGTCTCCGTAGTTTCATGATCTTCAAATCCCATCCTCTCCAAGACATAGCGTCTTGCATGACACGGGATAAACTAGTTGCATGTAAAAGAAGAAAATTAATTACTTACACGTTGAAGTAGCTAGAAATCGTGCTTAATTAATTACGAAACAAGACTTGTCGTTGCGTACCGTTTCGACATCGAAGGTCTCGTCGAGCTTAATACTGAAGTAACGACCGTCTACCAGGTGAGGCCTGTCGCACAGACCCCGGTCGTCACCGCACCAGGAGCACTCCGGGATCCTATCGTCGTCGGAAGACGACATTTCCTATGTTTCAAAGAGATTAAACTTTATAAATTAAAAATATGTACTACAATATCTAAAATAGATAATTATTATTCATCACGGCCGGTTAACTATATATCGGTCTGCCATGTCTTTTCTTGAAAACTCTCTGCTCGGGATTATTCTTCTCTCATATATGGTGGATACACTCCCTCATTGATTAGTGCCTTTCAGTTACAAAATAACGGGATTTCCTGAACCCTAGAACTAGAAGTGAAAAATCATGTGATGTACAACTTAAAGAGCAATTCCCCATGGTTCATACAAGCAAGTTGAAATTTTAAGAGCAGTGTTCATATTTGTGAGGTGTTTCACATTTCCTTTTCACAGAGAAACTAAGGCCTTTTTTCCAAAGCTATGGCCTAAATCAGAAACATGGAGGTAGGGGAAGGAGTGAGGGGGAGGAAGGAAGGGGGGAGGAGG
>LR738711.1:665763753-665798167 GCA_902687465.1 Secale cereale
GGCGGCGGCGGTTGAGTAGGGGAATCGAGGGTGCGGGGGGTCGGCGGCGGCGGCCGGTGGACCGGGGGGTGCTCGGCGGCGAGGGGGGCCGGAATCTGGCGAGGTGGGATAGCGATCGAGATGGAGGGGGGTCGAGATCGAGTGTCCATGAAATTTAAAAATAACATACTAATGGCGCACTGACGCACAGTGAGCCATTACTAGTTTAAACTAGTAATGGCGCACTCTGGGACAGTGCGCCATTAGTAGTTTTGTAAAAAAAAGAATAAAAAATATCATAAAAAAAGAGCATTAATGGCGCACTTTACTGCTGGTGCGCCATTACTAGTTACAACTAGTAATGGCGCACTTTGTCTGGATGCGCCATTAGTATGTTTGGACAGGCGCGCTAGTTCAAAAAAAAATTCTTGATACTAATGGCGCACTTTGGACCTCGTGCGCCATTAGTAGTTCGAACTCTAATGGCGTATCTGTTGCTGGTGCGCCATTACTATATACTAATGGCGCACTGCTTGTCCGGTGCGCCATTAGTATCAATTCCATCTATAGCCCTTTTCCTAGTAGTGGCAATACCATTTGTGCTCACGTTTACCACTTGTTTGCTTGTTGCACTTTTTATTACAGATTTATATTACTTTGTTTTGCCATCCATATCACTTGCCATTTAACATCTCTTCGCCGAACTAGTGCACCTATACATCTAACAAGTGTATTAGGTGTGTTGGGGACACAAGAGACTTCTTGTATCTTAGTTGCAGGGTTGCTTGAGAGAGACCATCTTCAACCTCTACTTCCCTGAGTTCGATAAACCTTAGGTCATCCACTTGAGGGAAATTGCTGCTGTCCTACAAACCTCTGCGCTTGGAGGCCCAACATAGTCTACAAGAGTAGAAGCGTGTGTAGACATCAGGCGCCGGCAGCGCCAAGAACGACGAAGACGGACGGATCCGGTCGGCCGACGTCGGATCTGGGCAAACGGCAGCGCGGACGGAGCTCTGAGGCGGAGCTGCTTGTGGTTCCCCATTGCGGCTCATGCGAGGAAAGACAACGAGAGGGAGCGAGATGTGAGAGGAGAAGGAAGGAAACCAGAGCAAGGGGAAGGGCGAGCTGTGACCTCGCCGACGAGGCAGTCGGTGGTGGAGCGAGGCAGTGGGGCGTCGGGATGGCCTGGTGGTCGAGTCGCAGGAGAGGAGGCGCGTGGTTGAGGTCATGTGGGAGGATGAGCTTGAGCACGGGAGCTCTCTGTGGCGGTGGAGCTTGGCAGTTCTTGCGGCGTGGTGAGCGAGAGGCCGGGCGCGCGGCGAACGAGCGGGGAGGCTCGCGGGACCTTGGGTGCTCGAGCACGAGAGATGGAGCACAACGTGTTTCTGGAGGCATTGGTGGCCAGCGATGGTTGGGGAGGGATGGATCCCGAGTTGGGAGGAGAGTGGGTAGCTGGCTGGCGGCGACGACGGGACGGATGGGACATTGGTCCTAACATTTATGGTTAGGGTCTATTTATAGGAACGGGTTAGCTTAGGGGCTATTTGGTCCCTCCGATCGTAATCGGACGACCCGAGATAAATAGGCTAGGGAGCCCAAATAAGAATCCTAAGATATTTTAGGGATGTTTGGGGATGATCTGGACCCATCGGTAACAACATCCCAGTTCGGGTTTGGGTAAGTTTTTGACGCACACGAGGGGTCGATGCACTGCGCAAAGAGGGGTTAGGCGGACACGGTCAAGCTTGTGGTTGGACGGAGAATGGTCAACGACGACAAGCGGAGTGACAACAAGCCACGGAGATAAGGAGGGAAGCAGTAACAACGAACAACTACAAGTTTTATGAAAACATGCGGATGATGCGATGATGAAATGCAACAAACAAAAATAAATCACATGACGAAACTCATAATAGCTGGAAGTCTCCTGGGGCGTCGGTCTTGGGGCGTCACAAGTAGTAATTTGATCTGAAGTTTCATGATCATCATCATTAGCTTCCTCACTAATTGGTGTAGGAATCACTGGAACTAGTTTTTCTGATGAACTACTTTCCAATTCCGGAGAAGGTACAATTATCTCATCAAGTTCTACTTTCCTCCCACTCACTTCTTTCGAGAGAAACTCCTTCTCTAGAAAAGATCCATTCTTAGCAATGAATATCTTGCCCTCGGATCTGTGATAGAAGGTGTACGCAACAATTTTCTTTGGGTATCCTATGAAGACACATTTCTCCGACTTGGGTTCGAGCTTATCAGCTTGAAGCTTTTTCACATAATCATCGCAGCCCCAATCTTTAAGAAACGACAACTTGGGTTTCTTGCCAAACCACATTTCATAAGGTGTCGTCTCAACGGATTTCGATGGTGCCCTATTTAACGTGAATGCAGTTGTCTCTAAAGCATAAACCCAAAACGATAGTGGTAAATCGGTAAGAGACATCATATACCGCAGCATATCTAATAAAGTACGGTTACGACGTTCGGACACACCATTACGCTGTGGTGTTCCAGGTGGCGTGAGTTGTGAAACTATTCCACATTGTTTCAAATGAAGACCAAACTCGTAACTCAAATATTCGCCTCTGCGATCAGATCATATAAACTTTATTTTCTTGTTACGATTCTCTACTTCACTCTGAAATTCTTTGAACTTTTCAAATGTTTCAGACTTGTGTTTCATCAAGTAGATATACCCATATCTGCTCAAATCATCTGTGAAGGTCAGAAAATAATGATACCCGCCGCGAGCCTCAACACTCATTGGACCGCATACATCAGTATGTATGATTTCCAAGTCAGTTGCTTGCTCCATTGTTCCGGAGAACGGAGTTTTAGTCATCTTGCCCATGAGGCATGGTTCGCAAGCACCTAGTGATTCATAATCAAGTGATTCCAAAAGTCCATCAGCATGGAGTTTCTTCATGCGCTTTACACCAATATGAGCTAAACGGCAGTGCCACAAATAAGTTGCACTATCATTATCAACTTTGCATCTTTTGGCTTCAATATTATGAATATGTGTATCACTACGATCGAGATTCAACAAAAATAGACCATTCATCAAGGGTGCATGATCATAAAAGATATTACTCATATAAATAGAACAACCATTATTCTCTGATTTCAATGAATAACCGTCTCGCAACAAACAAGATCCAGATATAATGTTCATGCTCAACGCTGGCACCAAATAACAATTATTTAGGTCTAAAACTAATCCCAATGGTAGATGTAGAGGTAGCGTGCCGATGGCAATCACATTGACTTTGGAACCATTTCCCACGCGCATCGTCACCTCGTCCTTAGCTAATCTTCGTTTAATCCGTAGCCCCTGTTTCGAGTTACAAATATTAGCAACCGAACTAGTATCAAATACCCAGGTGCTACTACGAGCATTAGTAAGGTACACATCAACAACATGTATATCAAACATACCTTTGTTCACTTTGCCATCCTTCTTATCCGCCAAATACTTGGGGCAATTCCGTTCTAGTGAACAGTTCCTTTGCAGTAGTAGCACTCAGTTTCAGGCTTGGCTCTAGGCTTGGGTTTCTTCGCGGGAGTAGCAACTGGCTTGCTATTCTATTTGAAGTTCCCCTTCTTTCCCTTGCCCTTTTTCTTGAAACTAGTGGTCTTGTTAACCATCAACACTTGATGCTCCTTTTTGATTTCTACCTTCGCAACTTTCAGCATTGCGAAAAGCTCGGGAATAGTCTTCTCCATCCCTTGCATATTATAGTTCATCACGAAGCCTTTATAGCTTGCTGGCAGTGATTGGAGAACTCTGTCAATAACACTATCTTCATCAACTTTGACTCCAAGTTGAGTCATGTGATTGTAGTATCCAGACATTATGAGTAAGTGTTCACTGATAGAACTGTTTCTCCTCAATCTTGCAGCTATAGAACTTGTTGGAGACTTCATATCTCTCAACTCGGGCATTTGCTTGAAATGTTAACTTCAACTCTTGGAACATCTCATATGCTCCATGACGTTGAAAACGTCTTTGAAGACCCGATTCTAAGCCGTAAAGCATGGCACACTGAACTATCGAGTAGTCATCAGCTTTGCTCTGCCAGACGTTCATAACGTTCGGTGTTGCATCTGTAGCGGTCTTTTCACCTAGCGGTACTTCCAGGACATAATTCTTTTGTGCAGCAATGAGGATAATCTTTCAATTTAGCTTTCTCTAGGAATGCATTAAAATTCAAGAGAACGGTCGCATGGGCCATTGATCTACAACAACATAGATATGCAAAAACTATCAGGACTAAGTTCATGATAAATTAACGTTCAATTAATCATACTACTAAAGAACTCCCACTTTCATAAACATCCCTCTAGTCATCTAAATGATCACTTGATCCAAATCAACTAAACAATGTCCGATCATCACGTGAGATGGAGTAGTTTTCCATGGTGAAGATCTTATGTTCATCATATCTACTATATGATTCACGCTCGACCTTTCGGTCTCCAGTGCTAGGCTCGTTAAGTTTAACCCGAGTATTTTGCATGTGCAAAACTGTTTTACACCCGTTATATTTGAATGCAGAGCTTATCACACCCGATCATCATGTGGTGTCTCAGCATGACGAACTGTCGCAACGGTGCATACTCAGGGAGAACACTTGTACCTAGAAATTTTGTAAGGGATCATCTTATAATGCTACCGCCGTACCAAGCAAAATAAGAAGCATAACAAGATAAACATCACATTCAATCAAAATATGTGACATGATATGGCCATCATCATCTTGTACTTTTGATCTCCATCTCCAAAGCATCGTCATGATCTCCATCGTCACCGGCTTGACACCATGATCTTCATTGTAGCGTCGTGGTCGTCTCGCCAACTATTTCTACTACTACTATCGCTAACTCGCAGTGATAAAGTAAAGCAATTACATGGCTTTCGCAATTCATACAATAAAGAGACAACCATAAAGCTCCTGCCGATTGCCGATAATTTACAAAACATGATCATCTCATACAATATCATATAAATCATCATGTCTTGACCATATCACACCACAACATGCCCCGCAAAAACAAGTTACATGTCCTCTACTTTGTTGTTGCAAGTTTTTACATGGCTGCTACGGGCTTAGCAATAACCGTTCTTACCTACGCACGAAAACCACAACGATTTTTCATCAAGTGTGATGTTTTAACCTTCAACAAGGACTGGGCGTAGTCACACTCGATTCAACTAAAGTTGGAGAAACTGACACCTGCTAGCCACCTATGTGCAAAGCACGTCGGTAGAACCAGTCTCATGAATGCGGTCATGTAATGTCGGTCCGGCCGCTTCATCCAAAAATACCGCCGAATCAAAGTATGACATGCTGGTAATGAAGGAAATATACCCTAGAGGCAATAATAAAGTTGTTATTTATTTCCTTATATCATGATAAATGTTTATTATTCATGCTAGAATTGTATTAACCGGAAACTTAGTACATGTCTGAATACATAGACAAATAAAGTGTCACTAGTATGCCTCTTCTTGACTAGCTCGTTGAATCAAAGATGGTTAAGTTTCCTAGCCATAGACATGAGTTGTCATTTGATTAACGGGATCACATCATTAGTGAATGATGTGACTGCTTGACCCATCCGTTAGCTTAGCAACTTGATCGTTTAGTTTTTTTTGCTATTTCTTTCTTCATGACTTATACATGTTCCCATGACTATGAGATTATACAACTCCCGAATACCGGAGGAACACCTTGTGTTCTATCAAACATCACAACGTAACTGGGTGATTATAAAGATGCTCTACAGGCGTCTCTGAAGGTGTTTGTGGTGTTGGCATAGATCAAGAATAGGATTTGTCACTCCGAGTGTCGGAGACGTATCTCTAGGCCCTCTCGGTAATGCACATCATAATAAGCCTTGCAAGCAAATGACTAATGAGTTAGTCACGAGATGATGTATTATGGAAAGAGTAAAGAGACTTGCCAGTTACGAGATTCAACTAGGTATGATGATACCGACGATCGAATCTCGGCCAAGTAACATACCGATGACAAAGGGAACAACGTATGTTGTTATGCGGTTCCACCGATAAAGATCTTCGTAGAATATGTAGGAGCCAATATGCGCATACAGGTTCCGCTGTTGGTTATTGATCGGAGAGATGTATCGGTCATTGCTACTTCTCGAGCTTATGTTGTGTTCCCTCGAAGAGGAAAGAGTGATGCAGAACAGTAGCTTAAGTATTTCCCTCGGTTTTTGAGAACCAAGGTATCAATCCAGTAGGAGACCACGCGCAAGTCTCTCGCATCTGCACAAACAAATAAGAACTTTGCAGCCAATGCGATAAGGGGTTGTCAATCCCTTTACGATCACTTACGAAAGTGAGATCTGATAGATAGGATAGTTTGATATTTTTGGTATTTTTGGATATAAGAACAGAAAGTAAAAAACAACAAAGTAAAGTAGATTGTAGATTGATATGTTGAGAATAGACCCGAGGGCCATAGGTTTCACTAGTGGCTTCTCTCATGATAGCAGATTTCTACGGTGGGTGAACGAATTACTGTCGAGCAATTGATAGAAAATCGAATAATTATGAGAATATCTAGGCATGATCATTATATATAGGCATCACGTCCGTGACAAGTAGACCGAAACGATTCTGCATCTACAACTATTACTCCACACATCGACCGCTATCCAGCATGCATCTAGAATATTAAGTTCATAAGAACAGAGTAATGCTTTAAGCAAGATGACATGATGTAGAGGGATAAACTCAAGCAATATGATATAAACCCCATCTTTTTACCCTCGATGGAAACAATACAATACGTGCCTTGCTGCCCCTGCTGTTACTGGGAAAGGACACCGCAAGATTGAACCCAAAGACAAGCACTTCTCCCATTGGAATAATTATAGATCTAGTAGGCCAAACCAAACCGATAATTCGAAGAGCCTTGCAAGGATATTATAATCATACATAAAAGAATTCAGAAAAGAACCAAATATTTCTCATAGATAATCTTGATCATAAACCCACAATTCATCGAATCTCGACAAACAAACCGCAAAAAGATTACATCGAATAGATCTCCTCGAAGACCGAGGAGAACTTGGTATTGAGATCCAAAAAGAGAGAAGAAGCCATCTAGGTACGAACTATGGACCCGAAGGTCTGTGGTAAACTACTCACAACTCATGGTGAGGCGATGGTGTTGATGTAGAAGCACTCCGTGGAAGATCCCCCCTCCGGCGGAGCTCCGGAACAGGCTTTAAGATGGGATCTCACGGGAACAGAAGGTTGCGGCGGTGGAATTAGGGTTTTCTCTGTTGCTTCGATGTTTTCAGGGCACATGGGTATATATAGGAGGAAGGAGGGCATCGGAGGAGCAACATGGGGCCCACGAGGCAGGGGTTGTGCCCAGGCGGAGGGGGCGCACCCCCGACCCTCAGGGACGCCATGTGTGCCCTATTCCGTGGTTCTCAAGTCTCCCGTGAAGATATCGCTCCAAAAATATCTCTCCCGAAGGTTTCATTCCGTTTGGACTCCGTTTGATATTCCTTTTCTGCAAAACCCTGAAATAGGCAAAAAAACAGCAATCTGGACTGGGCCTTTGGGTTAATAGGTTAGTCCCAAAAATAATATGAAAGTGTATAATAAACCCATTAAACACCCAAAACACCATATATAATAGCATGGAACAACCAAAAATTATAGATACGTTGGAGACGTATCAAGCATCCCCAAACTTAATTCCTGCTCGTCCTTGAGTAGGTAAATGATAAAAACAGAATTTTTTATGTCGAATGCTAACCAACATAATTTTCAATGTAATTCTTTTTATTGTGGCATGAATGTTCAGATCCAAAAGATCCAAGACAAAAGTCTATATTGACATAAGAAATAATAATACTTCAAGCATACTAACAAAGCAATCATGTCTTCTCAAAATAACATGGCTAAAGAAAGTTATCCCTACAAAATCATATAGTCTGGCTATGCTCCCTCTTCATCACACAAAATATTCATATCATGCACAACCTCGGTTTCAGCCAAGCACTTGTTTTCATACTCATTTTTTCAAACCTTCCAACTTTCACGCAATACATGAGCGTGAGCCATGGATATAGCACTATGGGTGGAATAGAATGGTGGTTGTGTAGAAGACAAAAAGGAGGAAGATAGTCTCACATCGACTAGGCGTATCAATGGGCTATGGAGATGCCCATCAATAGATATCAATGTGAGTGAGTAGGGATTGCCATGCAACGGATGCACTAGAGCTAAAAATGTATGAAAGCTCAACAAAAGAAACTAAGTGGGTGTGCATCCAACTTGCTTGCTCACGAAGACCTAGGGCATTTGAGGAAGCCCATCGTTGGAATATACAAGCCAAGTTCTATAATGAAAATTCCCACTAGTATGAAAGTGAGTAAACAAGAGACTCTCTATCATGAAGAACATAGTGCTACTTTGAAGCACAAGTGTGGAAAAAGATAGTAGCATTGTCCCTTTTCTTTTCTTTTTCTTCGGGCCTTTCTTTTTCTTGGCCTTTCCTTCCTTTTTTCTTTGGGACAATGCTCTAATAATGATGATCATCACACTTATATTGATTTACAAGTCGATATTACAACTCGATACTAGAACAAAGTATGACAATATATGAATGCCTCCGGCGGTGTACCGAGATGTGCAATGAATCAAGAGTGACATGTATGAAAAATTATGCATGGTGGCTTTGCCACAAATACGATGTCAACTACATGATCATGCATGGCAATATGACAATATGAAGCGTGTCGTATGAACGGAACAGTGGAAAGTTGCATGGCAATATATCTCGGAATGGCTATGGAAATGCCATGATTGGTAGATATGGTGGCTGTTTTGAGGAAAGTATATGGTGGCTGTTTTGAGGAAGGTATATAGTGGGTGTATGGTATCGGCGAAAGTTGCGCGGTACAAAAGAGGCTAGCAATGGTGGAAGGGTGAGAGTGCGTATAATCCATGGACTCAACATTAGTCATAAAGAACTCATATACTTATTGCAAAAATTTATGAGTCATCAAAACAAAGAAATCAACGCATGCTCCTAGGGGGGAGGTCGGTAGGAGTTAACCATCGCGCGCCCCCGACCTCCACACAAAGGATGACACTCTACAAATACCTCATGCTCTAACTTCGTCACATAGCGGTTCACCATACGTGCATGCTACGGGAATCACAAACTTTAACACAAGTATTTCTCAATTTCATAATAACTCCACTAGCATGACTCTAATATCACTATCCCCATATCTCAAAACAATCATCAAGTATCAAACTTCTCATCATATTCATGGCACTTTGTATGAAAGTTTTACTACATTTATCTTGGATGCCTATCATATTAGGACTAGTTTTATAACCAAAGCACATTACCATGCTGTTCTAAAAGACTCTCAAAAATATATAAGTGAAGCGTGAGAGATCAACAATTTCTACAAAATAAAATCACCACCGTGCTCTAAAAGATATAAGTGAAGCACCAGAGCAAACTGTTTAGCTCAAAAGATATAAGTGAAGCACATAAATTGTTCTAACAAATTCTAGGCCATATTTATCTATTTAAAAAAGGTATGTCCAGCAAGTATGATTGTGGAAAACTAACAACAAAGACTCAAATCATACATGACGCTCCAAGTAAAACACATATCATGTGGTGAATAAAAATATAGTCCCGAGTATAGTTACCGATAGATGAAGACGAAAGAGGGGATGCCTTCCCGGGGCATCCCCAAGCTTAGGATTTTTGTTGTCCTTGAATTGTACCTTGGGGTGCCTTGGGAATCCCCAAGCTTAGGCTCTTTCCACTCTTTGTTCCATAGTCCATCAATGCCATACTCAAAACTTGAAAACTTCACAACACAAAACTTAGCCAAAAATCTCGTGAGCTCCGTTAGTATAAGAAAACAAACCACCACTCAAAGGTACTGTAATGAACTCATTCTTTGTTTATATTGGTGTTAAACCTACTATATTCCAACTTCTCTATGGTTCATATCCTCCAATACTACTCATAGATTCATCAAAATAAGCAAATAACAAACGAAAAACAGAATCTGTCAAAAACAGAATAGTCTGTAGTAATCTGTAACTTTCGAATACTTATGTAACTCCAAAAAAATTGAAATAAATTGGTAAATGTGAGGAATTTGTCTATTAATCATCTGCAAAAAGAATAAACTAAATAGCACTCTCCAGTAAAATCTGGTGACTATTCTAGTGAGCGCTAACGTTTCTGTTTTTTACAGCAAGATCATATAAACTTCACACAAGTCTTCCCAAAGGTTCTACTTGGCACAAACACTAATTAAAATACAAAACCACATCTAAACAGAAGCTAGATGCAATATTTATTCCTAAACAGAAGCAAAAACAAAGAAAATAAAATTGGGTTGCCTCCCAACAAGCTCTTTCTTTATAGCCATTATGATATGCTTGAGAATTCAATGATGCTCACATGAAAGATAAGAATTGAGGCACAAAGAGAGCATCATATAGAATGTGAAAATCACATCTAATTCTAACATACTTCCTATGCATAGGCATTTTATAGGAAAACAATTAGCAAGACAAGCAAGATCTAGCATATGCAAGGAAGAAGAAAGAAACAATAGCAATCTCAACATAACGAGAGGTAATTTAGTAACATAAAAATTTCTACAACCATATTTTCCTCTCTCATAATAATTGCATGTAGGATCATAAGAAAATTCAACAATATAGCTATCACATAACATATTCTCAACACGATCCACATGCATACGAAGTTGACTCTCATTCAAAATAGTGGGATTAACATAGAACAAAGTCATTACTTCTCCAAGCCCACCTTTATCAAAAATTTCATAAGATTGATCAATATCCAAAGTAGTGGGATCAAAAGTTGACATTCTTTCAGACCCACTTTCAATATCATGGCAAACATTATTATCAATCTCATATCCATCATGGGGCTTAATTTTTTTTTTCAAGATCATAGGTAGAATCACCCCAATCATGATCATTGCAACAAGTAGTGGACATAGCAATACTAGCATCCCCAAGGTTAGGGTTTTGCATATTATTAACACAATTGACATTAATAGAATTTACAATAGTATCATTGCAATCATGTTTTTCATTAGAAGGTCTATCGTGAATCACTTCATAATTTTTTTCTTTCAACACTTCATCACAATTTTTAGATTCATGAATTTCAAGCAAAACCTCATAAAGATAATCTAGTGCATGTAGTTCACTAGCAATAGGTTCAACATAATTGGATCTCTTAAAAAGATTAGCAAATGGATGAGGATCCATAATTTAGCAAGCGAAGATGCAAGCTAATAGAAGGCATATGGCAATACAAGCAAACAAAAAGGCAAACGGAAAAAGGGCGAATAAAACGGCAAGGGTGAAGTGGGGGAGAGGAAAACGAGAGGCAAATAATGTAATGCGAAGGATAAGGGTTTGTGATAGGTACTTGGTATATGACTTTTGCGTAAGCCTCCCCGGCAACGGTGCCAGAAATTCTTCTTGCTACTTCTCGAGCTTGCGTTGTATTCCCTCGAAGAGGAAAGGGTGATGCAGCACAGTAGCGTAAGTATTTCCCTTAGTTTTTGAGAACCAAGGTATCAATCCAGTAGGATACCATGCGCAAGTCCCTTGCACATGCACAAACAAATAAGAACTTTGCAGCCAACGTGATAAGGGGTTGTCAATCCCTTTACGGTCACTTACGAAAGTGAGATCTGATAGATAGGATAGTTTGATATTTTTGGTATTTTTGGATATAAGAACAAAAGTAAAAACAACCAAGTAAAGTAGATTGTAGATTGATATGTTGAGAATAGACCCGGGGGCCATAGGTTTCACTAGTGGCTTCTCTCATGATAGCAGATTTCTACGATGGGTGAACAAATTACTGTCGAGCAATTGATAGAAAAGCGAACAATAATGAGAATATCTAGGCATGATCATTATATATAGGCATCACATCCGTGACAAGTAGACCAAAACGATTCTGCATCTACTACTATTACTCCACACATCGATCGCTATCCAGCATGCATCTAGAGTATTAAGTTCATAAGAACAGAGTTATGCTTTAAGCAAGATGACATGATGTAGAGGGATAAACTCAAGCAATATGATATAAACCCCATCTTTTTATCCTCGATGGCAACAATACAATACGTGTCGTGCTGCCCCTGCTGTCACTGGGAAAGGACACCGCAAGATTGAACCCAAAGCCAAGGACTTCTCCCATTGCAAGAACTATATATCTAGTAGGCCAAACCAAACCGATAATTCAAAGAGACTTGCAAGGATATTATAATCATACATAAAAGAATTCAGAAAAGAACCAAATATTTCTCATAGATAATCTTGATCATAAACCCACAATTCATCGGATCTCGACAGACACACCGCAAAAAGATTACATCGAATAGATCTCCTCGAAGACCGAGGAGAACTTGGTATTGAGATCCAAAAAGAGAGAAGAAGCCATCTAGGTACTAACTATGGACCCGAAGGTCTATGGTAAACTACTCACAACTCATGGTGAGGCGATGGTGTTGATGTAGAAGCACTCCATGGAAGATCCCCTCCAGCGGAGATCCGGAACAGGCCCCAAGATGGGATCTCATGGGAATAGAAGCTTGCGGCAGTGGAATTAGGGTTTTCTCTGTTGCTTCGATGTTTTCAGGGTACATGGGTATATATAGGAGGAAGGGGCGCATCGGGGGAGCAACGTGGGGCCCACGAGGCAGGGGGCGCCTAGGGGGAGGGGACGCACCCCCCCTCCCACCCTCGTGGACGCCATGTGTGCCCTATTACGTGGTTCTCAAGTCTCCCATGAAGATATCGCTCCAAAAATATCTCTCCCGAAGGTTTCATTCCGTTTGGGCTTCGTTTGATATTCCTTTTCTGCAAAACCCTGAAATAGGCAAAAACAGCAATCTGGACTGGGCCTTTGGGTTAATAGGTTAGTACTAAAAATAATATAAAAGTGTATAATAAAGCCCATAAAACATCCAAAACATCATATATAATAGCATGGAACAACCGAAAATTATAGATACGTTGGAGACGTATCAGTCATGTCTACATAGTTCTCGAACCCGTAGGGTCCGCACGCTTAAACGTTCGTTGACGATATAGTATTTAATGAGTTATGTATGTTGGTGACCGAATGTTATTCGGAGTCCCGGATGTGATCACGGACATGACGAGGAACTCTGGAATGGTCCGGAGATAAAGATGGATATATGGGATAATAGTGTTTGACCTCCGGAAGGGGTTCCGGATGTTTCCCGAAATGTTTGGGTACGAGAACACTTTATTTGGGCCAAAGGGGCAAGCCCACGAGACGTTTGGAAAGTGTAAAAGGAAGTTTTGCGGAGACCAGAGGCTAGACGCCAGGAACCCTGGCGTCTAGGGGGTAGACGCCGGGAACCCTCGTGTCTAGCCCTGGAGTCCAAGTGGGACTCTTGCCTTTCGGGCAAAACGGACTTTGAGGAGGCTTTTGCTCCAAGTTTTGACCCCAAGGCTCAACATGTAAATAGAGGGGCAGGGCTAGCACCCAAGACACATCAAGATACACCAAGTCGTGTGCCGGCAACCCTGACCCTCTAGTTTATCCTCCGTCTAGTTTCTGTAGTGCTTGGCGAAGCCCTGCAGAGATTGTTTTTCATCAACAACTATCACCACGCCATCGTGCTGCCGGAACTCATCTACTACTTCGCCCGTCTTGCTGGATCAAGAAGGCGAGGACGTCATCGAGCTGAACGTGTGCTGAACGCGGAGGTGTCGTACGTTCGGTGCCAGATCAGGACAGATCGTGAAGGTGTACGACTACATCAACCGCGTTGATAAATGCTTCCGCTTTGTGATCTTCAAGGGTATGAAGATACACTCCCCCTCTCGTTGCTATGCATCTCCTAGATAGATCTTGCGTGATCGTAGGAATTTATTTGAAATAACGCGTTCCCCAACAGTGGCATCATGAGCCAGGTCTATGCGTAGATGATATGCACGAGTAGAACACAATGAGTTGTGGGCCATAATAGTCATACTGCTTACCAGCATGTCATACTTTGATTCTGTGGTATTGTTGGATGAAGAGGCCCGGACTAACATTACGCGTACGCTTACACGAGACTGGTTCTACCGACGTGCTTCGCACACAGGTGGCTTGCGGGTGTCAGTTTCTCCAACTTTAGTTGAATCGAGTGTGGCTAAGCCCGGTCCTTGTGAAGGTTAAACCAGCACATACTTGACGAAAAATCGTTGTGGTTTTTGTATGCGTAGGTAAGAACGGTTCTTGCTAAAGCTCGTAGCAGCCACGTAAAACTTGCAACAACAAAGTAGAGGATGTCTAACTTGTTTTTGTAGGGCATGTTGTGATGTGATATGGTCAAGACGTGATGAGTTATACGTTATTGTATGAGATGATCATGTTTTGTAAAGTTATCGGCAACCGGCAGGAGCCTTATGGTTGTCTCTTTATTGTATGAATTGCGAAGGCCATGTAATTGCTTCACATTATCACTATGAGTTAGCGATAGTAGTAATATCAATAGTTGGCGAGACGACCACGACGCTACGATGAAGATCACGGTGTCTAGCCGGTGATGATGGAGATCTTGACGATGCTTTGGAGATGGAGATCAAAAGCACAAGATGATGATGGCCATATCATGTCACATATTTTGATTGCATGTGATGTTTATCTTATTATGCTTCTTATTTTGCATAGTACGGTGGTAGCATTATAAGATGATCCCTTACAAAATTTCAAGGCACAAGTGCTCTCCCTGAGTATGCACCGTTGCGAAAGTTCGTCGTGCCGAGACACCACGTGATGATCGGGTGTGATAAGCTCTATGTTCAAATACAACGGGTGTAAGACAGTTTTGCACATGCAGAATACTTGGGTTAAACTTGACGAGCCTAGCATATACAGACATGGCCTCGGAACACTGGAGACCGAAAGGTCGAGTGTGAATCATATAGTAGATATGATCAACATAAGATGTTCACCATTGAAAACTACTCTATCTCACGTGATGATCTTAGTTGATTTGGATCACGTGATCATTTAGATGACTAGAGGGATGTCTATCTAAGTGGGAGTTCTTTAGTAATATGATTAATTGAACTTTAATTTATCATGAACTTAGTCCTGGTAGTATTAGCATAACTGTGTTGTAGATCAATAGCTCGCGATGTAGCCCCCATTTATTTAAGTTGAAATATGTTAGTAGTAACGATGCGGACTAGGTCCGTGATCTCAGGATTATCCTCATTGCTGCACAGAAGTATTATGTCCTTGATGCACCGCTAGGTGACAGATCTATTGCAGGAGCAGATGCAAACATTATGAACGTTTGGCAAAGCTCAATATGATGTCTACTTAATAGTTTAGTGCACCATGCTTTATGGCTTAGAACCGGACTTCAAAAATGTTTCGAACGCCACAGAGCATATAAGATGTTCTAAGAGTTGAAATTAGTATTTCATACTCATGCCCATGTCGAGAGGTATGAGACCTCTGACAGTACTTTGCCTACAAGATGGAGGAGAATAGCTCAACCAGTGAGCATGTACTCAAATTGTGTGGGTACTACAATTGCTTGAATCAAGTGGGAGTTAATCTTCCAGATAAGATAGTAATTGACAAAGTTCTCTAGTCACTATCACCAAGTTAGTACAACTTCGTGATGAACTATAATGTGCAAGGGATGACGAAAGTAATTCCCGAGCTCTTTGCGATGCTGAAATTGGCGAAGGTAGAAATCAAGAAAGAGCATCAAGTGTTGATGGTTAACAAGACCACTTGTTTCAAGTAAATGGCAAAGGGATGGAAGGGGAACTTCAAGAAGAATGACAAGCAAGTTGTCACTCCCGTGAAGAAACCCAAAGCTAAACTCAAGCCTGAAACTAAGTGCTTCTACTGCAAAGGAAATGGGCACTAGAAGTGGAACTGCCCTAGATACTGGGCAGATAAGAAGGATGGCAAAGTGAACAAAGGTATAATTGATATACAGATTATTGATGTGTACTTTACTAGTGTTCATAGCAACCCATGGGTATTTGATATAGGTTCAGTTGCTAAAATTAGTAACTCGAAACGAGAGTTGCAGAATGAACAGAAACTAGTTAAAGGTGAAGTGACGATGTGTGTTGGAAGTGGTTCCAAGATTGATATGATCATCATTGCACACTCCCTATACTTTCGGGATTAGTGTAGAACCTAAATAAATGTTATTTGGCATTTGCGTTGAGCATGAATATGATTTAATCATGTTTGTTGCAATACAGTTATTCATTTAAATTCATAGAATAATAGTTGTTCTGTTTACATGAATAAAACCTTCGATGGTCATACACCCAATGAAAATGGTTTGTTGGATCTCGATCATAGTAATACACATATTCATAACATTGAAGCCAAAAGATGCAAAGTTGATAATGATAGTGCAACTTATTTATGGCACTGCCGTTTAGGTCATATTGGTGTAAAGCGCATGAAGAAACTCCATGCTGATGGGCTTTTGGAATCACTTGGTTATGAATCACTTGGTGCTTGCAAACCATGCCTCATGGGCAAGATGACTAAAACTCCGTTCTCCGTAACAATGGAGCGAGCAACTGATGTGTTGGAAATCATACATACTGATGTATGTGAACCGATGAGTGTTGAGGCTCGTGGCGGGTATCGTTATTTTCTGAGCTTCACTGATGATTTGAGCAGCTATGGGTATATCTACTTGATGAAGCACCAGTCTGAAACATTTGAAAAGTTCAAAGAATTTCAGAGTGAAGTAGAGAATCATCCTAACAAGAAAATTGAGTTTCTACGATCTGATCACGGAGGCGAATATGGAGTTATGAGTTTGGTCTTCATTTAAAACAATGTGGAATAGTTTCACAACTCATGCCACCCGGAACACCACAGCATAATGGTGTGTCCGAACATCGTAACCGTACTTTATTAGATATGGTGCGATCTATGATGTCTCTTACCGATTTACCACTATCGTTTTGGGTTATGCATTAGAGACAGCTGCATTCACATTAAATAAGGGCACCATCTAAATCTGTTGAGACGACGCCTTATGAACTGTGGTTTGGCAAGAAACCAAAGTTGTTGTTTCTTAAAGTTTGGGGCTGCGATGCTTATGTGAAAAAACTTCAACCTGATAAGCTCAAACCCAAGTCGGAGAAAAGTGTCTTCATAGGATACCCAAAGGAAACTGTTGGGTACACCTTCTATCACAGATCCAAAGGCAAGGTATTCGTTGCTAAGAATGGATCCTTTCTAGAGAAGGAGTTTCTCTCGAAAGAAGTGAGTGGGAGGAAAGTGGAACTTGATGAGGTAATTGTACCTTCTCCCGAATTGGAAAGTAGTACATCACAGAAACTAGTTCCAGTGATTCCTACACCAATCAGCGAGGAAGCTAATGATGATGATCATGAAACTTCAGATCAAGTTACTACTGAACCTCGTAGGTCAACCAGAGTGTGTTCCGCTCCAGAGTGGTACGGTAACCCGGTTCTGGAAGTCATGTTACTAGACCATGATGAACCTACGAACTATGAGGAAGCGATGATTAGCCCAGATTCCACAAAATGGCTTGAGGCCATGATATCTGAGATGGGATCCATGTATGAGAACAAAGTGTGGACTTTGGTTGACTTGCCCGATGATCGGCAAGCCATTGAAAATAAATGGATATTTAAGAGGAAGACTGGCACCGATGGTAATGTTACTATCTACAAAGCTCGACTTGTTGTGAAAGGTTTTCGACAATTTCGAGGAGTTGACTACGATGAGATTTTCTGACCCGTAGCGATGCTTAAGTCTGTCCGAATCATGTTAGCAATTGCCGCATTTTATGATTATGAAATATGGCAAATGGATGTCAAAATTGCATTCCTTAATGGATATCTTAAAGAAGAGTTGTATATGATGCAACCAGAAGGTTTTTGTCGATCCTAAAGGAGCTAACAAAATGTGCAAGCTCCAGCGATCCATCTATGGACTCGTGCAAGCATCTCGGAGTTGGAATATACGCTTTGATAAGTTGATCAAAGCATATAGTTTTATACAGACTTGCGGTAAAGCCTGTATATACAAGAAAGTGAGTGTGAGCACTACAACCTTTCTGATAAGTATATGTGAATGACATATTGTCGATCGGAAATGATGTAGAATTTTCTGGAAATCATAAAGGAGTGTTTGAAAGGAGTTTTTCAAAAAAAGACCTCAGTGAAGCTGCTTACATATTGAGCATCAAGATCTATAGAGATAGATCAAGACGCTTGATAAGTTTTTTTAATGAGTACATACCTTGACAAGTTTTTGAAGTAGTTCAAAATGGAACAATCAAAGAAAGAGTTCTTGCGTGTGTTGCAAGGCAATGAAGTTGAGTAAGACTCGAAACCCGACCACGGCAAAAGATAGAGAAAGAATGAAAGTCATTCCCTATGCCTCAGCCATAGGTTCTATAAAGTATGCCATGTTGTGTACCAAACCTGTTGTGTACCTTGCCATGAGTTTGGCAAGGAGATACAAAAGTGATCTAGGAGTAGATTACTGGACAGCGGTCGAAATTATCCTTAGTTACTGGATGACTAAGGAAATGTTTCTCGATTATGGAGGTGATAAAGAGTTCGTCATAAAGAGTTACACGGATGCAAGCTTTCATAAAGAGTTACACGGATGCAAGCTTTGACACTAATCCAGATGACTCTAAGTATCAATCTAGATACATATTGAAAGTGGGAGCAATTAGCTAGAGTAGCTTCATGCAGAGCATTGTAGACATAGAAGTTTGCGAAATACATACGGATCTGAATGTAAGAGACCCGCTGACTAAACTTCGCTCACAAAGCAAAACATGATCACACCTTAGTACTCTTTGGGTGTTAATCACATGGCGATGTGACTAGATTATTGACTCTAGTAAACCATTTGGGTGTTGGGCACATGGCGATGTGAACTGTCGGTGTTATTCACATAACGATGTGAACTATCAATATTAAATCACGTGGCGATGTGAACTCGATTATTGACTCTAGTGCAAGTGGGAGACTGAAGGAAATATGCCCTAGAGGCAATAATGAAGTTATTATTTATTTCCTTATATCATGATAAATTTTTATTATTCATGCTAGAATTGTATTAAATGGAAACTTAGTACATGTCTGAATACATAGACAAATAAAGTGTCACTAGTATGCCTCTTCTTGACTAGCTCGTTGAATCAAAGATGGTTAAGTTTCCTAGCCATAGACATGAGTTGTCATTTGATTAACGGGATCACATCATTAGTGAATGATGTGATTGACTTGACCCATCTATTAGCTTAGCAACTTGATCGTTTAGTTTTTTCTGCTATTGCTTTCTTCATGACTTATACATGTTCCCATGACTATGAGATTATGCAACTCCCGAATACCGGAGGAACACCTTGTGTGCTATCAAACATCACAACGTAACTGGGTGATTATAAAGATGCTCTACAGGCGTCTCCGAAGGTGTTTGTGGTGTTGGCATAGATCAAGAATAGGATTTGTCACTCCGAGTATCGGAGACGTATCTCTGGGCCCTCTCGGTAATGCACATCATAATAAGCCTTGCAAGCAAATGACTAATGAGTTAGTCACGAGATGATGTATTATGGAACGAGTAAAGAGACTTTCCAGTAACGAGATTCAACTAGGTATGATGATACCGACGATCGAATCTCGGGCAAGTAACATACAGATGACAAAGGGAACAACGTATGTTGTTATGCGGTTCGACCGATAAAGATCTTCATAGAATATGTAGGAGCCAATATGGGAATCTAGGTTCCGCTATTGGTTATTGACCAGAGAGATGTATCGGTCATGCCTACATAGTTCTCGAACCCGTAGGGTCCGCACGCTTAAACGTTCGTTGACGATATAGTATTTAACGAGTTATGTATGTTGGTGACCGAATGTTATTCGGAGTCCCGGATATGAACACAGACATGACGAGGAACTCCGGAATGGTCCGGAGATAAAGATTGATATATGGCATAATAGTATTTGACCTCCGGAAGGGTTTCAGAAGTCACCGGAAGGGGTTCCAGATGTTTCCCGAAATGTTTGGGTACGAGAACACTTTATTTGGGACAAAGGGGAAAGCCCATGAGGCTTTTGGAAAGTGTAAAAGGAAGTTTTGCGGAGACCAGAGTCTAGCCCTGGAGTCCAAGTGGGACTCTTTCCTTTCGGGAAAAACTCACTTTGACGAGGCTTTTGCTCCAAGTTTCGACCCCAGGGCTCAACATATAAATAGAGGGGCATGGCTAGCACCCAAGACACATCAAGATACACCAAGCCGTGTGCCGGCAACCCCGACCCTCTAGTTTATCCTCCGTCTAGCTAGTTTCTGTAGTGCTTGGCAAAGCCCTGCAGAGATTGCTCTTCATCAACAACCGTCACCACGCTGTCGTGCTGCCGGAACTCATCTACTACTTCGCCCATCTTGTTGTATCAAGAAGGCGAGGACGTCATCGAGCCGAACATGTGCTGAACGCGGAGGTGTCGTACGTTCGGTGCTAGATCGGGACGGATCGTGAAGGTGTACGACTACATCAACCGCGTTGATAAACGCTTCTGCTTTGCGATCTTCAAGGGTGTGAAGATACACTCCCCCTCTCGTTGCTATGCATCTCCTAGATAGATATTGCATGATCGTAGGATTTTTTTTGAAATACTGCATTCCCCAACAGGTAATTAGTATGACTATTATCGCCCACAACTCTTTGTGTTCTACTTGTGCATATCATCTACGCATAGACCTGGCTCTGATACCACTGTTGGGGAACGTAGTATTACAAAAAATGTCCTACGATCATGCAAGATCTATCTATGAGAAGCATAGCAACGAGCGGGGATAGTGTGTCCACATAACCTCATAGACCGAAAGCGGAAGCCTTTAGTAATGCGGTTGATGTAGTCGAACGTCATCACGATCCAACCGACCCAAGTACCGAACGTACGGCCCCTCCGTATTCAGCACACGTTCAGCATGATGATGTCCCTCGAGCTCTTGATCCAGTTGAAGACGAGGGAGAGTTCCGTTAGCACGATGGCGTGGCATCGGTGTTGATGATGTGATCTGCGCAGGGCTTCGCCTAAGCACTACGACAATATGACCTGACGTGGAATCTGTGGAGGAGGGCACCACACATGGCTAAAACAACTATTAACTTGTGTGTTCTAGGGTGCCCCCTGCCCCCGTATATAAAGGAGCAAGGGGGAGGCCGGCCGGCCCTATAGGGCGCGCCCAAGGGGGGCAATCCTACTCCTAGTAGGAGTTGGACCCCCCCCCCTTTCCTAGTCCAACTAGGAGAAGAAGGAAGGAGAGGGGAAGGAGGGGGCGCCGCCCCTCCCCCTCGTCCAATTCGGTCTAGGCCCATGGGGGGGCACGCGGCCAGCCCTTGGCTGCTCCTTCTCTCTCCCTAAGGCCCAATAAGGCCAATTACTTCCCCGGTGGTTCTGATAACCCTTCCGGCACTCCGATATTTATCCGGTGACCCTCGGAACTCATCTAGTGTCCGAATAACCTCGTCCAATATATCATTCTTTATGTCTTGACCATTTTGAGACTCCTCGTCATGTCCGTGATCTCATATGGGACTCCAAACAAACTTTGGTCATCAAAAACACATAACTCATAATACAAATCGTCATCGAACGTTAAGCGTGCGGACCCTACGGGTTCGAGAACTATGTAGATATGACCAAGACACATCTTCGGTCAATAACCAATAGCGGAACCTGGATGCTCATACTGGCTCCTACATATTGTACGAATATCTTTATCGGTGAAACCTCCATAACAACATACGTTGTTCCCTTTGTCATCGTATGTTACTTGCCCGAGATTCGATCGCCGGTATCATCATACCTAGTTCAATATTGTTACCGGCAAGTTTACTCGTTCTGTAATACATATTCTTGTGACTAACTCATTAGTCATTTGCTTGCAAGTCTTATTATGATGTGTATTACCGAGAGGGCCCAGAGATACCTGTCCGACACTCGGAATGACAAATCCTAATCTTGATCTATGCCAACACCACAAACACTTTCGGAAACACATGTAGACCATCTTTATAATCACCCAGTTACGTTGTGACATTTGATAGCACACAAGGTGTTCCTCCGGTATTCGGGAGTTGCATAATCTCATAGTCTGAGGAACATGTATAAGTCATGAAGAAAGCAATAGCAATAAAACTAAACGATCATTGTGCTAAGCTAACGGATGGGTCTTTTCCATCACATCATTCTCCTAATGATGTGATCACGTTGATCAAATGACAACACATGTCTATGGTTAGGAAACTCAACCACCTTTGATTAACGAGCTAGTCAAGTAGAGGCATACTAGGGACACTCTGTTTTGTCTATGTATTCACACATGTATCAAGTGTCCGGTTAATACAATTCTAGCATGAATAAAAGACATTTATCATGATATGTAAGAAAATATAAATAACAACTTTATTATTGCCTCTAGGGCATATTTCCTTCACCTATATACTCGGCAATGGGTGGAAGGCCTGGCCTTTTGCTCGATGTTTTGTTCCACTCATGCCGCCTTAAGAACCGATAAACCGGTGTTATGTTCCTTGATTTTGCTTTCCTAACGCGGTTGGGTTTATGGGGACCCCTTGACAGTTCGCTTTGAATAAAACTCCTCCAGCAAGGTCCAACATTGGTTTTACCATTTGCCTAATAACTAAAACTTGCATAGGGAGCTAGTGCTACCCGCAGACTTAATTTACAAACCGGACCGGTGCTCCTCATGAGTGTTGGTCCAAACTAGAGCACTTCGCGGGGCCGCCCCTTGGCAACTTGGGGTATCTGGTTCCCGTACGCGTCGCTCATCCGGACGTGGCCTGAGACGAGATACGCGCGTCCACTATATGGGTGTCGGCGTGCCAGGAGGTCTTGCTGGACTTGTTTTACCATTGTCAAAATGTCTTGTGCACCGGGATTCCGAGTTTGATCGGGTTGTCCCTAAGGTAAGAGGTTTTACCTCTACTGATCGTGAGAGCTTGTGATGGGCTAAGTTGGGACACCCCTGCAGGGTTATGATCTTTCGAAAGCCGTGCCCGCGGTTATGTGGCAGATTGGAATTTGTTAATATCCGGCTATAGAGAACTTAACAGAGGATTCGAAATAAAATACACCAACCGCGTGTGTAACCATGACTGTCTCTTTTCATTTTGAGAAGAGAATATGGTGGGGTTATGTTTGACTCGTAGGTAGTTCAGGATCACTTAGCGATCATTACTAGTTTGCGACCGTTTGCGTAGATGCTCATCTTATTCTTGTACTCGTAAGTTAGCCACCATACAATGCTTAGCCGATGCTGCAGCCTCACCACTTAACCTTTCCATACCCGTTGAGCTTTGCTAGTCTTGATACCCATGGTTATGGGATTGCTGAGTCCTCGTGGCTCATAGATACTACAACAACAGTTGTAGGTGCAGGTTCCCAATGACTTGAATTGAGAGCGATGTTTACTTGTGTTGGAGTTCTTCCTTCTTCTTCTTCGTCGGTCTTGGGAGAGGTTCCTGGTCGGCAACCTGGGATAGCAGGATGGATGTCGTTGTGTTTTTCATGTTTTCATCCGTACTCGGATGTCTTGTGTACAATGTGTTGTATTCGTGTGGCAATTGTATGACTTGTTGGTATCCCCATCTATTTATGTAATGGTATGATGTAATGATATCCATCTTGCTAAGCGCCCTAAATGCGGTTGTGCCCCAATCACGAGCTCATCATGTGATCGGGATAGAATCGCATCTTGGGCGTGACATCATCGTAACAAGAAAATAAATGCTCTACGATCTGATCGCGGAGGCGAATATTTGAGCTACGAGTTTGGTCCTCATTTGAAACAATGTGGAATAGTTTCACATCTCACGCCACCTGGAACACCACAGCGTAATGGTGTGTCCGAGTATCGTAACCATACTTTATTAGATATGGTACGATCTATGATGTCTCTTACCGATTCACCACTATCATTTTGGGGTCATGCATTAGAGAAAGCTGCATTCACGTTGAGAGGGAACCGTATGAACTATGGTTTGGCAAGAAACCTAAGTTGTCGTTTCTTAAAGTTCGGGGTTGCGATGCATATGTGAAAAAGCTTCAGCCTGATAAGCTCGAACCCAAATCGGAGAAGTGTGTCTTCATAGGATACCCAAAAGAAACTGTTAGGTACACCTTCTATCACATATCCGAAGGCAAGACTTTTGTTGCTAAGAATGGATCATTTCTAGAGAATGAGTTTCTCTCGAAAGAAGTGAGTGGGAGGAAAGTAGAACTTAAAGAGGTAATTGTACCTTCTCTCAAATTGGAGAATAGATCATCACAGAAAATCGTTCCCATGATGCCTACACCAATTAGTGAGGAAGCTAATGATGATGATCATGAAACTTCAGATGAAGTCACTACCAAACCTCGTAGGTCAACCAGAGTACGTTCCGCACTAGAGTTGTAAGGTAATCCTGTTCTGGAAGTCATGTTACTAGACCATGACGAACCTACGAACTATGAGGAAGCGATGATGAGCCCGGATTCCGCAAAATGGCTTGAGGCCATGAAATCTGAGATGGGATCCATGTATGAGAACAGAGTATGGACTTTGGTTGACTTGCCCGATGATCTGCAAGCCATAGAAAATAAATAGATCTTTAAGAAGAAGACTGACATTGGTAGTAATTTTACCGTCTACAAAGCTCGACTTGTTGCGAAAGGTTTTCGACAAGTTCAAGGAGTTGACTACGATGAGACTTTCTCACCCGTAGCGATGCTTAAGTCTATCCGAATCATGTTAGCAATTGTCTCATTTTATGATTATGAAATCTGGCAAATGGATGTCAAAACTGCATTTCTTAATGGATTTCTCAAAGAAGAGTTGTATATGATGCAACCAGAAGGTTTTTTCGATCATAAATGTGCTAACAAAGTGTGCAAGATCCAGTGATCCATCTATGGACTAGTGCAAGCATCTCGGAGTTGTAATACACGCTTTGATGAGGTGATCAAAGCATATGGTTTTATACAGACATACGGTGAAGCCTGTATTTACAAGAAAGTGAGTGGGGGCACTACAACATTTCTGATAATTACAAATGAATGACATATTCTTGATCGAAAATAATGTAGAATGTTTCTAGAAAGCATAAAGGATTGTCGAAAATGAGTTTTTCCAATAAAAGACCTCGGTGAAGCTGCTTACATATTGGGCATCAAGATCTATAGAGATAGATCAAGACGTTTGATAAGACTTTCGATAAGTACATACCTTGATTTTGAAGTAGTTCAAAATGGACTAGTCAAAGAAGGAGTTCTTGCCTGAGTTATAAGGTATGAAGTTGAGTAAGACTCCAAGCCCGACCACGACAGAAAAATATAGAGAGAATGAAAGTCATTCCCTATGCCTCGGCCATAGGTTCTATATAGTATGCCATGTTGTGTATCAAACTTGTTGTGTACCTTGACATGAGTTTGGCAAGGAGGTACAATAGTGATCCAGGAGTAGATCACTGGACAACGGTCAATATTATCCTTAGTTGCATTAAAAAGGACTAAGGAAATGTTTCTCAGTTATGGAGGTGATAAAGAGTTCGTCGTAAAGAGTTACGTCGATGCAGGCTTTGACACTGATCTAGATGACTCTAAGTCTCAATATAGATACATATTGAAAGTGGGAGCGATTAGCTAGAGTAGCTCTGTGCAGAGCATTATGGACATAGAAATTTGCGAAATACATACGGATCTGAATGTGACAGACCCATTGACTAAACTTCTCTCACAAAGCAAAACATGATCATAGCTTAGTACTCTTTGGGTGTTAATCACATGGCGATGTGAACTAGATTATTGACTCTAGTATACCCTATGGATGTTGGTCACATGGCGATGTAAACTATGGGTGTTAATCACATGACGACGTGAACTATCGGTGTTAAATCACATGGCGATATGAACTAGATTATTAACTCTAGTGCAAGTGGGAGACTGAAGGAAATATGCCCTAGAGGCAATAATAAAGTTGTTATTTTATATTTCCTTATATCATGATAAATGTTTATTATTCATGCTAGAATTGTATTAACCGGAAACTTGATACATGTGTGAATACATAGACAAAACAAAGTGTCCCTAGTATGCCTCTACTAGACTAGCTCGTTAATCAAAGATGGTTAGGTTTCTTGACCATAGACATGTGTTGTCATTTGATGAAATGGATCACATCATTAGGAGAATGATGTGATGGACAAGACCCATCCGCTAGCTTAGCATTATGATCATTTAGTTTTATTGTTATTGCTTTCTTCGTGACTTATACATATTCCTCTGACTATGAGATTATGCAACTCCCGAGTACCGGAGGAACACCTTGTGTGCTATCAAACGTCACAACGTAAGTGGGTGATTATAAAGATGCTCTACAGGTGTCTCTGAAGGTGCTTGTTGGGTTGGAATAGATCAATATTAGGATTTGTCACTTCGTGTATCGCAGAGGTATCTCTAGGCCCTCTCGGTAATGCACATCACTATAAGCCTTGCAAGAAATGTGACTAATGAGTTAGTTGCAGGATGATGCATTACGGAACGAGTAAAGAGACTTCCCGGAAACGGGATTGAACTAGGCATGATGATACCGACGATCGAATCTCGGGCAAGTAACATACATATGACAAAGGGAACAATATATGTTGTTATGCGGTTTGACCGATAAAGATCTTCGTACAATATGTAGGAGCCAATATGCGGCATGATGATTATTGTGATGACTTGTATGCTATTAAGAATAATGATAACCATGAAACTTGTCATCATGATTTTAATCACTAAATAAAGTCATGACCTCTGCAATTCCACTTTCATCAATATTATCATCATAAATAGGAGGCATGCTTTCATCATAATAAATTTGCTCATCAAAACTTGGGGGACTAAACATATCATCATCAAACATAGCATCCCCAAGCTTGTGGCTTTGCATATCATTAGCATCATGGGTATTCAAAGAATTCATACTAACAACATTGCAATCATGCTCATCATGCACATATTTTATGCCAAGCATTCTATGTAATTCTTCTTCTAGTACTTGAGCACAATTTTCCTTCCCATCATTTTCACGAAAGATATTAAAAGTATGAAGCATATGAGGTAACCTTAATTCCATTTTTTGTAGTTTTCTTTTATAAACTAAACTAGTGATAAAACAAGAAACTAAAAGATTCGATTGCAAGATCTAAAGATATACCTTCAAGCACTCACCTCCCCGGCAATGGCGCCAGAAAAGAGCTTGATGTCTACTACACAACCTTCTTCTCGTAGACGTTGTTTGGCCTCCAAGTGCAGAGGTTTGTAGGACAGTAGCAAATTTCCCTCAAGTGGATGACCTAAGGTTTATCAATCTGTGGAAGGCGTAGGATGAAGATGGTCTCTCTCAAACAACCCTGCAACCAAATAACAAAGAGTCTCTCGTGTCCCCAACACACCAAATACAATGGTAAATTGTATAGGTGCACTAGTTCGGCGAATAGATGGTGATACAAGTGCAATATGGATGGTAGATATTGGTTTTTGTAATAAAAAATATATAAAAACAGCAAGGTAGCAAGTGGTAAACGTGAGCATAAACGGTGTTGCAATGATAGGAAACAAGGCCTAGGGTTCGTACTTTCACTAGTGCAAGTTCTCTCAACAATAATAACATAACTGGATCACATAACTATCCCTCAACATGCAACAAAGAGTCACTCCAAAGTCACTAATAGCGGATAACAAACGAAGAGATTATGGTAGGGTACGAAACAACCTCAAAGTTATTCTTTCTGATCTATCTATTCAAGAGTCCATAGTAAAATAGCACGAAGCTATTCTTTCCGTTCGATCTATCATAGAATTCGTACTAGAATAACACCTTAAGACACAAATCAATAAAAACCCTAATGTCACCTAGATACTCCATTGTCACCTCAAGTATCTGTGGGTATGATTATACGATATGCATCACACAATCTCAGATTCATCTATTCAACCAACACAAAGAACTTCAAAGAGTGCCCCAAAGATTCTACCAGAGAGTCAAGACGAAAACATGTGCCAACCCCTATGCATAGCTTCCCAAGGTCACGGAACCCGCAAGTTGATCACCAAAACGTACATCAACTGGATCACGTTATATCCCATTGTCACCAAAGATAAGCACATGCAAGACATACATCAAGTGTTCTCAAATCCTTAAAGACTCAATCTGATAAGATAACTTCAAAGGGAAAACTCAATTCATCACAAGAGAGTAGAGGGGGAGAAACATCATAAGATCCAACTATAGTAGCAAAGCTCGCGATACATCAAGATCGTGCCATCTCAAGAACACAAGAGAGAGAGAGAGAGAGAGAGAGAGAGAGAGAGAGAGATCAAACACATAGCTACTTGTACATACCCTCAGCCCCGAGGGTGGACTACTCCCTCCTCGTCATGGAGAGCACCGGGATGATGAAGATAGCCATCGGAGAGGGATTCCCCCCCTCCGGCAGGGTGCCAGAACGGGTCTAGATTGGTTTTCGGTGGCAACAGAGGCTTTCGGCAGCAGAACTCCCGATCTAGGATACTTTCCGGAGGTTTCAGTATATATATATAGGAGGTGTTGGAGTCGGGGCCAAGCAAAGGGGGTCTACGGGCTGTCCACGAGGCAGGGGGCGCCCAGTAGGTGGGGCCCCCCCACCCTCGTGGGCAGCCCGTGGGTCTTCTCGCCCACCTTCGACACTTCGTGGGCTTCTTCTGGTCCAAAAACAGCCTCCGTTGAATTTTAGTTCATTTCGACACCGTTTGATATTCCTTTTTTGCGATACCCTAAAACAGGAGAAAAACAAAAACTGGCACTAGGCTCTGGGTTAATAGGTTAATCCCAAAAATCATATAAAAGTGTATATAAAAGCCCATAAAACATCCTAGAAGGATAATATAATATCATGGAACAATAAAAAATTATAGATACGTTGGAGACGTATCAATGCTACGTTCCCCAACAGGTATGCCTAAGATATAGAAGAGTGAAACCTCCAATAGAGAAGAACCAACATAACCTCCAACATCGAAAACATCATAGAGGATGCATGAGTGAACTCCATTTTTGATGAACCCGAGCTTGTCATGAAGATGACCACAAGCTCTAAAACTCACATAAAGAAAAACCAAACAAGAACCAAGAAAGATGATGCTAGGATGCAATGGTTTGAGCTCTCTACGAACGATACAATCAAGCTACTCACTTGATATCCCCCCTTGATAGTACGGCAATCGATCCTATAACCCGGTCTCCCAACAACTACCATGAGACTGGTAAAATAGAAAACCTATCAAGGGCAAACCTTTGGCTTGCACATAGTTCACTATGGGTGAGCCACTCTTCCGCACATCTTCACAAGTCCATTGTCACCATAATGGATGGCAATCTCCAAGCATGATCTCTTCGTGACGCTCCCCTTGAACTTGCACACCACAATCTTGATGATGACCACCACTTGATGTCATCCTCCATGGGTTGTATGAGATTTTCGTCTTGATGCAAACCCATGGAAACAAACCTAACCCCACATAGAACTCTCATGTAGACCAGGGGTTAGTACACACATCGTAATGGACAATGCTTACCATACCATGGGATCACTTGATCCCTCTCGGTACATCTCGTATGCTATGTGTGTTGATCAACTTGATTCACTCTTTGACTTAGTCTTGATCAACCTCTCTCATAAAATCTTTCAATAATTCCTTCAATAACACCTTGGTCATCACATAAACTCCTTGAAACCAATATATGGACTTCAAGAAATTCCTATGGACAAATCCTTCAAATATAACTCAAGGCAACCATTAGTCCATAGATATTGACATCAATTACCAAAACCAAACATGGGGGCACCGCATGTTCTTTCACAGGTCCCGATCGGGCACCCACCCGTCGGCGGCCATCTTCGCCTGCTCCTGGCTAGGAACAGACCATCTCGTCGGCCTCGCCGCGATGCCATGTGATGCCCTCGCCAGGAATCTCAGCCTCACGTTACTTTGACACTCCCGCCGCCACCGCCAGGGCTTCCACCCCCTGCCACGGTCCTCTTCCTGCACTCTTGGAGCCAGGTTGCGCAGGCATCCTCGGTTTGCGAGTGTGGGTGGACCACATTTCTCGATGCCTTTCGAGTGCACGGCGCGATGGCGGTGATGGAGGCTGATTCGGTGGACCAAGTGGACAGCTCCTTTCTGGAAGCTTCTGAGGATATGTGGTGCATGGAAGCGGACCTTTCCCGCGCAGTCTGGTGACCATCATGGGCACAAGGTCGCACGTCGACATAGCCGCGGTGACTGAGGCTCTACACGGCATTGGGCCGAACAACATGTCAATCTGCCCCTATCATCTTGAGGACTTTCTTGTTTTGTGTGAGCACCAAATCATCTCGCAGTTGATGGTGGATCGGGGCCATGCCCCAGGTCATGGAGTTACTCTGGCCTTGCGGCCATGGAAGCGACGGGCACAAGCAATAGGTGTGGCATTGTCCTTCCTGGTTCCTCTCAAGCTTGTGGGCTTGTCGGCTGATACATCTCCGTCATACCTAAAACACTTTTGCTCTTGTTTTGGACTCTGATTGGCATGATTTGAATGAAATTAACCTGGACTAGTGTTGTTTTCAACAGAACTATCATGGTGTTGTTATTGTGCAGAAATAAAAGTTCTCGAAATTGGACGGAAATTTTTGGGATTTTTTATGGAATAAATAAAAAAATACTCGAGCAAAGAACCATCGGAGGGGGCCACTTGCTGCCCACAAGGCACCATGGCGCTCCCACCCCCTTGGGTGCACCCTGGTGGCTTGTGGGGCCCAAGAGGCTCTGCTGAACCTAATATCAAGCCTATAAATTCATAATTCCAGAGAAAAAAATAGAAGAAGTTTCATCGTGTTTTACAATACGGAGTTGTCGCCACCTCCTGTTCTTCATCGAGGCAAATCTAGAGTTCGTTTGGGGCTCCGGAGTGGGTGATTCGTGATGACCCACAAGTATAGGGGATCAACCATAGTCCTTTTGATAAGTAAGAGTGTCGAACCCAACGAGGAGCAAAAGAAAATGACAAGCGATTTTTAGCAAGGTATTTTCTGCAAGCACTGAAATTATCGGTAACAGATAGTTTGGTAGCAAGATAATTCGTAACGGGTAACAAGTAACAAGTGTAACAAAGGCGCAAAATGTTGGCCCAATCCTTTTGATAGCAAAGGATAAGCCTAGATGAACTCTTATATAAATCAAAGTGCTCCCGAGGAGACATGGGAATTATTGTCAAGCTAGTTTCATCATGCTCATATGATTCGCGTTCGTTACTTTGATAATTTGATATGTGGGTGGACCAGTGCTTCGGTGTTGTCCTTAATTGGACAAGCCTCCCAGTTATGATTAACCCCTCTCGCAAGCATCCGCAACTACGAAAGAAGAATTAAGATAAGTCTAACCATAGCATAAAACATGTGGATCCAAATTAGCCCTTACGAAGCGATGCATAAATTAGGGTTTCTTACTGGTTTGCTTGCTGAACCAGTCGACAGTGCTGGTTTGCTTACTGGTTTCTCCTTCCCACTATGGTCATTGGTATTACCATCCATCCCCTGGTCACCACTACCATCTCCACCATCAGTCATACCAACATGAGTAGTCCCAGAATTATTATTTGATTGCTGAACCTTCTCAACCACAATATCAAGATCATAAGACATCCCATCATATGTCCATGGTACAAAGTCAGGAATATAATCCACATTCACAATAACACCAACAAGTATCCTCGCCACTCCATGCAGGCGTGTAAATGGCATGTCCACCTTCTCTGTTTTACCTAACAGAGAGCCAAGACTCTTAACAATAAGATAATCATTAAGTAGAGTCTCTGGAACACTAGAAAGTCTAACCCAAACCTTTTCCAGTGGTATCCCCATCGGCTCAGGTTTTTTGCACTCGTCAAACTCAAGAATACACTTACTTCCGGGCACCTTACTTAGCCAGCACTTCAGCAGGTGGTTAAGATTTTCCCTCCTAGGGAACTCCACTTTGTAAACCTGATCCTCCAAACTAACGAGTGACCAGTGAAAGGACTCAGACACTAGCCGTCTGAACTGCTGACATGTCGGTTCCTCTTTCAATGTCCCCCGAGTAACCCTGACCATACCAAACTTCGAACTATCCACCACTGGAGTCGCCGAAATTGAGCGTGGAGTCTCAAAGAACATAAGCTTGGTATCACAGACACCGTAAATGTTCACCACAGGTGTAGGTACCAAAAGCAACGGGCAGTCGTCAGATGAGTGTCCCGACTTCAGACATATATCACATAGTACCGTCGTGCAGTCAATCACAAAATGGCCAGGCACACCACAATGGTAACAAGCCATCTTTTCTTTCTTACGTGCCGCTTTGTTAGCACGCACCGCATCCGCTTTATCACTACCTTTGTCACTATGACCATCTTTCTCATCGGAAGGTGAAGAAGTTGGAATGATGGCCCCAGCGAGCGCTTTAACCGTCGTCACCGTCGCCTCGGGCAACGCTGTAGAAGAAGCGGCGGCATCTGCCACTTTGGTCGCCCCGCTGGCAGCCCCCTTCGGCGGGAGCACCGGCTTAGGAGCCGCCTTCGCACAAAGGGATGGTGCGGAGGAGGATTTCTGCCACACCCCCCCCCCCGACCACCCCGCTGACAGTAATTAGGCCCCGTGGCTCCCTCGACGAATTCACCGGTGGAGGGTTGAAGTTTCTCTGCCATTGATTGTACCCACGCCCTCCATCGTTCTACCATTGATTCCCTCCATTCCGGTAGCCCTGATAGCCACCGTCATACCCGCGGCCAGCACCATAGACACCGCTACCACCATTAAAGCCTCCACGAACCACGCCATAATCACCGCTCCCGTTGTTGTTGTAGCCGGCTCCGGCATTCCCGCGGCTGCCACCGCCGTTTCCAGCTTGTCCCGTAACCGCTCCGCCAAACATCGCACCCCGGCCAGCACCCAGCCCACCATCAAGCTGTTGTTGCTGTTGCGTACCCAGTGGCGGAGACAGGCCTGGGGCAGTTGGGGCTATAGCCCCAGGCCTAGTAACAAATTCCCTTGTAATTTCTTTAGGGAAAGCATAGAAAATCATAGAAATTTTTCACTCACATAGCTTAGCCCCAGGCGCAATCTGCTTCTAGCTCCGCCACTGTGCGTACCACAGAGTGGAGGCTCCTTCCGCTGCTGATTCGGAGCGGCCCCGAAGGCGGCACCGCCTCGGCGCCCCGGCCAGCTATCGTCAGAGGAACGCGAGGAGCACGGCCACCGCAGGAAGGGAAGCCAACAGACGCACGCTGCCAAGCCCTAGGCCGATAGGACATCGACGTACGTTCAGATGAAGCGATCTCCTGATGCGTGAGATCGAACGACGTATTTCCAACTTCCGCACGTCGGGTAAACGTGATGGCCTGAGGCCCATCATCGGCAGACACCACCTGGGCCGTATACCCAGTGGATGTGGCCTCCGAATCTCGAGACCCACTTTTCTCGGTATCGGGCCTAAAAGAGCCCACTAACTCTTTCAAACACGTCGATCTGGACGCCCTGATCCCGATCGGATCGCGGGATTCACCGGCGATGGCGGCTGCGCCGCTCGGCGTCCTTTCTTCTTGCCCACAACCTTCGTCCATGCCTCCAGTGGAACTAGATCGAGCAGGGTAAGTTTAGGTAGACTTACCTTGGGGATTGGTCCCTTCCAACGCCGGATCGCTGACGACATCGTCCTACGATGAACAACCCGCCACATTATCTCCGTCTTCTCCCTGGAACGAAGCCCAACTCTGGCCGGATCGTTCGGAGGGAGAATCTCCTCCACGACCGTAAGCCACCTCCTCGTCGTAGCCGTCGTTGAATAACTCGCACATCATGTCGGATGGCGTTGGCGAGTACATTTCCGGCGAGCCGCCGCCCGCCTCCCCATCCCCTTTGTCCTCGTCCTCGTCGGCTAGCGCCCAGAATCGGCCGCCGATCTGCCGCCTGTCCTGGCCAAGCGCTATCGCGCCGGCTGACCTCACGGTCGCCCTGGAGGTCGCCTTGGTCATACTCTCTATGCTGTCTATCTCCTGTCACCAGGTGATAACCGAAGCCTCCTAAGATCACTGTATTTCGGGAAGTACTAGCGCACGTGTTTTGTGTTCAACCTTACAAATTAAAAAAGGTAAAAGGATTCGATCTTATGCCAAAGGCACGCAACTATTCCTAAAATAAGAGGCACACAATTAGCAAGACCATCGAGAGTATAAAC
>LR738711.1:665798216-665810854 GCA_902687465.1 Secale cereale
CCCCCCCCCCCCCCAAATTCAATAAATGCAACTTAGACTCCATTTGTGGGCCTAAAATTTTAGAATATGGATAATAAAGTCTATATATCCATCTAAACATGCGACTAATTATACTTACTTGGTATACTTAGGGCCTGTTCGGCTCTCCACTGGCTCTGCGAAATTAGAATATCTACGGAGCACGTACTTACCAGCTCCACAAATTTAGCATGCAGCTCTGTCAGCTCGGCGGAGCTGAGTCCGGAGTAGAGGGACTCCAAACACACCCTTACTTGGTCCTCAACTCGGTCCTCTACTCGATGGGTGGTATCCACTCGAGGAAATGGCGCAGTACTTTTCCTTCATGCATAAACAACTTTGTCGATGACCACCACCCTACGCCGATTTTACTATCCCCCCATTGGCGACACGAGGGTTTCCGCCGCTTCTCAGGCAATGTCGCTACCGTGGCTCCCCTTTGCCGCCCTAACCAACGCTAGTTCGATGTGGCGTAGGCTAGTGACTCTGCTCTATGCGGGTCACGGCGGCAGCAGCACGCTGCAGCGGCGCCGACACGGGGATGAGCACACTGAATCGATGGCAATATATACGCCATTAAAGGACGGCCAGTGGCGGCGTACGACGCCAATCAGGTCGGCAGGTTTGGGTTGTAGGCCTTGCAAAAGGCCCATCAACTCAGCGCATCACTTGCCATGTGCAGTCCTCGCATTGTATGACCGACAACTGCAAGCCGGTGAGCCACTACGCTAGCGCCGAGCCCGGACGACGGTCGGCCATGTAGGGACCGACGTTGCGGGTGTGCCCGGGCGCCCCATAGTTGCCCCATATTTGGCTTGGATATTAGAGGTGCTGGTCAGCCCAGACGTTTGAGGGGGCCGTCTGAATCGGAAAAACGTGACCGGACAATGACCATGCAGACCGCCCGAACGTATGAGATGGATTTGAGAGGTTTGGTTATAGATGCTCCAACACTTCAGTTGTACAGAGCTCTACACCCTTCAGCTTAGGCTTTGCACTCAATGACGTCTGTTAGGAGGAACGCAGTTTGCTCGACGCTGATGGAGGCCAAGCTATTCTTACTGCACGCCTCGAACAGCTACAGAGTACCAATCTGGGATAGCTTAGGGCATCTCCAATGGTTATAAGATAGTTGTTGGTAAATTTTGCCACATATGATTTTTTATGATGTGTAATACAATAAATAAGGGAAGAGGGGAAGGTTGTACACTATGTGAACCAACACCCCATGCACAAGCTCCAATGTAGAATGAGAGAGCACCTTATTTAGAGCATGGTTAATAATATAGCCAGCTGATGGCTATAAGAAACCATCATGTCATCTATAGCCATCATCTATATGCACTCATACAATACTGTAAGCTATAAAGTTGGCTATTGCATTAGTATTTTTCTTCATCTTCTCTCTATCTCTTTCTTCACATTTATTGCATTTACCTAGGAATGCGCATATAGCTAGGCTTTTGCATGAGAGCTCACCCCCTTACTTTTTCATCTCTCTCCTCCACATAGGCAAAAATGCCATGTAAGGGGGCTATAAGCCCACTATTGTACTTGCTCTTATTATCTTACATCCTGTTAGGCAACTAGATATAGTACAACCCATTGAAATTGTTGTATGTTATTCATGACATGTGGGGTCCACCTCCACCCTGCACGTAAGTTCACCTGCTAAATCATCTTTTAATCAAGTTTCTTACTCCCTCCGTCCCAAAATTCTTGTCTTAGATTTGTCTAGACAGGGAAGTATCTAACACTAAAACGTGACTAGATACATCCATTTCTAGACAAATCGAAGACAAGAATTTTGGGACGGAGGGAGTACTAGATAAGTTGGGAAGCGCAGTGCCTTTGTTTGGAACTAAGCAGTCAATCATGACACTCGCTTATCTCTACTTCCAGTGGACGAGTCCGTACATTGTTCGTTCGTTCGTCCGATCCCTTCCCTCGCACGTCTCGCTCTCTCGCCATAATTTTTTTTAACGAACCAAAAAACTGTCGTAATCTCTACTTCTAATAGACGAGTCCGTACGTGGTTCGTTCGTTCGTCCGTCCGCTGAAACAAGATCCTCTAACATCATGAAGGGATGTCAGGGAAGCTACAGTATCGTGACATCTCTTCTTTACATCCATATGATTAAGCCTAAAATGACTTGAATTAATTTGCAAATTACAAATCTACTGTATACATTTATGTCGGTGTACAAAAAGAGGGGTACACTTTTTGTACCCCTATGACTGTGCACGGGCAGTCTGAGCCACGGGCACCACCACACCAAGCATGGCAAGGGAGGTGAGCCGGGGTAAGATCAAAGCTTGATGGAGACTGGAACAACGCCAAGAACAAGACCACAAAGAGCAAAGGGACGAAGCGGCTATCCCCGGCAAGATCCTTGCCGGGGCCAGCTCTGGCAGCCCCGGCAAGACCCTTGCCGCGGCAGCTCGCCCCGCGCCTACGGAGCGGATCACCCTTGAGTCCTCCGCCCCCATGGAGCGAGGATTCGGGAGATATCCCCGTGGTGGCATGCAGATCTTTGTGAAGACATCCAAGATCATATACAAGTTAAGAAGACGGTGACCCTTGGCGGGATCCCAGCCAAGGAAAACTACAAGGCCCCCGGCAAGCACCTTGCCGGGGATGACACCAGGCGCCACGGCAGGACCCTTGCCGGAGCCCCGGCAAGGCCCTTGCCGAGGAGACCCGCAGGGCCACCATCAGGCCCGCACCAACAGGGTTCCACCGACCCACGCAGCTGCCTACCCGACCAGCTGGACAGGCTCTTGCGTGGCAACCCATAGATCTTCGTGGAGACCCGCCGTTGCGCCACCTCAGCTGCCTGTCTGCCTACAAGGCACCTCAGGCACCGCTGGCCAGGGCGCGTGTCAACACGAGGAGGAGCGGCGACGGACAAGACGGACGTCTCCCCTCGTTCCCGATAAAGCAAGGACACCTAAGCTAAGCGCATTAAATGCGCCTTGTCCTGTAATGCGAGGGATAACCTCGCATCACTGTACCCTTTCCACCTCCTGTGTGCCACTGTGGCGACCCCTTTTTCCTATAAAAGGAGGCCCGAGGCGACCAGGAGGGGGATTCGGGCTTTTTAGAACTCCTCACGACTCTTTTGGAGCTCCTCACTAGCTGAAGAACACAAACATATAATCCACCAAAGCAGGAGTAGGGTTTTGCGCATCTTTGCGTCCCGAACCTGGGTAAAGGAACCGTGTCCTGGCTGTTAGATCCGCTCTTCTCTCAACCCCGCGCCCCGCAACTGTAGTAGGGATTCTTGTGATCCCATAGGTGTCGATCCAAATACACCGACATCTTTGGCGCGCCAGGTAGGGGGCGCAGTTGTGAGAATCGGCTTTGGCAGTCAGTTCAACGCCTCTTCGTCATCATGGCGCCCAAGAAGAAGACGACGATGGCGGTTGGCCAGTTGAAAGCCGGTTAGCCCGTCCCGACGCGGGCGAGCAGCGGACCGGTCGCGGAAAGAACCCGGGGCGCTGCTCGCGAACACCAACGCCGCCCCAGCAGCCGGAGTTTGGGAGGTGGCGATGCTTGTGTGCGTGGTAACGGGCCACACACGCCAGTTCCAGAGATGAAACCCGGCCCTCCGCGGGTGGCGCGGGGCCTTCCAAGGTCGCTGCCGCATCACCTGAAGGCGACGCAAGGGCCTCCAGAACTCCCACTCCGGCGCCAACAGCGCGCTCTTCTCAAGCAGCGCGCGACGAACGGCGTCGTCACCCCGAAGATCCCGGACGTCGCCATGGGAAGGGCCCCGAGCGCCACTCCCGGGACATAGAAGACCTGCCCGCCCGCCGAAGCGCTGGTGGAGACGATAGGCGGCCGCGGGATCGTGATGGAGCTCCCCCTGACATGGTCAGGGGTTGAAGCGCGTCACGGTCCATGCAGGTTTCGCTACCATTGACACCAGCCAAAGCTTTGGCGCGCGCGTAGTTGCTCCTCGATTCTCCTCCTGTTACGGGGAAACTCGACGAATGGAGAGCCACCATCCAAAGCCTTGTCGCAGTCGCCAACAAGGATGATCTAAATCCAGCGGAGCTCCCAGGTCGATGCTCCGATGGAGTCCCACGCACCGGCGGCGGGAGAGCCGGCAGCGTCGTGACTACGGTGCATTCGCCTCCCCCTCGCCCGGTGCCGCGTGCGTCGAGACGTCGCAGGCGACGCCATCTCCATAGCATCGTCTGACCCACAGACCCGCGGCGACCAGCATCAAGTTCTTCAGAGCGAGCTCATGAAGACGCTCGAACCACCATCGAGCGCCGGCGCGGAACGCGCCACCAGTCAAACAGGCGAGCAGGGCCTGCTGCAGATTGCCCGGCACCGGAGAGCCCTGGGGGTCTACCTTACGAGGTAGGCTGTCCAGCTTTCACCCGTGAGCTGCGGCAGTTCCAGTGGCGCTCTTACCGCACATTCAAACCCGATGTTGGCGAGAAGTACAACGGCAAGACCCACCCGTCGGAGTTCCTCAGCATCTACATCATCGCGATGCAAACTGCCGGGGCCCGCGACGATAAGGTGCTTGCGAATTACTTTCCGTTGGCTCTTAAACCTAACGCCATGTCGTGGTTGATGCACTTGCCAGTAGACTCTATTTCCTCCTGGTCCGACTTGTGCCATGAGTTTGTTGGCGCCTTTACCGGAGGCCACCAAGCCCATGGCCAAGCGAGTGACTTGCATGTCATACCCCAGAAGGAAGGCGAGAGTCTGCGCAAGTACATACAGAGATTCAGCCGGGTACAGTACAATATCCCCAATGTTCACCCTGCCGCCATCATCAGCGCGTTCCACCAGAACGTGCGCAACCGCAAGATGCGTGAAGTACTGGCGATGACCAAGGTGAAGGATGTGGCGGAACTCTACGTTCTTGCCGATAGATGTGCCCAGGCTGAAGAGGGAAGGAAGTACCCCGGCGAAGGCGCCGGTGCGGAAGCCGACTCTTCGGACAACGATACTACCACCCCAGCGAAGAAGGGCCGGAACCGTAACAGGAAGCGCAAGGGGAAGGCCGTGCTTGCCGTCGAGGGATCTGATGACACCGGCTCCGCCAAGAAAACCAAGGCGGGTGACCGTGGCAAGGAAATTGCCGGGTGTGTCGCCTGCCGGGCCTTGGCGGCTGCCGAGAAGCCAGGAAACTCGGGCAAGCGGTACTGCAAGATCCATCACACCAAAGGCCATGATCTCCAGGACTGCCACCAAGTTGAGATCCTTGCTGAGAAGAAAAGGGTTGAATACGAGAGGCGGGACAAGGAGAAGGGCCAAGACGGTGCTGAGGGGTCCAGCAAGAAGCGTGACGGTCAAGCAGCCCGTCGCGGCAAGGAGAAACAGCAGGAAAGGCCCACCCGAGGCCGCGACAGAAGACCTGAAGGCGACGATCATGAAGAGGACGACGAGTCCGGCGGCCTAGAGTTTCAGAAGGTTACGGACGCCATGTGCGTCGATGGTGGCGCCTCGCTGCATGCTTCTCACCGCCAGCTTAAACAGTGGGCGCGTGAGATTATTGCAGTGGAGCCATCATCCGGTGCCCAAAAGCCGCTGAAATGGTCCAGCACACCTATCATCTTTGACACTGAGGATCACCCTGATCGCACTACTGCGGTCGGGTGCTTGCCATTGTTGGTTTCACCGACAATACGCAACCTCAAGGTGACGAAGATGCTAGTCGATGGTGGGGCCGGTCTGAACCTACTTTCGCCCACCGTGATCGAGAAGCTGCAAGTTCCTGATGGAGACCTCGAAGAGACGGGCACATTTTAGGGGGTCAGCCCAGGGAGGAGTCAACCGAAGGGGAAAGTCACGCTGCCCGTGACTTTTGGAAGTGATCTGAACTACAGGACACAGAGGATCGTGTTCGATGTTGCCAAGATCCCCCTGCCTTACAACGGGATCCTTGGCCGCCCAGCACTGGCCAAGTTCATGGCAGCATCACACTATGCCTACAACACCCTGAAGATGCCAGGGCCCGTGACGATCATCACCATCCCCTCCGATAAGAAAGATGCGCTGATTTGCGCTGACCAATTGTACCAGCAAGCAGTTGCAGCAACTGCCGCTACGAGGGCACTTGCTCCTGCCACTGGAGCCCCGAGAGGGAAGAAGAAGAAGACCGGCGAGACCTCGGGCACCCACTCCGACAAGCGCACCTCTTCGGAGTGCTGTGCTCCCGTCGAGGGCGTGCCAGAGAGCTCCACCGGAAAGAAGAAGACCGGTGAGACCTCAAACACCCACTCCGGCAAGCGCACCTCTTCGGAGTGTCGCGCTCCCGTCGAGGACGTGCCAGAGGGCTCCACCGGCAGAAACAAGAGATCCAGGGCCACACCGCCGGGAACCAAGAAGGTTTCTGTCAAGGAGGACGGAACGGGAGGGGCTTTTACCATAAGCTCTGCCCTTGACAACAAATAGGAAGACGCACTCGTCACCTTCCTGCGGGCGAATGTCGACGTGTTTGCCTGGCAAGCATCCGACATCCCCGGCGTTCCCAGGGAGGTGATTGAGCACCACCTTGCTGTATTTCCTTATGCACGGCCCGTCAAGCAGAAGGTCAGGAAGCAAGCTTTGGAACGGCAAGAGTTCATCACCGAGGAGATCCAGAAACTGGAAGCTGCGGGTTTGGTAAGAGGAGTGCTCCACCCAATGTGGTTGGCCAATCCAGTGGTAGTGCGCAAGGCAAATGGGAAGTGGAGGCTGTGTATTACACGAATATCAATAAAGCTTGTCCCAAGGACCCCTTCCCGTTGCAGCGCAAGCGCACCTCTTCGGAGTGCTGTGCTCCCGTCGAGGGCGTGCCAGAGAGCTCCACCGGAAAGAAGAAGACCGGTGAGACCTCAGACACCCACTCCGGCAAGCGCACCTCTTCGGAGTGTCGCGCTCCCGTCGAGGACGTGCCAGAGGGCTCCACCGGCAGAAACAAGAGATCCAGGGCCACACCGCCGGGAACCAAGAAGGTTTTTGTCAAGAAGGACGGCACAGGAGGGGCTTTTACCATAAGCTCCGCCCTTGACAACAAATAGGAAGACGCACTCGTCACCTTCCTGCGGGCGAATGTCGACGTGTTTGCCTGGCAAGCATCTGACATCCCCGGCGTTCCCAGGGAGGTGATTGAGCACCACCTTGCTATCTGTCCTCATGCGCGGCCCGTCAAGTAGAAGGTTAGGGAGCAAGCTTTGGAACGGCAAGAGTTCATCACCGAGGAGATCCAGAAACTGGAAGCTGTGGGTTTGGTAAGAGGAGTGCTCCACCCAACGTGGTTGGCCAATCCAGTGGTAGTGCGCAAGGTAAATGGGAAGTGGAGGCTATGTATTGATTACACGGATATCAATAAAGCTTGTCCCAAGGACCCCTTCCCGTTGCCGCGCATAGACCAGATTGTTGACTCCACGGCAGGGTGTGACCTGCTGTCATTCCTTGATGCCTACTCCGGCTACCACCAGATCTTCATGGCAAGAGAAGACGAAGAGAAGACAACATTCATCACCCCATGTGGTACGTACTGTTTCGTACGAATGCCTTTCGGGTTGAAGAGTGCTGGCTCGACGTTTGCAAGGGCAGTCCAGATTGGTTTTGAACCCCAGCTCCATAGAAATATGGAGGCTTATATGGATGATATAGTGGTCAAAACCAAGAACAAGGCAACCCTTGTACCAGATTTACAAGAAACATTTGTAAACCTGCGCAAGATCAACCTCAAGCTGAACCCTGAGAAGTGCGTCTTCGGCGCCCCGTCTGGCAAGCTTCTCGGGTTCTTTATGTCGCAGCGTGGGATAGAAGCCAATCCGGACAAGATCAAAGCTATAGAGCAGAATGAAGCACCCAAACGGGTCAAGGATGTGCGTCGTCTTACTGGCTGCATTGCCGCCATGAGAAGATTCATTTCCAAGTCTGCCGAGCGCGCCCTCCCCTTTTTCAAGATTTTGAAAAAGGCAGGCCCAATGGAGTGGACGCCAGGAGCCGAAGCAGCATTACAAGATCTTAAGAGGTATCTTTCCTCCACGCCAATACTGGTTGCGCCTAGACCACAAGAACTGTTGCTGCTATACTTAGCGACAACAAACCAGGTGGTCAGCGCCGCCCTAGTGGCGCAGAGAGAAATCGATGATGAGGTGATAGCAGCAATAGAGCCTGGTGCCACTGGTGCAGAGGCGACACAGCCGGTTGGAGTGCAGCCGAAGAAGAAAATGATGCAGCACCCGGTCTACTTTGTTAGCTCCCTCTTGTAGGGGGCTAGATCAAGGTACTCCGGTGTGCAGAAATTGCTCTTCGGCCTTCTTATGGCCTCGAGGCAGCTGCGTCACTACTTCCAAGCGCACGAGATCACTGTCGTCACTCGCCTCCCTCTGCAACGGATATTGCACAAGATGCGACGGGAAGGATTGTAGAGTGGGCACTGGAGCTATCCAGCTTTGGCCTCAAGTTTGAAAATACCTCGACAATTCAGAGCCGAGTCCTGGCAGAGTTGTAATGCCCCGGATGTAATACTTTCCCTTTTGGGTATATAATATATCTCCGGCTTCATCTATTTTCCATTCCGGGTTCTTTCTCTTTCGGGCTTTCGTCGTTTTGTTGTGTGAGTGTGTGGCATTCATTCATATCATGTAGACATGTGCATCGCATTGCATTTGTGTTGTTGGTTGCATCCGGTTCCGCGTGTTTCTTCCCGTTGTCCGTTTCGCGTTCCGGAGCTCCCTCACGTGTCCGTGACGTCCCGTAGGCCTACTTTGTTGTTCGGGCGTTTTACGTTACCGGTGTGCCGCGAGGTTGTTGTGTGTGTTGTTGTTTTGTTGTGTGCAACCCGCCTCTCAAATCTCGTCTCGTTTGGACTCCGTTGACTTTTCCATCCGTTGTTCGTGTGGGTCCGAAGTGCCTTCGCTTCGTGTCCCGGAAACACCCCTACTGCTTTCTTTTATCTCCCCCTAGGCCTTTTAAATCTGTCCCCGCGATCGGATCCGTCGGATCGCGATCGGAGGGCTCCTAAACACCCCAAGTCTCCAAACCCTAGCTAAAACTGCTATATAATAGACCTAGGTCTATTTTGGGCATCCCCCTTCTTCTTCCTCCTCCCTTCCCTAAAGAAAATAAAAAAAACCAGTTCCCAGATCCGCTGGATCCCGAGGGAAACCAGCAGCCACCCACCGGATCCCTCGATCGCAGCAGCAGCCGCCGAGCCGCCCCGACCGATTCCCTCGATCGGACCAGGGTCAACGCCTCGGCCTCGAGGCCACTTCGCCGTCCCCTCCCAGCGACCGGATCCACCGCGCCTGGACCGAGCACCGCAGCACCAGCCCGCGGGACCACTTCCCCCGGCTGGGCCGTACGCCGCCACTTCGCCTCTCCGCCTCGGCCCACGCCGCGCAGGCGCCGCCAGGACCCGCCTCCAGGCCGCGTCGCCAGCCCGAGCACTGCCCCAGCCCCGCCTCCTTCTCGCGGGCCGCGCTGCCGCCGCACCGCGCCGAGCCGGCCCACCTCCCGCGCCACCGCCTCCACAGTGCCTGGGCCGCAGCCTCAGTCGCCGAAGCCCTCGGGCCTCCTCGCCTCCCAGGCCGACCGCAGCCTCCGCTGGGCCGCGCCGCACCGCGCGCCGCCGCGGGCCCGTCCCTCTGCCTCCAGCGCCTGGGCCGCGTCCAGCCGCCGGCCCGCCTCTGTTTTTTTCTAGATCTGGACTAAGGTTGCTTCCTCTCTCTAAGTCCAGTTTTTGTCTGTCTGATGCTATCTTTCAACGTGCATAACTTTTTGTCTGTAGATCCGTTTTGCGCGTGTAGCATGTCCAGACGTTCGTGGAGATGTGCTCTACGTTTTACCTGTTGTTGTCATGCATGTTAGAGATCGTTTAGGTGCTTGTTTTGCTGTTGCAAGAGTGCATCATGATATAAACTGCTGCTATGTGTTATTTTTATGCCACCTTTGCCATGTGATATCTTTTAGCTCGTTTGTCCAAATGATGCAAATGACATGTCCACGTGTTCGTCTTGCCACGAACTACGTGTTGCTTGTGATAGGTTGCATGGTAGATTTATTATTTCCTTGTTATCATCGTTGCAAAGTGCCATGTTCATATGTTGTGTTTTTACTTGTTATGAAATGCCATCTTGTTGAGCTCGTTGCATTCGTTGTGTTCACCTCTATGATGCATGCTTGTGTGTTTCGGGATCACCTTCATGTGTACTTTGATGAGGTGCTTACCCTTTGCCATGTTTAGTTTCGAGGTGTCTTATACTTGCTCTTTTAGGTGCTATGATGATATTGCTGTTTTAGGACTTTGTGAAATTTCACTAAGTCTGAAATCTGTTATGTTCCGATGCCATGTTCGTGAGATGTTCTAGGACAAAGCATGATAGTTTTGGGGTGAATTTTGATTGTTCCTTATAGTATATATTGTTGTATTTCCATCCATGTCCCCACATGTCCATTTGAGTGGCTGTAGCATGTTTATCTTTTTCTCTAAAGTTTCAATAAAATTCTGCTGCCAGAATTTTATTGTAAAGTTCAATATGTCCAAGATCATTGCTATTGATCCGTGGCTCCGTTGGGGGTGCACTTTGGACTTAGTTGCTGTACTATATGTCTAGTTTGTGTTCATGTCCTTTGCCATGCTATTTGGGTGCTGTAGCTTAATTATTTTGAGCTCCAAAGTTGCCATGTTGCTGTAATTTTCAGCTTTCGCTCAAATCTTGTTTCGGGCATAACTTTTAGCCCGTAACTCCGATTTCAGCGAATCTTATATCAAACTTGGTTGTTTTTCTGTGTAGATTAATAATATCAGATTGTTATCTTGTTTTGAGGTGTTTTGCTTGAGTGATATTTTACGTGCTCCGTTTGCATCCTTAGTGCATCCATCATGCATTCATGTTTTTCGAGTGCGCATTGCATCTTGTTGATTGGTGCTTGGTGTGATTGTTTTGTTTAGAGCCGGAAGCTGAGACCGAGTACGAGGTTGAGCACGAGGTTTCCAACGAGGTTGAGCACGAGGACCCTTCTTACGATCCGAACGACTTCTCTTCAGGCAAGATGACCGAACCCCGATAACATTACTATCTTTGCCTATTGCTAGTAGTCTCGATCTATAGCTTTGCCTCGATGCCCATGTTCTTCTTGTCAGCCTCCTACTTGTAACCAATTGCCATGTTTAACCAACCTACCTATGCAAACCGTTGCTTGGCTAAGTACGCTTCGCTCAGCCCTTCTTATAGCATTGCTAGTTGCAGGTGAAGATCGAAGATGCTTGCTTCATGTTGAAGTTTGGTTGGGTTATATCACACTATATAAATGCTTTAAATGAAATCATCTATATATTGGCAAGGGTGGAAGGCTAAGCCTTTTGCTTGGTGTTTTGTTCCACTCATGCCGTTAGGAACCGTATAAACCGGTGTTATGTTCCTTGATTATGCGTTCCTAACACGGTTGGGGTGTATGGGACCCCCTCGATAAACCGCTAAGTTCTAAGTCTTTTCCAGCAAGTCCCAACATTGGTACTATTCGCCTAACACAACTAAAACTTTCCGAGGGAGTAATTAACCCGAGGCTTAATTAATTCAACCCCCCTGGGCCAGTGCTCGATTTGAGTGTTGGTCCAAACTAGAGTCGTGTGCGGGGCCCCCCTTGGCAACTTGGGTATTTCGGCCACTGTACGCTGTGCTCATCCGGTCGTGGCCTGAGACTAGATACGCGCGGCTACTATCAGGGTGTCGGCACGCCGGGAGGATTTGCTGGATTAGCCTTACCTTAGCTCGGTATATCTTGAGCACGGGATTCCGAGGATACTCGGGTCTTCCCACTTTGGAGTTGCGACTCCGCGGATCGTGGGCTTGTAATGGGTCAAGTTGGAACACCCCTGCAGGGTTTGAACTTTCGAAAGCCGTGCCCGCGGTTATGTGGCAGATGGGAGCTTGTTAATTCCGGTTGTAGATAACTTGACACAATGTTTCTAATACACTACCAGCGTGTGTTCCGTGACTGTCAATTTCCGAATAGGGATTCGGGAGTTGAACACGGAGGGGTTATGATTGTGAGCTTGTAGCTAGGATCACTTCGTGATCACTTCCCGCCGAGGCCTTCTCTTCTCGCTCTCACTTACGTAAGCTAGATGCTAGTTGCTGCTGCAGACTTATTCCTTTTCTTCAGCCTTTCCCTCACCTAAAGGCTTAAATAGTTCTGTTACCCGGAGACGGGATTGCTGAGTCCTCTGTGGCTCACAGTTACTTCACACACCAGATGCAGGTCCAGCTGTGAGCTATCCAGGTGATGGCACCGAGCTGGATTGGGAGTACGACGAGGAGCGTAGTCGGTACTACGTGCGATACCCGGACGATCAGTAGTGGAGTCTCTTACTAGGATTCGATCCGCCTGTGGTTTATTTATCTGAGTTTGGTACTTTGACATTTGGCTTTTGCCCTTAGAGGGTTGTGATGTTCTTAATGTATGATGTTTGAGACTTGTACTGTAATTCTGTGACGTGGCGAGTGTAAGCCAACTATTTTCAGTTTACTATCCCCTCTTTTACATGAGTTGTGCAAAGATTGCCAAACTTGAGATCATTCTAGGATGGATTTATGCCTTTAAGTCGTGCCTCGACACGTAGGAGGTATAACTCCATCCTGGGCATTACAAG
>LR738711.1:665810879-665828277 GCA_902687465.1 Secale cereale
TAGTTCGGGAGTATTGCCATAGCTTGTTATAGTGGATGCTTTTCGAAGGTCCGAGGTACACAGTTTCCGAGAAAGACTGGTTATGTGTTGAAGGATGGATACACCTGGATGTAGGTTAGAGTTGATTGCGCGGTGCTTCCCGTGTATCCCCAACACCTGATTGCATAACTGGAATCTTTCGGAAATCTATAGGTGGGTTTTATCCAGTAGATCGTAGGCATTCTTCCAACGAATGCAGGTTAGTGAGTTCGGGGTTCGACATTGAGTGAAGGGGTTATATGACCGATGTTACTATCAGGAGTTGCATCTTAAAGGGTCCTTGGCTATGCTGATCCGGGGATTGCAAAACCTTTTCGTAACGCGTTCATATGCTTTCAGCACAAAGATGTTAGAACGAAACTCCTCTCTTGTGTTTGTTCCTGTCCGTACCTTGTTGTTTTTCTTATTTTTCCTTTTGATCCCTATGTGGCTTCTCGTGAAGACTGATGTTATCATTAATTGAGAAATCCATTCGTTCCTCTTGTTCGGATGATTTCATTCGTTCTTATTGTTCGAATGATTATTGTGAAGACTTGTTGCAATTCATTCCATTGATTCAGCTTATTTCCTTTTGTCAATCAATTGCTGATTCGTGGTCATCTCTTACAGGATGGCTCCGAAAAGGGTTCCCAACGCTAACCCAGAGGGTGAAGAGGTTCCAGAACGTCCTCCTTCTCCTCCTCCTCCGCCTGAGGCTTGGAGAGCAATTATGCAGACTACTGCTCAGAACACTCAGTTGATGATGCAGATGATGCAGCAAATGCAAGCTATGCAAGCTAATCAAGCTAATCAGGGTGTTCCAGGGAATCAAGGCAACTTCTTCCAGCAGCACTATGCTACTCTCAACCAGTTCCTGGCTAACAATCCTAAAGCTTTCAGTTACTGTGTCGACCCTCTTGATGCTGAGGATTGGTTGACCGACATAAAGAAGCATTTTGAGTGCAGTAACGTGAAGGAAGATGACTATGTGAAGTTTGCAGCCTTCCAACTGAAAGATCAAGCAGCTGACTGGTGGCAGCAGTACAAAGACTCCAGGCCGGGTCAAGTGATCTCTTGGGAGAATTTCTGCAAGGATTTCCGTTCGCACCACATTCCTACAAGTGTCATCGAGGGTATGCGTGAGCAATTCCGTAACCTCAAGCAGGGCTCCATGACAGTCTATCAGTATAATGTCAAGTTCCAAAACCTCACTCGCTATGCAAAGCAAGACATTCCTGATGCCAAGAGCAAAATCTATCAGTTCCGTGGAGGTCTCAAAGATGAACTTCAGCTTGCTCTCACTTTGTTCGAGCCAGATGAATTCGACAAGTTCTATAACATGGCTTTGAAACAAGAAGCAGCTCAGCTTAAGATGGAGGCTTCTAAGAAGAGAATTCGAGATGCTGTTCACTCTTCCTCATCGTCTCAGATGGTCTCGAAGCATCAGAAATTCTGGCTTCCTCCTCCTCCAGTGATTCGAGCTCCATACAACAACTCCAACAACTTCAACAACTCCAACAACAAGAACTCTAGTGGTCGTGGTTTCTCCCACCCACCCAACCCAAGCAACCAGTCGAAGAAGCAGTTTCAGTCTCAAGGCTCCAAGTCAAGTGGCTCTCATTTCCGTCCTCTCTCTGAAGTGGTGTGCAACAAGTGTGGCCAGAAGGGTCATTATGCCAACAGATGTCCGAATCCGAAGCGTCTTCCTCCTCCTCCGCCTGTCAGTACAGCTATTGTCAAGCATGATCCAAAGTCTGCTAGGGTCAATCTGATGAATGCAGCTGAAGCGGAGAACTCTTCTGATGTCATTTTGGGTAACCTCTCAGTGAACTCTTTTCCAGCTAAAGTTTTGTTCGATTCAGGTGCTTCACATTCTTTCATGTCAAGACCTTTTGCATTGTCACATGATATGCCATTGCAAGCTTTGCCGAGTCCGATGTCTGTGCTTTCTCCGGGTTTGCTCATGAACTCCAACAACTTTGTTCCGAATGTTTCTATCCACATGGGTGATTATCGATTTCTGGCTAATCCGGTGGTTCTTGGTAATTCTGATATTGACCTCATTCTCGGAATGGATTGGCTTTCTCAGCACGATGCTCACATTGATTGCGCTCAAAAGGAAGTCAAATTGACTCATTCTGATGATGATGTGATTATCTTCGCCTCCAGGGATAATACTATCCGGCTTTTCTCTCTTAATGATAAGGGTGAAATTAATGCCATAGATCAAATTCCAGTGGTGAACGAATATCAAGACGTCTTTCCAGAAGAACTTCCAGGCATGCCTCCACACCGTCAGGTGGAGTTTGTCATTGAACTCGAGCCGGGCACTGAGCCTGCGTGCCGGCGTCCATACAAGCTCTCTCCGGATGAATTGAAGGAATTGAAGAAGCAGCTTGATAAGCAGGAGAGTATGGGTCTCATCAGACCGAGTACATCTCCGTGGGGCTGTGGCGTCTTATTTGTCAAGAAGAAAGATGGCACGGAGCGTCTCTGTGTTGACTACCGGCCATTGAACAAGAAGACGATTAAGAACAAGTATCCGCTCCCCAACATCAACAAACTCTTTGAGCAGCTCAAAGGAGCTAAAGTGTTCTCTAAGCTTGACCTCCGAATGGGATATCATCAAATTCGCATTCGCGAGGAAGACATTCCCAAGACGGCCTTCAGAACGAGCTACGGTTCATACGAGTATACCGTCATGTCCTTCGGTCTCGCCATTGCTCCTCCTACCTTTTCAAGGATGATGCATTACATCTTCAACCCCTATACTGGCGAGTTTGTGCTAGTGTATCTGGATGATATTCTGGTGTTTTCCAAGAATGAAGAAGATCACGAAAAGCACTTGCGTCTGGTTCTTGATCGACTCCGAGAGCATAAATTCTATGCCAAGTTCTCCAAGTGCGAGTTCTGGCTCGATAAGGTTTTGTACCTGGGCCACATTATCTCAGCTGACGGTATTGCGGTTAATCCCGAGAAAGTTGAAGCAATTGTCAACTGGGAGGCTCCTCAGAACGTCAAGCAGCTCCGCAGTTTTCTGGCTCTTGCCAGCTATTGCAGAAGGTTTGTTGAAAACTTCTCCAAGATTGCCAAGCCTCTTTCCAACCTGCTTCAGAAGAATGTCAAATACTTTTGGTCTCCCGAGTGTGAAGTGGCATTCAAAACCCTCAAAGAGAAGCTTGTCTCTGCTCCAGTTCTGACTCCTCCGGATGAAACCAAGCCCTATGAAGTATTCTGTGATGCTTCTCTTCAAGGTCTTGGTGGTGTGCTTATGCAAGATAAGAGAATTGTGGCTTATACTTCTCGGCAGCTCAAGCCAAGTGAGAAGAACTATCCCACACATGATCTCGAGCTAGCAGCTGTGGTACATGCTCTGATTACGTGGAGACATCTGTTGTTGGGCAGAAAGGTCGACATCTTCACTGATCACAAGAGCTTGAAGTACATCTTCACACAGCCGCATCTGAACCTCCGCCAGACTCGTTGGGTCGAGATGATCCAAGAGTACAACCCCAGCATCGAATACACTCCAGGCAAGGCGAATGTGATTGCAGATGCTTTGAGCAGAAAGGCATATTGCAACAGCCTTCTTATCAAGCCATACCAGCCTGAGCTTTGTGAAGCTTTCAGGAAGCTCAACCTCCAAGTTGTTCCGCAGGGTTTTCTTGCAAATCTCCAAATTGCTCCTACCTTGGAAGATCAAGTCCGTGAGGCCCAGCTCAGTGATACCATGGTGAAGAAAGTGAAACATGGGATTGCAAAGGGCACTCCAAAATATAAGTGCTTCCGTGTTGATGAGAGAGATACCTTGTTCTTCGAGGACAGACTCGTTGTTCCCAAAGGTGATCTCAGGAAGCTCATAATGGAAGAAGCTCATGATTCTCTCCTTTCCATTCATCCTAGCAGTTCAAAGATGTACCAAGACCTCAAGCAGTCTTACTGGTGGACACGCATGAAAAGGGAAATTGCCCAATTCGTGAATGAATGTGATGTATGTAGAAGAGTGAAAGCAGAACATCAACGTCCAGCCGGTCTTCTCCAACCTCTTCCTATTCCCGAGTGGAAGTTCGACCACATTGAAATGGACTTCGTCACTGGCTTTCCTAAATCCAAGCGAGGAAATGATGCTATCTTTGTGGTGATTGACAAGCTTACCAAAGTCGCTCACTTTCTTCCAGTCAAAGAATCAATCAATGCAGCTCAACTTGCAGAGCTGTACACTTCCAGAATTGTCTCCCTACATGGCATTCCTCAAGTGATCTCCTCAGACCGTGGCAGCTTGTTCACATCAAGGTTCTGGGACTCCTTTCAGTCCGCCATGGGCACTAAGATCAGGTTCAGCACTGCCTTTCACCCTCAGACTAGTGGTCAAGTCGAGCGTGTGAATCAGATTCTAGAAGACATGCTCAGAGTCTGTGTCATCTCCTTCGGCATGAAATGGGAAGACTGCCTTCCATTTGCCGAGTTCTCTTACAACAACAGCTTTCAAGCAAGTGCAGGCAAATCACCGTTTGAAATTCTATATGGCAGAAAGTGCCGTACCCCTCTCAACTGGTCTGAAACAGGTGAACGCCAACTCCTTGGCAATGACTTGATCTCAGAAGCCGAAGAAATGTGCAAAGTCATACGTGAGAATCTCAAGGCCGCTCAGTCGCGTCAGAAGAGCTACTATGACGGAAAGCATCGTGATTTGGCTTTCGACATCGGTGATCATGTCTATCTCCGAGTTTCTTCGATGAAAGGAACCCAAAGATTCGGTATCAAAGGAAAACTTGCTCCTAGATACGTCGGGCCTTTCAAGATTCTTGGCAAAAGAGGCGATCTAGCCTATCAGCTCGAGCTCCCTTCTAACTTTGCAAATGTTCATGATGTCTTCCATGTGTCTCAGCTTCGCAAATGCTTCAAGGCACCTGAGCGCATGATTCCGTTTGAGGAGATTGATCTTCAACAAGACCTTTCCTACCGAGAGCATCCAGTTGCAATTCTCGAAGAAACCGAACGCAAGACTCGCAACAAGTCCATCAAGTTTCTGAAAGTCAAGTGGTCACATCACACAGACCGAGAAGCTACCTGGGAACGAGAAGATCATCTTCGTTCCGAGTACCCTTCCTTTTTCCAGTCCTAGATCTCGGGACGAGATCTTTTTGTAGTAGAGGAGAGTTTGTAATGCCCCGGATGTAATACTTTCCCTTTTGGGTATATAATATATCTCCGGCTTCATCTATTTTCCATTCCGGGTTCTTTCTCTTTCGGGATTTCGTCGTTTTGTTGTGTGAGTGTGTCGCATTCATTCATATCATGTAGACATGTGCATCGCATTGCATTTGTGTTGTCGGTTGCATCCGGTTCCGCGTGTTTCTTCCCGTTGTCCGTTTCGCGTTCCGGAGCTCCCTCACGTGTCCGTGACGTCCCGTAGGCCTACTTTGTTGTTCGGGCGTTTTACGTTACCGGTGTGCCGCGAGGTTGTTGTGTGTGTTGTTGTTTTGTTGTGTGCAACCCGCCTCTCAAATCTCGTCTCGTTTGGACTCCGTTGACTTTTCCATCCGTTGTTCGTGTGGGTCCGAAGTGCCTTCGCTTCGTGTCCCGGAAACACCCCTACTGCTTTCTTTTATCTCCCCCTAGGCCTTTTAAATCTGTCCCCGCGATCGGATCCGTCGGATCGCGATCGGAGGGCTCCTAAACACCCCAAGTCTCCAAACCCTAGCTAAAACTGCTATATAATAGACCTAGGTCTATTTTGGGCATCCCCCTTCTTCTTCCTCCTCCCTTCCCTAAAGAAAATAAAAAAAAACAGTTCCCAGATCCGCTGGATCCCGAGGGAAACCAGCAGCCACCCACCGGATCCCTCGATCGCAGCAGCAGCCGCCGAGCCGCCCCGACCGATTCCCTCGATCGGGCCAGGGTCAACGCCTCGGCCTCGAGGCCACTTCGCCGTCCCCTCCCAGCGACCGGATCCACCGCGCCTGGACCGAGCACCGCAGCACCAGCCCGCGGGACCACTTCCCCCGGCTGGGCCGTACGCCGCCACTTCGCCTCTCCGCCTCGGCCCACGCCGCGCAGGCGCCGCCAGGACCCGCCTCCAGGCCGCGTCGCCAGCCCGAGCACTGCCCCAGCCCCGCCTCCTTCTCGCGGGCCGCGCTGCCGCCGCACCGCGCCGAGCTGGCCCACCTCCCGCGCTGCCGCCGCACCGCGCCGAGCCGGCCCACCTCCCGCGCCACCGCCTCCACAGTGCCTGGGACGCAGCCTCAGTCGCCGAAGCCCTCGGGCCTCCTCGCCTCCCAGGCCGACCGCAGCCTCCGCTGGGCCGCGCCGCACCGCGCGCCGCCGCGGGCCCGTCCCTCTGCCTCCAGCGCCTGGGCCGCGTCCAGCCGCCGGCCCGCCTCTGTTTTTTTCCATATCTGGACTAAGGTTGCTTCCTCTCTCTAAGTCCAGTTTTTGTCTGTCTGATGCTATCTTTCAACGTGCATAACTTTTTGTCTGTAGATCCGTTTTGCGCGTGTAGCATGTCCAGACGTTCGTGGAGATGTGCTCTACGTTTTACCTGTTGTTGTCATGCATGTTAGAGATCGTTTAGGTGCTTGTTTTGCTGTTGCAAGAGTGCATCATGATATAAACTGCTGCTATGTGTTATTTTTATGCCACCTTTGCCATGTGATATCTTTTAGCTCGTTTGTCCAAATGATGCAAATGACATGTCCACGTGTTCGTCTTGCCACGAACTACGTGTTGCTTGTGATAGGTTGCATGGTAGATTTATTATTTCCTTGTTATCATCGTTGCAAAGTGCCATGTTCATATGTTGTGTTTTCACTTGTTATGAAATGCCATCTTGTTGAGCTCGTTGCATTCGTTGTGTTCACCTCTATGATGCATGCTTGTGTGTTTCGGGATCACCTTCATGTGTACTTTGATGAGGTGCTTACCCTTTGCCATGTTTAGTTTCGAGGTGTCTTATACTTGCTCTTTTAGGTGCTATGATGATATTGCTGTTTTAGGACTTAGTGAAATTTCACTAAGTCTGAAATCTGTTATGTTCCGATGCCATGTTCGTGAGATGTTCTAGGACAAAGCATGATAGTTTTGGGGTGAATTTTGATTGTTCCTTATAGTATATATTGTTGTCTTTCCATCCATGTCCCCACATGTCCATTTGAGTGGCTGTAGCATGTTTATCTTTTTCTCTAAAGTTTCAATAAAATTCTGCTGCCAGAATTTTATTGTAAAGTTCAATATGTCCAAGATCATTGCTATTGATCCGTGGCTCCGTTGGGGGTGCACTTTGGACTTAGTTGCTGTACTATATGTCTAGTTTGTGTTCATGTCCTTTGCCATGCTATTTGGGTGCTGTAGCTTAATTATTTTGAGCTCCAAAGTTGCCATGTTGCTGTAATTTTCAGCTTTCGCTCAAATCTTGTTTCGGGCATAACTTTTAGCCCGTAACTCCGATTTCAGCGAATCTTATATCAAACTTGGTTGTTTTTCTGTGTAGATTAATAATATCAGATTGTTATCTTGTTTTGAGGTGTTTTGCTTGAGTGATATTTTACGTGCTCCGTTTGCATCCTTAGTGCATCCATCATGCATTCATGTTTTTCGAGTGCGCATTGCATCTTGTTGATTGGTGCTTGGTGTGATTGTTTTGTTTAGAGCCGGAAGCTGAGACCGAGTACGAGGTTGAGCACGAGGTTTCCAACGAGGTTGAGCACGAGGACCCTTCTTACGATCCGAACGACTTCTCTTCAGGCAAGATGACCGAACCCCGATAACATTACTATCTTTGCCTATTGCTAGTAGTCTCGATCTATAGCTTTGCCTCGATGCCCATGTTCTTCTTGTCAGCCTCCTACTTGTAACCAATTGCCATGTTTAACCAACCTACCTATGCAAACCGTTGCTTGGCTAAGTACGCTTCGCTCAGCCCTTCTTATAGCATTGCTAGTTGCAGGTGAAGATCGAAGATGCTTGCTTCATGTTGAAGTTTGGTTGGGTTATATCACACTATATAAATGCTTTAAATGAAATCATCTATATATTGGCAAGGGTGGAAGGCTAAGCCTTTTGCTTGGTGTTTTGTTCCACTCATGCCGTTAGGAACCGTATAAACCGGTGTTATGTTCCTTGATTATGCGTTCCTAACACGGTTGGGGTGTATGGGACCCCCTCGATAAACCGCTAAGTTCTAAGTCTTTTCCAGCAAGTCCCAACATTGGTACTATTCGCCTAACACAACTAAAACTTTCCGAGGGAGTAATTAACCCGAGGCTTAATTAATTCAACCCCCCTGGGCCAGTGCTCGATTTGAGTGTTGGTCCAAACTAGAGTCGTGTGCGGGGCCCCCCTTGGCAACTTGGGTATTTCGGCCACTGTACGCTGTGCTCATCCGGTCGTGGCCTGAGACTAGATACGCGCGGCTACTATCAGGGTGTCGGCACGCCGGGAGGATTTGCTGGATTAGCCTTACCTTAGCTCGGTATATCTTGAGCACGGGATTCCGAGGATACTCGGGTCTTCCCACTTTGGAGTTGCGACTCCGCGGATCGTGGGCTTGTAATGGGTCAAGTTGGAACACCCCTGCAGGGTTTGAACTTTCGAAAGCCGTGCCCGCGGTTATGTGGCAGATGGGAGCTTGTTAATTCCGGTTGTAGATAACTTGACACAATGTTTCTAATACACTACCAGCGTGTGTTCCGTGACTGTCAATTTCCGAATAGGGATTCGGGAGTTGAACACGGAGGGGTTATGATTGTGAGCTTGTAGCTAGGATCACTTCGTGATCACTTCCCGCCGAGGCCTTCTCTTCTCGCTCTCACTTACGTAAGCTAGATGCTAGTTGCTGCTGCAGACTTATTCCTTTTCTTCAGCCTTTCCCTCACCTAAAGGCTTAAATAGTTCTGTTACCCGGAGACGGGATTGCTGAGTCCTCTGTGGCTCACAGTTACTTCACACACCAGATGCAGGTCCAGCTGTGAGCTATCCAGGTGATGGCACCGAGCTGGATTGGGAGTACGACGAGGAGCGTAGTCGGTACTACGTGCGATACCCGGACGATCAGTAGTGGAGTCTCTTACTAGGATTCGATCCGCCTGTGGTTTATTTATCTGAGTTTGGTACTTTGACATTTGGCTTTTGCCCTTAGAGGGTTGTGATGTTCTTAATGTATGATGTTTGAGACTTGTACTGTAATTCTGTGACGTGGCGAGTGTAAGCCAACTATTTTCAGTTTACTATCCCCTCTTTTACATGAGTTGTGCAAAGATTGCCAAACTTGAGATCATTCTAGGATGGATTTATGCCTTTAAGTCGTGCCTCGACACGTAGGAGGTATAACTCCATCCTGGGCATTACAAGAGTTCGTCACAGAATGGACCGCAACGCCTGATGAAGAAGTCCATGAAACTGCTCTCCCCGGCAAAGAGGCAAGTTGCAACTGGATCATGTACTTTGATGGGGCTTTCTCCTTACAGGGCGCCGGGGCTGGCGTACTACTGGTCGCGCCCACTGGAGAGCACCTCAAGAACGTGGTCCAGATGCACTTCCCTCGGGAGGTGTCAATGAACAACACTGCTGAGTACGAGGGGCTTCTTGCTGGTCTTAGGATCGCGGCAGACCTCGGAATCAAAAAGCTCATTGTCAGGGGTGACTCGTAGCTTGTTGTCAAACAAGTCAATAAGGATTACCAGAGCCCGTTGATGAAGGCCTACGTCGATCAAGTGAGAAAGTTGGAAGAGCGCTTTGACGGTATACAGGCGGAGCACGTTCCCCGAGCAGAGAACGACATCGCCGATTACCTATCAAAGCGCGCTGCCCTCAAGCTACCTGTGGAACCAGGTACCTTTGTGCTTCAGCTTTCTCAGCCATCCGTTGATCCATCAACAGAGTAGAGCAAGAGGAGGAAATCAGGGCCCGGCAAGTACTTTCCCGACGAGCTCCCCGGAGCCGCCGGCAAGGATGTTGCCGGAGACACTGAGCCCGCCACCGGAGGGCTAACTCCGGCGGAGCGTCAAGCTTTTGCCATCGAGATGGCCGCTCCCTTGGCGGAGGAAATGCCTTTGGTCCTCGCCGTCGAGCCCCAGGCTCTAGCGTGGGCGCAGCATACCGTCCGATTCCTACAGACTGGGGAACTTCCTGAGGAGCAGGAAGAAGCGGAGAAACTAGCCCGTCGGTCTGCCATGTACCACTTCGTTGATGACGTCCTGTACAGAAGGAGACCAAACGGTGTGAAATTGAAGTGCGTCCCTCGAGAGGAAGGACTGGAGCTGTTGGTAGAGATATATGGAGGCATATGTGGATCCCACATAGGGTCGAGAGCCCTTGCCGGCAAGGCATTCAGGCAAGGCTTCTTCTGGCCCACTGCCCTTCAGGATGCGACGGCACTGGTCACCAGGTGTGAAGCGTGCCAGTTCCATTCAAAGAAACTTCATCAACCAGCTCAAGCCCTTCAGACCATTCCTCTCTCCTGGCCCTTCTCGGTCTGGGGGCTCGACATACTGGGTCCTTTCCCCCGCGCCATCGGGGGCTTTGAGTACTTGTACGTTGCAATCAACAAGTTCACAAAGTGGCCAGAGGTGGAGGCAGTAAGGAAGGTCACAACTCAGTCAGCCGTCAAGTTCTTCAAGGGACTAGTATGTCGTTTTGGTGTACCCAACATGATCATCACCGACAACGGCACACAGTTTACAAGCCGCACCTTCATGCAATATACCCAAGACCTCGGCAGCAAGGTCTGTTTTGCCTCCGTTGGTCACCCCCGAAGCAATGGTCAAGCTGAAAGGGCAAATGCTGAAGTGCTGCGAGGATTAAGGACAAAGAATTTTGACAGGCTGCACAAGAGCGGGAGGCGCTGGATTGATGAATTGCCGGCGGTTCTTTGGTCGATCAGAACGACGCCAAATCGAGCCACCGGCCAGACGCCCTTTGCCCTGATATATGGGGCAGAAGCAGTTCTCCCCACAGAACTCATATACGGGTCACCTCGAGTGCTCGCTTATGATGAGCTTCAGCAAGAGCAACTGCGACAAGACGACGCAATGCTCCTTGAGGAAGATCGTCTTCGGGCGGCTGTGAGAGCAGCGCGCTACCAGCAAGCCTTGTGCCGCTACCATAACCGCAAGGTCCGTGCCCGAAGCTTTGAGGAAGACGACCTTGTTCTCCGGCGCGTTCAATTGGCCAGAAATACGAACAAGTTGACGCCGAAGTGGGAAGGCCCTTATCGGGTAATACGAGTCACCAGGCCTGGCGCTGTCCGCCTGGAGACCGAGGATGCCATTCCGGTGAGTAATTCCTGGAACATCGAGCATTTTCGCAAGTTTTACCCATAAGGCGCGGCTTGCCGGGCCCCCCGGCAAGCCACCCTTTTGTACAAGCCTTGCCGGCAAGGCATGTAACCCTTTGTACAAAGCCAGACGCATACCCTGAGCATAAATAAATGAAGCGCTGGCGCCCTAAGTTATAGCATGCATGCTGAGTCGAGTCTCGTCGTTGGTTAGGGTTGATAGTGCTTAGCGGCGGCTAACCCCTAGCGTAGAGGTCGAGTCTTTTTCTTTCCTCTGTATTCTTTGGTTCACAGACGCACAGACATCCTTGCCGAAGCCACTTGAGGGAAGGAAAGAAGAACAGACCAGCGCCTAGGCCCCGGTGAGTCAGTGTTGCCGTAGGCTGCAAGGGCAAGAATTCGCCCACGGCTGACCAGGGTTGCTGGGGCAGCAGCTTCAGATAAGTTCTTTATCCCTTATCATGCATTCCATTATGGACTGAGGTATGTGAAAGCTCGTTCTTTTCCTTAAGCTACCGTGCTCCCATAACTCTAGGCCCTAGGGCTCGTTCCTGGGACTAAGTTTGGTCATAATCGCGGCAGCAGAAGGATGAAACGAGGAGTCTGAGCCCACTTCATCCCTGCCTCCGCCAAGGGCGTGAGAAAGGTCGAGCGAAGTAGGGAAACGGCAGGGCCTGTTGCCGGGCGAAAAAATGTTTATCTTAAAGATATCAGGGATTTATTCCCTGTTGTGGGTTTTTACCTACGAACAAATGACCCGGCAAACATTCCTTTTTCATTAAAAACATTCCATTCAGGTACAGTCCATAGGAAATGAAAAACATGAATAAGGGGATTACAAGTTTTAAACTTAACAGATGCCCGAAGGCTTACAAACTAAAAACAGATAAAATGCCCGTAATGGCTTTCTTGTCTCTCTCCTCAGGAGGCAGGTCAAGGAGGCGAGAAGGGCGAAAGGGGCGCCTAGACGAGCTACGGGTGGCAGAAGACACCGAGAAGGTATCTCGGCGGCCTCCCAAGCGCTGGACGGTGATGACGGCGTCGGAGGCAGAGCTCGAAGACGAGGTGACAGGACGTTAGTAAGCGTCGAAGAAGTTGGTGCCCGCGTACTCCGACATGACGACCTTGCCGCCCGCCTTCTTCCTCTTCCTCTTCCGCAGCCTCCCTACGCCAGCCGTCAAGGAGACGACCCCGAGAAGTTCAAGGAGCCGGCGACGCAGATGATGGGGTCGCCGGTGCCACCAGGAGCGGCGCCCGACACCTAGTCGGACCCGTCATCCTGCCGTCCACCGCCCTCGTCATCGCTGTCACTGTCCTCCTCGTCACCCTCATTCGAGTAGGAGTCTTCGTCATCGGAGGAGCTCTCCACGCAGCACCTCGCGCGAGTCCCGAGGTGCCCGAAGACCTTGACGGAGAGGTGGCCGTCCTCCATCAACTTGAAGTGGAGGGTGAGCCCATCCGTCAGGCTGTGAATGCGAGCGAACCTCTTCCATCCTTGGCGAAGATATATCACATGAGGGGCACGGAAGTCGACGCGGGCCCGCGTGCCACTGATCTCGCAGCCCCTCATGTGCAGCCGCAGTGACTTCGGCGGATCCACCTCCATCTCCCGCGCAAATGGAGTCGGGAGACGAAGACGACGGCGCGGCTCCCCCCCCCCCGCATCCTAACGAAGAACTCACAAGGGTCATCTCCAATATGACCTTCCATTGGAGGAGGAGCTGCTGGCGGGGGCGAGGCCGGCGGGCCGCCCTGTCCTCCTCTTCCCTGAGCGCCCCGGCCTCGCCCACGGCCCCGCCCCCTCCCTCTTCCCCTCGTGGCTTGTTCGGCCACTGCAAGTGCAGGAGAAGGGGAGACGCGTTGTCGAGCAGCGACTATCGCCGCCACCATTGAGGAGCCGGGATTTTCTCTCTTCATGGCGGACAGAAGAGAGGAGCAGAAGCTGAAGGAGAAAGAAGATGGAGGAGTGCGGGGCGCCGTCCCTTCCCCCCGCCCTTTAAAAAGGGGCGGAGCTGGAGCTCGACCGCCCCGCTCGGCTAATCAAGACACAGAAAGCGAGGGGGGCGGGACCGACCCGCCGCCCCAACCAGCGACGGCTCGGTTTCCCGCCTCCACCGCTCGCCACCTCGAACGCATGGGAGGCACGTGGCGAACGTGCAGGACCGAAGGGACGGGTGAGGCGACCTCTCCCCACCCCGTGATCGTGGGGAGTGGACGCCTAGACGACCGCGCCTCGGCCCCATCCAGTAAGCGGGCCGCCGCCTCCACGCCTTCCCCGTTTACGGGGAACGCGCGAGCCGCCTCCTTTCGCATTGACTGCGATGTGACACATGCCTGCGGAAACCGCCCCACGCATGCCGCCCACGTCACGCACACCCCTCCACCCCGCGCCGCGCGCGCGGGTCGTGGGAGGCGCAGCGCGCGGAAATGTTTACCACGGTGAAAACCGCCCCGCATGCCCGCGCACCATTCTGGGCCTGGCCCAACAACGTGTCGCGCTTATGTGTGGCCCAGGCCGGGGGGCTCCTGTCGATGTACAAAAAGAGGGGTACACTTTTTGTACCCCTATGACTGTGCACGGGCAGTCTGAGCCACGGGCACCACCACACCAAGCATGGCAAGGGAGGTGAGCCGGGGTAAGATCAAAGCTTGATGGAGACTGGAACAACGCCAAGAACAAGACCACAAAGAGCAAAGGGACGAATCGGCTATCCCCGGCAAGATACTTGCCGGCGCCAGCTCTGGCAGCACCGGCAAGATCCTTGCCGCGGCAGCTCGCCCCGCGCCTACGGAGTGGATCACCCTTGAGTCCTCCGCCCCCATGGAGCGAGGATTCGGGAGATATCCCCGTGGTGGCATGCAGATCTTTGTGAAGACATCCAAGATCATATACAAGTTAAGAAGACGGTGACCCTTGGCGGGATCCCAGCCAAGGAGAACTACAAGGCCCCCGGCAAGCACCTTGCCAGGGATGACAGCAGGCGCCACGGCAGGACCCTTGCCGGAGCCCCGGCAAGGCCCTTGCCGAGGACACCCGCAGGGCCACCATCAGGCCCGCACCAACCGGGTTCCACCGACCCACGCAGCTGCCTACCCGACCAGCTGGACATGCTCCTGCGTGGAAACCCACAGATCTTCGTGGAGACCCGCCGTTGCGCCACCTCAGCTGCATGTCTGCCTACATGGCACCTCAGGCACCGCTGGCCAGGGCGCGTGTCAACACGAGGAGGAGCGGCGACGGACAAGACGGACGTCTCTCCTCGTTCCCGATAAAGCAAGGACACCTAAGCTAAGCACATTAAATGCGCCTTGTCCTGTAATGCGAGGGATAACCTCGCATCACTGTACCCTTTCCGCCTCCTGTGTGCCACTGTGGCGACCCCTTTTTCCTATAAAAGGAGGCCCGAGGCGACCAGGAGGGGGATTCGGGCTTTTTAGAACTCCTCACGACTCTTTTGGAACTCCTCACTAGCTGAAGAACACAAACATATAATCCACGAAATCAGGAGTAGAGTTTTACGCATCTTTGCGGCTCGAACTTGGGTAAAGGAACCGTGTCCTGACTGTTAGATCCGCTCTTCTCTCAACCCCGCGCCACGCAACCGTAATAGGGATTCTTGTGATCCCATATGTGTCGATCCAAATACACCGACAATTTATAAAAATTACATACAAACAAAATTATGGTGCAATAAAATTAATTTCAGATTTTATTTTCTGTGAACAGTATTTGCGCACTGTGTCTTTGCTACAGTGTCCACGCCATTCCTTCTTCGTTTTGCACTGGGATTGCACTGTAGCTTCGTGACATCCCTTCCTGATGTTAGAGGATCTGTTCCCCCGCCCGCTCCCCTCCCCTCGCACGACCCCCTCGCTCGCCATCGATGGCAATTCTTCCTTCCAGAAAAGCCAGCCAACACGACCCACGCCAGAAACGCCCTCAACCTCCATGCTCCTTTCGTGTTTCCCGACTGTCGCTGCCCTACCCCGTGGCGGCTAGGTTAACGCCGCCAGCCTTCTTCCTCCACGCTGATCCTGTACGCGACGTCGTCGGCTCTTCAAATTTGTCCGTCGCCGCTCCTGATCGACGACCTCGTCGTCTCCTTCGAGCCCCTTCTCCATCACGACGTGCCCGCACTGGTCCATGCGGCATTTGGACGTGTCCTCACCTTCGCCGGCCACTCGCCTCCCGCAGGAATGTCCGCCCCGTCGGCGTCGTTCTCCTCCTCGCCGGAGGAATCTCTGGGCCGTCCTCCTCATCTCTCTCCTGAACATACAGGCGACACACAATTTCGAGAGAGAACCATCAAGACGAGCAGCCATCGCCAGGCTCGTTCCGTGATTTTCTTGATTTTAGGATACAGCTGTCGGATGCGTATGGTCTGTGAACTTACAGTTGTGGTGGATTACTTGTTAGAATGCCTTGCTGGGTGGACCGTGGATTACATGGTTGGTGTGCCCCGTCAGGTAGTGGCAGAGCAAGCAATGCGGCACCAAGCTGGGGATGAAGTACACATACATTTGTGCTTCGTGCCTGGAGCTAATACTGGTATATACGGTATGATTCAGCCTCCTCTTCTCTAAGATTGTAGCATCTTGGTTTGGATAGCTACTTGACTACTTCTCCAAATTGCAATAAAGATATACACATGTATTTTGAGCGTGAAGTCTATCCATTATAGGTTACCACGTAAACATGTTTTTTGATTTCTGCTTCAAACTGAACTACTATATATGGAAAACATTTATGTATGATATCTCAACAACTCAACTGGAATGGATACAAAATTTCTTGAAGAAATGTTTGGGGAGTATAGGTGAGTAGAAAATTACTAAATGCGCTAAGCAATGCCCTTTTGAATTTTTTTTGTTTTGTTTTCGAGTTCTGCCCTCCATTAAACTGGCCAAGAGGTATATCTTAGTACTATTGAGTTGATGGCATGCAGTTTTTTTCCCAATAGCAATGCCATGCGAACGTCCTTTTTCTTTGACAAGAACACAATGACATCTTGACGCTGACTGAACCACCTCATTATTGTTTACATGACAGCATAGATGTTGCTCAGTTACCAATTTGTTACCTGTCAAGATTTTCACATGTTGTAGTTGGTGACACAGGATATAAAACATGTGGATATTGTTATATTTTGTAGCCGGTGGCCGGGGATATGATGAACTGACCAATTGTTTTCATGCATATTATATCACCCGGATTTCTTATTACAGTTACATGATCATGTGACAGCACGGCATCCGACAGCACGGCCTTCACCTTAATGCACTCCAAAGGTGATCAGCGGCGAAGCACGCCAAGGGTGAGCCATAACCACACCATTAACCCCACCGGCGGGGTGAGGACAAATTGTATATTGAAATTTTGTCTATTTTGGGCCAGCCCAATAGCAATTTCAAAAAATCCTAATAAATTTTAGAGGCTCACTTAGCCCATTCGTGCAAGGCAAGGGATGCTACTATAGTTTAGTCCCACATTGCCAGTTTAGAGGAAGTTGGACCTCTTTATAAGGGAGGCTCTTTCCTCACTTATACGAGCACGAGAACAAGAGGGACATCCACGCGCGCTCCTCCTTCGCCGTCGCCTGCCACGCCTACTCTATAATAGTCATGTTTTATCTACTACTTTTGTTAATAAAATCATATGGTAAATTGCTCATATTTCCAACAATCCAAAAACCTTATTATAGGCAATTTAGCCCAAGTGGGTTTGCTGCTTCCATGAGACTTCACGTGTTTGAGGGTATCCACTATAAGAGGTGGCGCGTGAGAGCAGTCTTATGGTTTCGAACCATGAGTTGCTATGACACCACTTTTGACAAACCTGAAGAAGATTATGATGGTCAACAGGAACAAACTTTTCAGAAAATGGATACCATGTTTAGGACTGCTCTCTTGAGTGTTGTTGGTGAGAACATAGTTGATGTTTATGCGTCAATTGATAATGGAAAAGAAATGGGGGACACACTCGCGGCCAAGTTTGGGGTCCCGGATGCTGGCACTGAGTTGTACATCATGGAGTAATTATATGATTACAGGATGACTGAAGAGCGCTCGGTATCCACTATAAGAGGCGGCGCGTGAGAGCAGTCTTAT
>LR738711.1:665831109-665904239 GCA_902687465.1 Secale cereale
CCTCCCGCCCCCCGCGATGGACGACGACCTCGACGCCGCCGCCGGCCTCGCCTCCCTCGCCTCGTCCGGCATGACGACCGCGCCCTCCGGCAAAGGCAAGCCTCGCGCCCAAGCCAAAGAAGACGCTGACGCCCAAACAACGGGCAAGGGAGTTGGCCAAGAGAAAGGGCCGGAGGCACGCGGCGCCAGCATGAACCGTGTGGTATTTTTTTTAAGCTGGTATTGTAGGCCGGCGCTGGCATGGTGCCGGCATGAGCTTCGGGCGACGACATGACCGCTGGGATGATCCATGGCCGCGAGCCTTTTTAAAAATTGTGTGCAGACATGAAATGTGTCGGCACGTTGGGCGCACTGCCGACCCAAATCTAAAACAGGGCGGACGCCGGGCGAGTGGCTGACCCAAACGGTCAAAAAACGGACAAAAGCGACGTCCGTTTGGGTCGCCCCGTTGGAGTTGCTCTAACATCTTAGAAACTACAGGTTTTGATGTGATGTTGGTCTACTGATCTTTCCAATTCGAGTTAAAAAATTGATCTGCTTATGTCGCCTGCATTTCTAATAGTTAGTTGCGCTTGGCTGTCAAATTGCCATGGTTCATTTTCATGTTTTTTTGTGATTGATACTTACATTAACTAACCATAATAATTTCTCTGCAGATGGTAGGCACAACAAGAAGTTAATTTTGATAGGTATTAAACCCTTTAACCGTCGCGACTATGGCGATCGCTCGCGCGTGCCATGTCATCACATGTACGACAAAGAAAAAAACCCGATCGCTACGTATCGCTGCATGATTTTTTCTGAAAGAAAAAAAGGAAAGAGGAGCGATTCGACCGACGCCTTCGCTTCCTCACGAAGCAATCTTCTCGAGCCCCCACCCCTTTTTCTTTCTCTTAAAATATTGCATCACGCAAACTCCCTCATCCTCTCCTTGTTTTCTCTTCCCCGGGTGGGTAGGTTTCCGCCGCCGCCGTCCCAGCTCCTCCGGCGCCCGCTCCTCCGTCTGGAGGATAGGAACAGGGTGGTGGCGGCCGGTGGGGATCACCGTTGTCACGCACGGCTGGATCGGCGGCGAGGCCGGTGCCAGCGCTACGAACATCAACACTAGCAGGGTCGCGCTCGAGGAAGGCGCAGACGCTGCGTACCAGATGCAGAAGTAGTGGACCAAGGCTGACACGGGACTTGCGGCTCCCGGCGGATTTCCTGCACAAGCTATATCTGGATCCCAAGGGCGTCATGGCCGGCCAGGGCAAAGGGGCGCAGAAGAAGGTATGGCCGGCATCTCTCTGTAGGTTGTACTGTTTGGCTGTGTCGCTGTGTTATGGTGACGTCCCATTGTCTGAACAATCAAGATCTGATGGTTCGTTGAATAGAAGCTGATTTAGTTGGGCCTTGAATTGCTGCTGCTGCTTAGTTCTGGGATACACATACTGATGCTTTTTCTCCAGGCAATCAGCTATCTAAGCTAGGTTAACGTGTAGTCTTCCAAATGGATACTAGCACCACCAAACATTGGGGGTTCACTTTAGCTAATTCTGGAGTGAAGTTCATGTGAATTATAATAAGGGAAGTGTTATTTTAGTTGCCTAACAGGCCTCTGCACATGTCTACTTTCATCAGAAGCAACACATGTTTTTCCTGCTACGTAATTGCTGCCCCTACTAGATTATTTCTTAAACCTCTTTTTTGAAATAGGGGCATTTCGTTTGGCTGAGGGCGAATGCACGAGTATCGGCCTCCAATCCTCTCCTGGAGAGGTCTTTGTGAGCTAATGTTGTGCTTGGATGCCCTTTCATAAATTATCTCGCATCAATTTCTTTTGTGCTTTGTAGCACCATTCGTGTCATGTGCATACAAGGTGTTTGAATAAAAGCTCATGTGCAGGGCCTATGAGGGTCCATATTCATCTGTTCAAGGTTATTGTCATTGGTTTGGAGCATCTCTACCTTCCTTGTGTATGTTGAATTGGGTATATGTTTGTAATTTCTTCGACGCACATGAAGCATTTCAAGCCCATGAGTTGTAGTTTTAGTTCTTTCAATCTTCGATGATTTTAGCCAAAGTTTAGTACATGTGCGTATTCTAATTTGTGTGATAAGTTTATGTCATTTTTTGTCTCGCACTTTATAGCTTACATGGCGATTTGCAGGATGAGAATCGGGGCATGGATCTGCGCTATGCTATCTGGATTTATGATCTTATTCATCGAAATTGTGCAAAATAGTGAGCAATGGTCATTATTTTGTCCCAGTGAAGCTCCAGGTTTGACGCATTGCCGGGATATGAGTTTCAGACTCTGTAGAAGAAACATAAAGTAGAATTAAGATAGACTAATATATAGGCGAAATTGTAGATATATATAGGCGAAATTGTAGATATCAAAACGTACTGTGGTCATATATATATATACACACGTATTTTCCTAGATAACTGTGTGCTAGCCTAATTTTGTACATTTTGCTATAATCTGAACCTCATATTTCTGTGTCATTGAATAGCTAAAATCTTGCTTATTCAATCCCAAATGTTGGTACTCTGTCCAATGCTAACATATATCCACATCATTGATTTATAACCATCAAACTTTCTGGTTTCATTTCTGAATACATCATTGCCACCACAGGATGCACTAACAAAGTTCAAATTGGTCGAACTAGAAGACGCATTTGGACTGGTTGACATGATAGTGTATTAGTCGTTCACTAAGACCAGCATTGCTCAAATTTGTCAGATGCTAATTCAATTTATCTTTTCTTACAATATTCCTTTAATACCGCGAACAAGTCAAACCAAGCACCTTGACATGGCTACAAGCTATGGCCAATGAAACTGGTCTAACTATACTAACACTATTTTTGAAGTGCTATTCACTGCTGTTATATGGGATATACATTCAGAGCATTTGATTCTCATTGAGTGCAGTATATGCTCGCCTTTGATTCTTCAATTAAACTTCTATTGTTAATGTGTTCCTAATCACAAAATTCTTTTATCTATTCACTGTTGTTGCTATATGTCATATACCTTTAGTTTGATTGTCGCACTCTACAACTGAACCTCTATCGAATAAAAACTGAAACCACATGCAATACCATGTGCCTTTCACCTTATTACACCTTTAATATCTGCGCTATTTATTGGATTGATAGCATACAAGCAGGTGGAATATATTTACCGATCTTCTTGCTTCTCTGACTTACCATTTCAACTGAGACACTATACAACGTCTGTCTTTAATCATTGTGCCATTTCTTTAGTACTGAGCATATCCATACGCCATATCTTTCTTTGGTCCACAACACCTTAATGGAATTTAATTGTGACAGCCTCTCACTTATTAACATTGGTTTTGTTCATTTTTTTCGGGAAGCATTTTGGATATATTCAAGGCAACATGCTTGAAAAATGAAAATTGTTCTTTTTTTAGCCGAACATTGAGCATGTGATTAGAGGATGATGATAGCTATCCAGTAAGGACAAAAAATTGTAAGTGATTGGCAGCAGAGGTGTTAACAAATTGACTGGGCTCCTGAGTTGCGTTATATACAATGATTTAGCTGAATAAATTATAATGCTGGTAAAGCTCATTATTTTTTTATTTTGATTTGAATGGCATGGAAAAAATTAGTTCAATTGTTGTTGTCATTTTATTTTATTTCTTTTGTTAATGAAGCCAAAGCTTTCATCCCTATTACAGAAAAGATAAAACAAATATCTTGATGAACTGTTAGTTTGCTATTACTAATATGTGTGGACGTATGAAAATGGCCGCACAGGGCGTTGCAGCAGTACAAGCGCAAGCATCTCCGCGGCAAGGGAGCCCTCCGCTGAGCTGGTGGAGGTGCCCTTGACACAGACAGGGCAATGGATCCCCAACTGCAAGCTGCTGTGTTGGTTAATCAGCGAGGCGAGTCTCATCTATGCCGCATCCTTCCTTCCGTTACTACTTGCTTCTACTTCAAACTGTGCTTTGGGAAATATTTGGAGCATTCTACTCAGCTATGGTGCACACTAGCAATTAATATAATCTACCTTTCCAGCATTGCAGTACACTCATTTAATATAAAATTATCAGGAACCAAAATCTTCGCAAATTAATCGAAGAATCTAAACTATATCCTGATGATAACACTTTGCCTCCCACCCTAACTCCTCAGGCATGAATGGTCGTGCAATCATATATACCTTCGTGGCCACAACTGAAAAGTATAAATGCATTTGACAAATGGCATAAAAAGAATTGAAACATTGGATTGCTGATTCACATGTTAGCGTATGCTATGGTCACTTTGGAATTGTGCATATGAGCCTCTCATTTCGGTCTATGGTAGAAAAAGTGTGATCTTAATATGTGATTTACACTTGGATAGCTCTTTCAATCCGACCGGTTTTCTCTATGTAAACCACCATACTGGGAGGCAGGAGGAGGAGAGGCGAGTTCGCCATGCCGAAGGAGCACCAGTACCACGTGTTCCTCAAAATATGTAATAACGTGAAACAGTATGAGGTCTTTCTTTTGATTCACTACAATACTAGAATAACACCACTTCCAGTCTCTTGGTTTTGCTACGGATGTTACTATATCTGTATGGGAAAAATTATATTGAAAATATGTATACAAAGTGGTTTAAATGTAAGGAACTTGGCAACTTGCATGTACATATGTAAACAAGAAAGCAAAAAGGAAGATGAAAGGGGGGTTCCCTTACTGGCACCGCCCAGATGCCACTCAGGCGGCGCACCAAGGGTGCGCCCCAACCACTAGTGTCTATCATTGCTTCTACCTCAGAATTTACATGATATTCCGTCACAAACTTCCATAGTTTGATGCTACCTAAAGACGAACTGTTAAATCTAAAATTAACCAAATAATGAAGATTTCCAATTTAATGACGTGAAATTGCAAGATTCCTAAATGGCTGTTTAAAAAAGGGATAATTTACACAGTCTCATACATATACTGATATGCTATCAACTTCACTAACTGATGTTCCCTTCTCGTTTTTTTTACAGTTTCTCTGTCTGTCACAATCAGCTTGCTAACATGTCTAGTTTGTGGGGTGTACCGACAGAAGCAAAAGATTAGTTTTTTCATCCTCCCAAAGCAGACTCGTAACAAATCGAGCATGGAAGAAATGCTAAGGAGGTATGGATCTTTGGCTCCAAAAAGGTACAAGTACTCAGAGCTGAAACAAATGACTAGCTGTTTCAAGGATAAACTTGGAGAAGGTGCATATGGCACGGTATTTAGGGGTAGCCTACAAGATGGATGTGTGGTTGCTGTGAAGCTCCTAAAAGTTTCCAAAGGCAATGGAGAGGAGTTCCTAAATGAGGCAATTAGCATTGGTAGGACATCACATATTAACATTGTCGGTCTGCTCGGTTTTTGCTTAGAAGGAGCTAAGCGAGCCCTTGTTTATGAGTATATGGCTAATGGTTCACTGGAAAAGTATATTTACACAGAGAAATCAGATCTAGTTATTGGATGGGACACGTTACAGCAAATAGCACTTGGCATCGCACGAGGATTGGAATATTTGCATCAAGGATGTAGTACTCGCATCATCCATTTTGACATCAAGCCTCAGAATATACTTCTAGATCAAGATTTTTGTCCCAAAATTGCAGATTTCGGTTTGGCGAAACTGTGTCACCTCAAGGGTAGCATCCTCTCTGTTGCCGAAGCAAGAGGTACCATTGGATTCATTGCTCCAGAAGTATTCTCTAGAGGTTTTGGCGTCGTTTCAACAAAGTCAGACGTCTATAGCTATGGAATGATGCTCCTGGAAATGGTAGGAGGAAGGATAAATAAAGAAGGGAATACCGAGAGCTCAGGTGACGTGTATTTTCCAAACTGGATTTATGACATTATAGCAGAACAGATACAAAGTTGTGAAGTCATCCGCGACCTTGAAGAGGCCATGAGAAAGATGGCCTTAGTCGGCCTATGGTGCATACAAACTAACCCTGAAAACCGTCCTTCGATGAGCAAGGTGATTGATATGTTGGAAAAGAGCATCAATGAATTGGAGATGCCACCGAAGCCGTTCCTTTCATGTCCCTCGATCCCATCATACTTGTCGTCGCATACAAGTTATGGTTACAGATCATCGTATTGCTCCACATCCCCTGCTCTGTTACCATAACCAAAAGGTAGGATTAAGTGGACAAATGTAAATTCGAATTTCCACTGCATTACCATTATGATATTACAGTCTTTGATCAGTGTGTAACAGTAATATTTATTTTTCAGACGTTGCATCATGTCTCTCGGAATGGCCAGGCTGTTTGAGACTATTGTATTTGATACGAGTCAAAACACCGATAATAACCAAATAAAAGCTGTTTGGGTGATTCATGTGTTTGGTATTCCAACGTCCAACAATGGTATTCTAACCACGACCTGACGACACTACAAAATTAAGTAACCTGGATCTGGATCGGTCGTTGTGAAGCTGAACATTGCAGCAATACATGCCGAGATTGAAGTATCTTATCCAGGAAGCAAACATATAAAATCAGCAGATGATACTAATGCTCTGTGGAAGTAACATACAGTATAAAATTGGAAACAATACTAGTCAAATCAGCCATAGAAGCTGAAGGGAGCGCACTTGATTCTTACCTTGCTGGCTCTTGGCGACCACTCAATCGAATAGCAGCGCCATTTTCCTTCACGGGCGCACAGCAAGGCGGCGACCACAGCTCTACTCCTGGCGCGGAGTTACTCTCCTTTGACATCGCCGCCGCAGCCCAGCATTTCCCGCCCTAACCACCGCCACCACCACCGCCGCCGAGCGGGCAAGGACACGTGGCTGTGGCAGACCACGCGATCACTCGGCGGGAGCCGCGGGAGGGGCCGACGACACTTCGTTGCGCGATGCAGCGGCGCCGGCACGGTTGGTAGCATGGCGAGATGGCGCGCGAACCGAGCCACGGCAGCAGATCAGCCGGCGGCGGCGGCCTCACGCTGGCAGATTTGAGCTCTAGGCCTTTTCCCGTTCGCTGACAGAAGCCCCGAACGCCTAGCGGGTGAGCTCGCGCATGGCCCAGTATCTAGATAGCACCGGCTCGCAAATGGCCCGTAAGGCTGCGGCAAAATTAACAAAGACCTTAGAATGAAAGTTGAACTGTTTCTCAAAATATTTCACATCACTAACCCTTTTGTGCTTCTTACATCTAGTCGCTGCACTCTACTGTGCAGCTCCTTACAGCTAGGCACTGCACAGTGCAGTGCAGAGCCTAGCTGTCAGGCGTTGCACGGGTGTGACGTCCAAGTGTTAGGCGCTGCATAGTAAAGTGCAATGCCTTGTTATCAGGTGTTGCACATTAGGGGTTAACTGGATGAAATACTTTCAAAATCAGTTTAGTTTGTGAAACAGTTTCGTCCTGAGATCATATTTATGCCTTTTGACTAAGGCTGCAGAGAAGCACACTCGGTCAACGATAGTCCACCATCCATCGGTATTACATCCAACTGCACATTAATCCCTAAAAAACAGTCTAGCAAAGTCTCGATTAAGACTTCCTTTTAAGCCTCAATCGATGTTATATCCATGAGATTTTACATTGAGATGCATGCATTTTTTTTTCTTGCATGTTATATCATTTGATTTAGACATGATTAAATTTCAGTCGACTGGGATCTAGCCATACCCATAAAAAAGATCCAACCACACATCAACCAGTCAAAGTCTTTTGTCCTCTCAATATGTGGATGCGAATCTTTAAAAATAGAACAATATGTGGATGCGAATGGCAACCAATAATTTGTTGCCATTGCTCAATGGTGCTTCCGTCATAGTGGGCTCATTACATGCAATGATTTTTAGTATGGACAAGAACAAAAGTCCAGACCCTGATGGACTTCCTACTGACTTCTATGAGCAATTTTGGGACTTAGTGAAATGGGATCTCAAGAAATTACTTGATGATTTTCACTTCGGAGAATTAGTCATATTCAGACTGAACTATGGCATCATTACTTTCCATTGTGATGGGCAAGCTACCTATCTACCAAATTGGCAAATTCTTTCTCAAGTGCCCAATCGTCGAGCTATTAACTGGTGTATTGTCCAGGGTAAAGCTAAAGATGGTGTCTTCAATGTTCCAATCTTTCAAGCTCTTTTGTACCATATCAAATATGTTATGGGCATTATGTGGGGTTTCCAAGAGGCAAAATCTGATTATTTTGTTTTGTAGAGTCCATGAGCCATCAATAAAGTGGGTGTTATGCATAAATAACCTAGTTTCTGATTGGACGTCCACATGTCACCCGTGAATGATACTCAAGAACTTAGATAGCTAAAGAATGCTTGAATTTGTTTTTTCTGTCCATCATATGCAACAATGCAATCTTGTTTAATTGTTTCCCTCGATACCATGTTGAACCATGGATTCCACGTCTTAACAAAGAACCTAAATCTAGGATACTCAACAAAAGAGAAAGGCAATTCATGTAGCACAATCAACTTTACCGGTGCTTTACGTGCACGCCCTGGGTCAAACTTCCACTCTGGATCAATTGCACAACCAATTCGTATCTTGGCAACCATACCACTGACGGTGTCCTGGACTAGTGGGTCCTGGCCCAGTCGGGCTCAATTACATCCTACTACAGTAAAGAGTAACATGTTTTCAAAATTGTAACAAGCATCTGCAAAAAAAAGTACAACTATATGTAGAACAAGCATCTGCATTGGGTTTTGATGAAATTAAGGACCTCGCAAAATATATAATCCCCTATATACTGTCCCTGAGATATAACTATGGCTGAAACATGCAGGACATGTAACTTGAATGGATGGAAGAACGAGTTGCTACGCCTGAAAATCCTAAATGAACTAACTTTGACTTGGAATTGTAACACACACGTAAACAAAATAACTGAAGTGTTGTACTTCCTTCATTTTCTACTTCCTAAAATGGCTTGGGTTTCAAGCACGATGCAAAAAAATCATGGCAAGAATCTGAATCCTTTGCCTAACAAGTTGGACAAAATAGAGAAAGAAAACAATGTTGGAGGGGAATTCATACCTGCAAAGGTGGAGCTCAGGTCGGCCGGGTGGCACGAATCGGTCCAGCGAGCTGTGCACTGCTTAGGGGTTGCGCATGATCCGGCGAGCGGCATGGTGCTCAAGGGCGGTGAAAGGCGAGGGAGAAGAGGGGCGGCAAACACCGAGGGAAAAGAGAGGCGGCCGGAAGAGCAGTGCACCGCTGGCGGGCAGGCCGGAGGGGCGGCGGCTTAGACCCTACCCCCGCGAGAACTTGGCACCATCTATGTTTTGTCTTTTTTTCTAGAAGACCGTGTACATGAGGATGCTAGCTGGTGGTAAGGTGGATTCCCACTGGCTTAAGAGCAAGTACAATAGTGGGCTTATAGCCTGCTTACATGGCATTTTTTTCCTATGTAAAGGAGAGAGAGATGAAAAAGTAGGGGGAGTGGGCTCTCATGCAAGAGCCTAGCTATATGCGCATACCTAGGTAAATGCAATAAATGTGAACAAAGATATAGAGAGAAGATTGAAAAAAGTACTAATGAAATAGCCAACCTTATAGCTCACACTATTGTATGAGTGCATATAGATGATGGCTATAGATGACATGGCGGTTTCTTATAGCCATCAGCTGGCTATATTATTAAACATGCTCTTAACATGATAGCCCGCTTATTTTTTTTATGTTGTTCCATGGGTGCCCACTAAGACAATTAAATGGGGCAGGCTGAAGCAGTCCCACTTATGCCCACCCCCACCTGCAGCATAACTTCTCGCGATTGCAGGCTTCAACGCGCTTCATCAATTGTACTCCAAAAAAACATGGAAACCAAAGTTGTAGCTCAAAGAAAAGGGGAACCGCTACGCGTCGGTCGATGGGTCTGTTAAAAAGATTTGCCGTCTCACAAACTATTAAATACAAAGTGAGATGACCATCTGATTCAACTGCCACCTTTGCAACAGGGACGATGTTGTGTTCGGACATTTGCAATGGAGTTCATGATGCATAATTTTTGCAACACATGTATTGTTGCGGATTTTGTTTTGCAATAGAGCTAATGCTGCAGATTTTCTTGTGCCTTTACTTCTATATAGACTTTACGGAATAGAGCTTTGCAACATCAGTGATGTTGTAGTAATCTTTCTTGCAACAGGGAGGATGTCGTAAGAAAAATAAATGTTGATGAGGAAGGAGCGCCGCCGCCCGTCACTGGACCTCCGGCCAGGTCGCCTCGCAGCCATCTTCCTCTCCAATGAGGTGGGCGCACTACGTGCGGTCGACGGTCGTGGTGGAGGCAGGTGGCAAAGGCGGCCATCATGCCTGAGCCCGGCTGTAACCTCACTGCCATCCTACTCTCCTACGAGGTGTGCGATTGCCGACACTAGCACTGAAGCGTCGAGTGATGTGCATATCTTGTTCGGTCCTGCCGGGATCTTGATGTCACTGCCTCATCTTCATCTAACTTCGATTCTGCAACGGATGAGTTTTTGCGGTGGTAAAATCGCAACAATGAGATAGTTGCAAAACAAGTTATGGTGGACCATGAGACACGTGGCGTGGAGGAAAGATGGCAGATAGGGGAGGTGCCATCCGTCAGGTGATTACAAGCATTTTCCCAAAGAAAAAGGCCCATAAAAACTCAAAGAAAACTAAAAAAGAGTGCCTGAGGGAGTACTCTTTCTCCGCGTCGTCTCCCCGACCCTGTGTCCCTCCTCGACGTGACACGGGGGAACCTCAGATCCCCGCACGCCAGCCAACCCACATCCCTCCCCTTCCCCTTGCCACCGCCGAGGGCCTCTGTTAGGCAAAGCCCGGGCAGGGCCGAATGAGATGGGGCCTCTCCTCGTCGTAGCTCTCCACCCATAGCCATGGCGTGGTGCTTAGCCGTCATAGGCGTTTGGCGGCGTGGTGTTGTGAGGATGTGGCAACGGCATAGCGCGGTGGCTGTGGGGGTGATGTGAGCTTCGTCCGGCGATGGTGCCTGTAGCTGTGGCGGACAGAGGTCTCGATTCTGTCCCGATCCCCTCCCTGGATCTAGATGTGCCCGGTCGGGACCCGGGCATGTCTGATGGCAGGGGCGGTGACGTCGGGCCTCCACGGCTGTTGGACACGGTGGTGGTGCTGGCAGTTGCGTTGGGGTATCATTGATGTAGGGTGGAACCTTAGAGGAAGATCTTTTCACACTTGGAGAGGAAAAGAGGAAGAACACAAAGAGAAATCACTCAAACAAACCACAAATCATACATCCACTAGGATAGCATACATGAGATCCACAAGTATACAAGGTCAATCCAAGGAAACAAGCACACAAAGCTAAAGTTCTTCTCAAATCCCTAGAAAGATGAGGTCTTGGTGATCCTATGATTGTGATCCTTCTCTTGATGAAGAGGTCTTGTAATCCACAAGGATTCTTCTCCTAGGAGGTCTTGTCTCTCATAGATGGAGTGGATACAAGGAGCAAAGCTCTCAAATGTTCTCAACACTTTGCTAACCCTAAAACATGTTCTAGGTGTAGAATATATAGCCTTTGAGAGGTAGGAGACGAAGAGGGACGAAGTGGAGGCCCAACAGCCCAGCTCCAGCCGGCCATCCTGAAGGGCCCATGCACACGGGGTAAGTTGGGCCCGTGCTAACGGGGGTCCCGTGGGCACGGCACACGCCCGTGTGCACAGGGTAAGTTGGGCCCATGCGCACGGGGGTCCCATGGGCACGGCACACGGCCGTGCGCACGGGGTGCTACAGCGTAGCCTCCTGTGTAGCCCGTGGGCACGGAGTCTCGGGGGACCATGCGCACGGGGTCGCCTCTGACTTCTTGTCCAGCTTCGGTTGGCCTTCTCCCTCATCTTCTTGGCCTTGGAGTGCTTCTCCTCCTTTGTGGTGATGTTCTTCTTCGTACCTAATGACACCCATAGCATTTTGGTGAGGTCGCAACCAAGTTCCACTTGTGTCCGTACATGTATCAAGTAGGAATGAATTCACCTCGGTTTCCATTACGCATGTCCTAGCTCTTGTCATGGGTCCTTTCAAATCTTCCATAGTTGAGGTAGAGTCCATGGGGATAGATGAGGGATGCTCCGCATCATCTCCCCCCCCCTTGGGAGAGATCCATTCGCGGATCATTTTCTTCATCCCCATGGTAAGTTGACAAATCCTTGATGTTGAAGATGTCACTCACATTGTACTTGGCACGTGGGATGTTGATCTTGTATGCATTGTTGTTGTAGCGCTCTAACACCTTGAAAGGACCGTCGGCACGTGGTAGAAGCTTGGACTTGTGTTCTTGAGAAAATCAGTCCTTGCGAAGATGTAGCCATACTAGATCACCCAGATTGAACACCATTGGAGTCTTGTTAGCGTTGAGCTTGGTCGCGTGGCATTGTATTCAGAGCTCGATGATTTGACATGTATCCTCATGCATCTTCTCGAGATAGCTCGCGCGGGCGCTTGCTTCCAAGTTTGTGCGCTTGTGTAGTGGAAGTGGTAGAATGTCCAATGGGGACAAGGGATTGAAACTGTAGACGACCTTGAAGGGGGACTTGCCGGTAGTTGAGTGTCTTGCGCAATTGTAGGCGTACTCGGAGACAGATAAGCATTCCTCCCATTCCTTGATGTTCTTCTTGATCAAGGCTCAAAGAAGTGTAGAGACTGTCCGATTGGTGACCTTATTTGGTCGTCGGTTTGCGGATGATAGGACGAAGAGAAGAGTAACTTGATGCCGAGCTTGGCGCATAGTTTCTTCCAAAAGTAGCTCAAGAACTTGACGTATCGGTCCGACACTATCATCTTGGGCACTCCATGTAAATGTAAAATTTCCCTACAAAAGAGGTTGGAAACATGTGAAGCATCGTCTATCTTGTTGCAAGGAATAAAGTGTGCCATTTTAGAGAATCGGTCCAGAACAACAAATACCGAATCTTTTCCATTTCTAGTTCTAGGTAATCCTAGCACAAAATCCATGCTAATATCTTCCCATGGGTGGTGGGGAATTGGAAGTGGCATATATAGACCATGAGATTGAGCTTTGGACTTAGCTTTGCGACATGTTGAGCATCGGTTGGTGAAGCGTGAGATGTCACGGAACATCTTGGGCCAAAAGTAGTTCTTGGAGAGCGTGGCAAAAGTCTTGTCACGTCCGAAGTGTCCCATAAGTCCTCCTCCATGAGCCTCTTGCAAAAGTAACAAATGAAGCGAAGACTCGGGGACACATAGTTTGTTAGCTCGCATAAGATAACCATTTGCAATATGATAATGCTCCCAAGATGTATGCGTCAAACATTTGGTATATGGAGTAGCAAAAGTAAGATCATGCTCATATAAATCTTTGATATGCTCAAAGCCAATGACATCCAATTTGAGTTTTGTAACAAGCATGCATTTGCGGGAAAGGGCATCCGCTACGACGTTTTCCTTGCCTTTGATATACTTGATGACAAATGGGAAGGACTCAATAAACTCACTCCATTTCGCATTTGTTTTGTTCAATTTATTTTGGCCCTTGAGATATTTCAAAGTTTCATGATCCGTATGTAGAATGAACTCATGAGGGTGGAGATAGTGCTCCCAAACATGCAAAACTCTCACTAAGGCATAAAGGTCTTTATCATATATGGGGTAATTAAGTTGCGCTCCGGAAAGTTGTTCCCTAAAGTAAGCTATTAGGTGCTTCTCTTGCATTAACACACCGCCTATATCGTTACCGCTAGCATCACAATGTACCTCAAAAGGTTTATCAAAGTTTGGTAAGGCAAGCAAAGGTGCATGAGTAAGCAAGTTTTTAAGTTCATGAAAAGTGGTGTCTTGAGATGGTCCCCAAACAAAAGGTGCATTTTTCTTGCTCAAAGTATTTAAAGGAGATGCAATGGTGCTAAAGTCCTTCATGAATCGGCGATAAAATCCGGCTAGGCCTAGAAAACTACGCACTTGTTGCAAGTTGATTGGTTGTGGCCAAGTTTTAATAGCTTCAATCTTGGTTTTGTCTACATGCACACCCTTAGAAGACACGGTAAATCTTAGAAACACTAGTTTGTCAACACCAAATTTGCATTTTCCATGTTAGCGTAAAGTCTTTCTTTGCGGAGAGTTTGCGAAACGGTTCGAAGGTGTGTGACATGCTCCTTAAGAGATTTGCTAAACAGAAGGATGTCATCAAAGTAGACCACAACAAATATGTCGATATATGGTCTAAGAACATGAAGCATAACACGCATGAAGGTATCGGGTGCTTCCGATAATCCCATTGGCATAACAAGCCATTCATACAAACCGAACTTGGTCTTAAAAGCAGTTTTCCATTCATTACCCTCTTGTATGCGGATTTGGTAATAACCCCTCTTGAGATCGATTTTAGAGAAAATTGTGGCTTCGCTAAGCTCATCAAGCATGTCATCTAAGAGTGGAATGGGGTGACGATATCTAACGGTGATAGCATTAATGGGACAAAATTCTGAACACATGCGGTAAGTACCATCTTTCTTGGGAACAAGTATTACCGACACGACACAAGGCTCAAGCTTTCGCGTACGTGGCCATTGTCGATGAGTTGTTGGACTTGTCGCTGGATCTCCTTGGTTTTGTCAGGGTTGATGCGATAAGGTGCCTTGTTAGGAAGAGGTTCTCCAGGGATGAGGTCGATGCGGTGCTCGATGCCGCGTAGAGAAGGTAGACCTGGAGGTAGCTCATTGGGAAATACGTCTTGAAATTCCTGCAACAAAGGAGACGACACTAGAGGTAGAGTGTGTGAAGTGTTAGATTGTTCCATATCACCTTTGCACAAGAGGACAAAGTGAACTACTCTCGATGGGTTCTCTCGCACACTTCTCTCATATCTCTTTTGGTGGCTAAAAGCACTAGATCTCTCTTGTCGCTCATCGTGGAGGCACTCGAATTTGGCTTGTGACGCTTGTCGTGGTACTAAGTCTGACAGTGAGAGTAGGGGTACGTAGGAGGAGGCAAGTGTGACGCCCGAAGACCGACGTCCCAGAACATTCCAGAAGATTCCAGACGTTCCGGGTTCTCCCGTGTGTTTTATTTTGCTTGTGTTATTTATTTTTGCATTGCATCATGTCATCATGCCATCATGTCATATTTATTTTTGCATCTCAACCAAATAAATTGTGTGGACCTTCGGTCCCTTTAAATCGAGGGAAGAATGACTTCTCTTTATAACATATAAAAGCCTCTCAATATTATTAGGGAGCTATATTAATAAATATTCCATTTGTTCGGAATTAACCAACACACTTGCAAATATTTCCCCATGCTTCTTTAATTCAAGTTTCACCTTCAAAACCCTCCCTATAATTCTTTTCCTATTTATCGAGGTTCCTCCGAAAATTCGAACATTTTTGGACACTTCTATAATCAAGTCTTAGTTCAAAACTATTTGAATTAAATTCAAATAGGTTTGAATTATTTTTCCGATCATACCTTTTCTATTTTTCTCGGACTTTGCTCATTTTATGTTGCCCGAGTAAAATAGTCCCTTGTGCTAGTTCTGCCATAACACCCTCCTTTTTCTCTTTTCTTCTTGGCTTTTTATCTGTTTTGGAAGTGGCAGAAAAATTAAAACAGGAGGGCAGCCCAGCCTTTTGTTTTTCTCCTCCTAGGCCTTTTCTCCCAGCTGTCTCCCTCTCCCTCTTGGGCCCTCCTCTTCACAGCCAGCCACCTAGGCCCAGCCGGCCCAAACCCCTCCGAACCCTAAGCCCCATCACTTCTCTCCCTCGTCCCTCTCAGCCGCCGTCGCTCCTTTCTTTCGCTCTGCCTCGATCCCACTTCTCCCCTCGGACGCCGATTCCCCCTCGCAGAACCCTCTCGATCCCGCATCCCCATCGAGCCTCGATCTCCTCCTCGTAGCACCAACCGCCTCCCTCTCGTTCCCGTCTGCGCCGGCCAGGCCCGAGCCCTCCCGCTCCAAGCCCGCGGCCAGAGCGCCCGCACACCGCGAGCCACGGCCAGTCTCCATCCTATGCGCCAGCGACGCCGCGGCCGTGGCCTCGCCTGGCCTCCCTCCGTCAGCGCCTCGTCGTCCGCGCCAGGCGACCACCCCTCCTGCTATTTTCATCCCCTCAGGCCACTGCCTCGACCGCGCGGGTCCGTCCTCGTCCCTCCTCGAGCTGCCGCCGTCCGCCGTAAGGGTCGCCGCCCCCTGCTGCTTTCATCCCCTCAGGCCGCAGCTTCGTCCAGCGGCTCCGTCCTCCAGAAGCCCCGCAGCCGTCTCCCTCCGTCCAGCGCGCGCGCCGGCGCCCGACCTCGCCTCTGCAGCCTCCTGGCCTCGTCGCCCCTTTGCTGTTTTTGTTTGTTTTTGTGTGTTGCCTTGCACTGTTAACTTGTCAGATGACCCGTGTACGAGTAAACCCGGCATTGCGGCAAGAACCTCTACATGACGGCTTGGACCCCTACGGCAAGTACCACGACCGCGACAAGTACCACGACGACCCGAACCTCTACGGGAAAACGAGCTCCAAGTTCGACTACTTCACGGGACCCGTCAAGTCCGACTACTACATGAACGAGTACCTCTCCGACTCACGAGAACGTCTACTTCCCTCTACGGCATGTACCACTACCGTCGCCCGGAAACGAGGAATTCGCCAAGTACCACGACACGATATCGGAACAACTACCGCCTCGTGAACGACTCCTTCCTCTATGATCTCGAACCGTCCCGAAACGAGTGTTTCGAAGGTATAACCCCGAGACGTGACCCGTGGATGCTTGTTGTGTTGTATGAAATGTTTCCCGTGTGTGCTTCGTGCCCGTTCCGACCTTTTGTCATGTTCCTCGGTTGCCTCGTCACCGACTCGTGGGAACCCGGTAACGGGATCGCCCCACCTTTCATCTCGTTTGACTCACCCACGCCATCTACCTTTTGCACCGGTCTCTCAACGAGATACCGGAACCGATATGATGCGTTGCATCATTTTCGGATCGTTGCCGTGGCCCCCTTTCTTTCCACCACGATGACTATTTCTCCTTATCATCTATATCTCTTTTAAGTCAACCTTTTAATAAAATTGCATAAACTTGATCATGTCATCCGTATCACGTTAACAACACTAATATGGTTAATTGTGTTTGCTTTATAATCACTAAACATGCTCATGGGGATTTTCCGGATATGTTGTTGTTATTCTCCGGCCTCATTTAAATTGCCTAGTTAGTGTAGTTTTATTATGCTTCACCTCTTGCCATGTTAAAAACATTTAATCTTGTCTTATTAATAACGAGAGTCAATTAAATAATTAAATGTGGTGTTTCGTCAATATGCAACTCGTTGCATATTGAGCTCCACTTAACTTGTAGTTTTGTTTGTGCACTTGCCATGCCATGCATAATTAAACCGGACATGCATCATACTTGGATGTGCATCGTATGCCATGTTTATGCTTGTATGTTTACCGTGTTGTTTCTTTCTTTCCGGTTGCTTCTCTTGTTAGCTTCGGTTTCGTTCCGGAGTTGTGAGGATTCGCTCCTATGTTGCTCCGTCTACTTCGTGGAACCGTTCTTCTCCCTTGTGGAATCCCAGGCAAGATGACCGAACCCGGATACCATTACTATCTTTGCCTATTGCTAGAGTATCGCTCTTTAGTATATTGCCTCGATGCCCATGTCTTTCTTGTCAGCCTCCTACTTGTAACCATGAACCTGTTTAACCACCCTACCTATGCAAACCGTTGCTTGGCTAAGTACGCTTCGCTCAGCCCCTCTTATAGCATTGTTAGTTGCATGTGAAGATTGAAGATGCTTGCTTCATGTTGAAGTTTGGTTGGGTTATATCACACTATATAAATGCTTAAAAATGAAATCATCTATATACTGGCAGGGTGGAAGGCTAAGCCTTTTGCTTGGTGTTTTGTTCCACTCATGCCGTTAGGAACCGTATAAACCGGTGTTATGTTCCTTGATTATGCGTTCCTAACACGGTTGGGGTGTATGGGACCCCCTTGATAAACCGCTAAGTGCTAAGTCTTTTCCAGCAAGTCCCAACATTTGGTACTATTTGCCTCATAATAACAACTTAATTAATTAATTAAATTTGCATAGGGGGTCGCGTCCCCGAGGATTCTTAATTCTACATAGCAGGGGGGGCCAGTGCTGATGGTGTTGGTCCCAAACGGGGAGTCTGCGGGGCCGCCTTGGGGAAACCCGAGGTATCTGGTATACCTGTAGAATCGCCCATCCGGTCGTGTCCTGAGACTTAGATACGCGCGGCTACTATCAGGGTGTCGACACGCCGGGAGGATTTGCTGGATTAGCCTTACCTTAGTTCGGTTTAACTTGAGCACGGGATTCCGAGAATACTCGGGTCTTCCCACCTATGGAGTTGCGACTCCGCGGATCGTGGGCTTGTAATGGGTCAAGTTGTAACACCCCTGCAGGGTTTTGAACTTTCGAAAGCCGTGCCCGCGGTTATGTGGCAGATGGGAGCTTGTTAATATCCGGTTGTAGAAAACTTGACACAATGTTTCAATACACTACCAGCGTGTGTACCGTGACTGTCAATTTCCGAATAGGGATTCGGGAGTTGAACACGGTGGGGTTATGTTTGACCGGCTTTAGCTAGGATCACTTCGTGATCATCTTTCGACCGATGCTCTTCTCTTCTCGCTCTCTATTACGTAAGATAGTGCTAGTTGCTGCTGCAGACTCTTGTTGTTCCTTCACCTCTCGTTCTTTCTTCAGCCTTATCCTCACCCAAGGCTTAAATAGTCATGTTACCCGGGAACGGGATTGCTGAGTCCTCTGTGGCTCACAGTTACTTCACCACACCAGATGCAGGTTCAGCCGAGTTTGATGCAGGAGATGGTTCAAGTACTTCACTTGGAGTTCGTTGAAGAGCGTGGCCGTATGCTTGTGACGTTTCGACGATCAGTAGTGGTTTCTACTAGGATTCGATCTAGGACCTGTGGCTTTATGTTGTTTTGGTATCTTTCTTTTGGATCTTCACCCGTAGTCGGGTTGTGATGTTTTGAATGATGTCTGCTTATGTAATGTATTGTGTGAAGTGGCGAGTGTAAGCCAACTATCTCCTTTTGCAATTTAATCCCTCTTTTACATGAGTTGTGCAAAGATACCAAACTTGAGATCATTCTAGGATGGGCTTATACCTTTAAGTCGTGCCTCGACACGTAGGAGGTATAGTCCCATCCTGGGCATTACAAGTTGGTATTCAGAGCCTTCTCCGACCTAGGAGCCCCCACTGTTTGATCGAATCGTTGACGGTTGAGTCTAGGCACACACTGAAAATATTTTGAGTCCTATATATATATCGGAGAGTAGGAATTCTTTGCTTCTCATCCCCTTTCACTCTGGTGAGGACTCCTGACGACTACTCTTGCCTCTTCTACTTTCAAAAATTGCACCAATTTTTTTTTAGGATCCCGTGAGTATTCTGGGATTGTTTCGATGTTCTTGTGACAAGGATATTGTTCTCGATGCCTCCTGTTACCGAGGAGTTGAGCTTCGGGGTATTGTTGTCACAAGCATATCGCGGCAGTACTAAATACTTAAGACGGCCGACATCGAAAATCTCTCCTATACGGCCAGTGGCAAGATAACCCCGACATCACCCAGTACTGGGGAGGTAGTTCGAGAGTATTGCCATAGCTTGTATAGTGGATGCGTTTCGAAGGTCCGAGGTAAACAGTTTCCGAGAAAGACTGGTTATGTGTTGAAGGATGGATACACCTGGATGTAGGTTTAGAGTTGATTGCGCGGTGCTTCCCGTGTATCCCCAACACCTGATTGCATAACTGGAAACTTTCGGAAATCTATAGGTGGGTTCATCTAGTAGTTCTAGGCATTCTTCCAACGGATGCACGATATGAAGTTTGGGGTTCTACATTGAGTGAAGTGGTTTTATGGACTTGTTCTGATCGGGAGTTGCATCTTAAAGGGTCCTTGGCTATGCTGATCCGGGGATGACAAAACCCTTTTGTAACACGTTCCATGAGCTTTCAGCACGAAGATGTCGAACGAAGCTTCTATCTTGTATTTGTTCTATCTGTTCCTTGTTCCGTTTTATTTTCATTTTGTTCTCCAAGTGGCTTCTCGACAAGCTGATGTACCTGCGGAATTCATTCGTTCAATTCTCTGTTCGGATGATATTGTGAAGATCATGTTGCATATCTATCCTTTGTTTCGTTTTGATTCTGGTATTCGAGTTGCTTCGATGTCAAATGTTGATTCCATACCTTTCCTAATCGGTGTTCTCATATTTCTATGGGAGTGCTAGTCCTTCTTGATCATCAAGATCTTCATGTTAATCCTTTTCAACCGGTATGCCTTCTCTTCAAGTTATTCCATATGGACGTCGTTGAGAAATCTGACGATTTGTCTGTTTCATTCATCTCAAGTTGTCTTTGTTTTCCCCACCCTCCCACCCTTCTTCTTCTCGGAGTCGGAAATTCTCAAGTGGAATATCCATTTTATTCATGTGATATTTCTTCATTCTTTTCCTTCAATGTTCTTATCCGGTGCTTTATCGTGAAGATGCTCAAGAGCTCCAAGTTCATCTTTCTTTTGTTCTCAAATTCTTCCGGTGGATGTAATTCAAGATTTCGGTGTTGATCTTATCCTTTTCCTCATCTCACAATGTTTTCTTATTCCGGTGCACCAATTAATCATTCTCCTCTTGCTATTCATATCCGGAGTGCTGAAAATTCATAATTCCATTCTTAATACTGTCAAGCTATTTTGAGGTTGCTATCTTATTCAAGCCATTTAATTCAACCGGTGCAATATCTCTTAAGCATTTTTTTCAACGGTGTTTTCTTTGAGTGGGCCCTAACCCACAGGTCTTTTTCCAGGATCTTACCTGACTCTTCTTTTTCCGGAGTACTCTGAAATTCTTTTCAAGTGTGACGTAAGAATGATTTCCATCAGTCATATGCCTTCTCCAAGTTTACTTTCAAATTCTTTCCATCGTTGGTTCAACCTTTTTAATTCTTCATTCCGGAGTGCTCAACAATTCTTCATGGCATTTCTCGTCTTTATTCTCAACATTTGGAGACCGGAGAAGAGTTTCTCTTAAATCTTGGCCCGTTCTCTCAAGATTCGTGGTTCTTGCTTCATGCCATCCTCATTATTGTTTCGATTGTGAGGAATTCTTTCATAACCGTCCGAAGCTTTTCATGAATTCTTTTCTTTGTGATCCTCCGAAGGCCATCATTTCAGAAGATTTCTTCGTTCTTAGTTTTCAACTTGTCCTCCAAATATTCTTCATTGATGTCTCTTCGTTCGTCTCCATATTCTTACGGTGGTTCTTTCAAGATTACCCTTCCGTTGTTATCGTTTTAATTCATTTGTTCTTTTCATAATCCTACCGGTGCTTTGTTGAATAATTATCCGAGCTTGTGCGAGATCTCTCTTTATTCTTTCCAACGAGAATAAGTAGTATGCCAAATCCGTTGCTTGTCATCAATTTAATTTGATGAAGGATAAGCATATAGTAAACCTTATTCTTAGTTCCTCGAGTGTTTAATCTCTGTTTTCCGGAGCTTGTTCATCATATCATATTCTCAGTTCTAAGTTGTTCATCTTGTTTTCCGGAGTTCCAAGTATTTCAATTATATCATTTCAAGCTCCATCTAATTCATCGCAGGCCTTGAATCTTATTCTTTTCATTTTTCACTTCTCATGTTTTCATTACCGGAGTTCTCATGGTGGTTCATCATGATTTAATTCATACTCAAAGTCTTCATCAAGATTCTTGTTGGAGCTCAAGCATTTTCATCATGCATTCCAATTGCAATCCTTTCTACCTTATCTTTGCAGATGGTGTTATGTCATTCTTGTCAATTCATTCATGTTTCATGATTCATGAGTTATCGGGAATGAGATATTTAAACCCATCATTTTCCTTGTTCAGGAGATCTTTCCAATCCTTCAATTATTCATTGGAGTTATCTTGAGTTATAATTCACCTAAAAGCTTTTCCGAAGGATTGTTGCTAATTATGGTGCTTATAAATGACCCAAGTTCTTCATTTTTCATTCCGGTGAATAAGTTTATCATCTCCTTGTTGATATCAATCCAATCAATTTGTTTTCGTTAGTGGCTGGTTGTCACCTCTTAGTTTTGAGATGTTTTTCACAAGCCCACATCAAGCTTATTCGTTGCCGTTGTTGAATTTCCAACAACTCTATTCAACCCTTCTTCGTAAGGATGCTCTTTCAAATCCAATTTGAGAGAAGTTGTCATTTTTCTTCTCCATTCATTTCTTTCGTTGATCTATATTCTATTCTTTCATTCCGGAGGCTTTGTAATATTGCTCTCTTCGTCCCATCATCTCGTTTCATTGAGATCATGTTCTTTCCCTTGCTTATCATTTAACCGGAATGTTGTGACCTCCATTCTAGTTCCGTCATCTTAACAAGTTTGACTCTCTTTTAACCGGAGTGATGTCTGAATCTTTCTTTCCCTTGTGCCATTCTTTTAATTGTTTCGGAGACAATATGTTGTTCATTTCATCAAGTATCATTCCAACTTGGCAAGTTCTTGTTAATTCCTTCCATTTTCAGACGGAGTGCTGTCCAAATTCTGTCATTCTTATTCCTTGGCTTACCATTGCAGTTTCATATTCTTTTGGTCCGTGAGCTCTTGTTTCATGTCTTTCAACCTACAAGGTTCTATTTGTGTTCCTTGTTCCTCTTTTCTAACGGAGTGTTTCATCTTCGTTCATCTCTGTTGTATTCTTCTTTCAATTTGTTCAACCTCTCAAGGTTCCTTGGTTTCACTCGTCTGTCAAAGAAGCAACTTTGTTTTACCCCTTCCTCTTCCGTTTTTTTTTACCCGGTGCTATCTCTAGGATCTCGGGTCGAGATCCTCTGTTAGTGTGGGAGAGTTGTGACGCCCGAAGACCGACGTCCCAGAAGATTCCAGAAGATTCCAGACGTTCCGGGTTCTCCCGTGTGTTTTATTTTGCTTGTGTTATTTATTTTTGCATTGCATCATGTCATCATGCCATCATGTCATATTTATTTTTGCATCTCAACCAAATAAATTGTGTGGACCTTCGGTCCCTTTAAATCGAGGGAAGAATGACTTCTCTTTATAACATATAAAAGCCTCTCAATATTATTAGGGAGCTATATTAATAAATATTCCATTTGTTCGGAATTAACCAACACACTTGCAAATATTTCCCCATGCTTCTTTAATTCAAGTTTCACCTTCAAAACCCTCCCTATAATTCTTTTCCTATTTATCGAGGTTCCTCCGAAAATTCGAACATTTTTGGACACTTCTATAATCAAGTCTTAGTTCAAAACTATTTGAATTAAATTCAAATAGGTTTGAATTATTTTTCCGATCATACCTTTTCTATTTTCTCGGACTTTGCTCATTTTATGTTGCCCGAGTAAAATAGTCCCTTGTGCTAGTTCTGCCATAACACCCTCCTTTTTCTCTTTTCTTCTTGGCTTTTTATCTGTTTTGGAAGTGGCAGAAAAATTAAAACAGGAGGGCAGCCCAGCCTTTTGTTTTTCTCCTCCTAGGCCTTTTCTCCCAGCTGTCTCCCTCTCCCTCTTGGGCCCTCCTCTTCCCAGCCAGCCACCTAGGCCCAGCCGGCCCAAACCCCTCCGAACCCTAAGCCCCATCGCTTCTCTCCCTCGTCCCTCTCAGCCGTCGTCGCTCCTTTCTTTCGCTCTGCCTCGATCCCACTTCTCCCCTCGGACGCCGATTCCCCCTCGCAGAACCCTCTCGATCCCGCATCCCCATCGAGCCTCGATCTCCTCCTCGTAGCGCCGACCGCCTCCCTCTCGTTCCCGTCTGCGCCGGCCAGGCCCGAGCCCTCCCGCTCCAAGCCCGCGGCCAGAGCGCCCGCATGCCGCGAGCCGCGGCCAGTCTCCATCCTCTGCGCCAGCGACGCCGCGGCCGTGGCCTCGCCTGGCCTCCCTCCGTCATCGCCTCGTCGTCCGCGCCAGGCGACCACCCCTCCTGCTGTTTTCATCCCCTCAGGCCACTGCCTCGACCGCGCGGGTCCGTCCTCGTCCCTCCTCGAGCTGCCGCCGTCCGCCGTAAGGGTCGCCGCCCGCTGCTGCTTTCATCCCCTCAGGCCGCAGCTTCGTCCAGCGGCTCCGTCCTCCAGAAGCCCCGCAGCCGTCTCCCTCCGTCCAGCGCGCGCGCCGGCGCCCGACCTCGCCTCTGTAGCCTCCTGGCCTCGTCGCCCCTTTGCTGTTTTTGTTTGTTTTTGTGTGTTGCCTTGCACTGTTAACTTGTCAGATGACCCGTGTACGAGTAAACCCGGCATTGCGGCAAGAACCTCTACATGACGGCTTGAACCCCTACGGCAAGTACCACGACCGCGACAAGTACCACGACGACCCGAACCTCTACGGGAAAACGAGCTCCAAGTTCGACTACTTCACGGGACCCGTCAAGTCCAACTACTACATGAACGAGTACCTCTCCGACTCACGAGAACGTCTACTTCCCTCTACGGCATGTACCACTACCGTCGCCCGGAAACGAGGAATTCGCCAAGTACCACGACACGATATCGGAACAACTACCGCCTCGTGAACGACTCCTTCCTCTACGATCTCGAACCGTCCCGAAACGAGTGTTTCGAAGGTATAACCCCGAGACGTGACCCGTGGATGCTTGTTGTGTTGTATGAAATGTTTCCCGTGTGTGCTTCGTGCCCGTTCCGACCTTTTGTCATGTTCCTCGGTTGCCTCGTCACCAACTCGTGGGAACCCGGTAACGGGATCGCCCCACCTTTCATCTCGTTTGACTCACCCACGCCATCTACCTTTTGCACCGGTCTCTCAATGAGATACCGGAACCGATATGATGCGTTGCATCATTTTCGGATCGTTGCCGTGGCCCCCTTTCTTTCCACCACGATGACTATTTCTCCTTATCATCTATATCTCTTTTAAGTCAACCTTTTAATAAAATTGCATAAACTTGATCATGTCATCCGCATCACGTTAACAACACTAATATGGTTAATTGTGTTTGCTTTATAATCACTAAACATGCTCATGGGGATTTTCCGGATATGTTGTTGTTATTCTCCGGCCTCATTTAAATTGCCTAGTTAGTGTAGTTTTATTATGCTTCACCTCTTGCCATGTTAAAAACATTTAATCTTGTCTTATTAATAACGAGAGTCAATTAAATAATTAAATGTGGTGTTTCGTCAATATGCAACTCGTTGCATATTGAGCTCCACTTAACTTGTAGTTTTGTTTGTGCACTTGCCATGCCATGCATAATTAAACCGGACATGCATCATACTTGGATGTGCATCGTATGCCATGTTTATGCTTGTATGTTTACCGTGTTGTTTCTTTCTTTCCGGTTGCTTCTCTTGTTAGCTTCGGTTTCGTTCCGGAGTTGTGAGGATTCGCTCCTATGTTGCTCCGTCTACTTCGTGGAACCGTTCTTCTCCCTTGTGGAATCCCAGGCAAGATGACCGAACCCGGATACCATTACTATCTTTGCCTATTGCTAGAGTATCGCTCTTTAGTATATTGCCTCGATGCCCATGTCTTTCTTGTCAGCCTCCTACTTGTAACCATGAACCTGTTTAACCACCCTACCTATGCAAACCGTTGCTTGGCTAAGTACGCTTCGCTCAGCCCCTCTTATAGCATTGTTAGTTGCAGGTGAAGATTGAAGATGCTTGCTTCATGTTGAAGTTTGGTTGGGTTATATCACACTATATAAATGCTTAAAAATGAAATCATCTATATACTGGCAGGGTGGAAGGCTAAGCCTTTTGCTTGGTGTTTTGTTCCACTCATGCCGTTAGGAACCGTATAAACCGGTGTTATGTTCCTTGATTATGCGTTCCTAACACGGTTGGGGTGTATGGGACCCCCTTGATAAACCGCTAAGTGCTAAGTCTTTTCCAGCAAGTCCCAACATTTGGTACTATTTGCCTCATAATAACAACTTAATTAATTAATTAAATTTGCATAGGGGGTCGCGTCCCCGAGGATTCTTAATTCTACATAGCAGGGGGGGCCAGTGCTGATGGTGTTGGTCCCAAACGGGGAGTCTGCGGGGCCTCCTTGGGGAAACCCGAGGTATATGGTATACCTGTAGAATCGCCCATCCGGTCGTGTCCTGAGACTTAGATACGCGCGGCTACTATCAGGGTGTCGACACGCCGGGAGGATTTGCTGGATTAGCCTTACCTTAGTTCGGTTTAACTTGAGCACGGGATTCCGAGAATACTCGGGTCTTCCCACCTATGGAGTTGCGACTCCGCGGATCGTGGGCTTGTAATGGGTCAAGTTGGAACACCCCTGCAGGGTTTTGAACTTTCGAAAGCCGTGCCCGCGGTTATGTGGCAGATGGGAGCTTGTTAATATCCGGTTGTAGAAAACTTGACACAATGTTTCAATACACTACCAGCGTGTGTACCGTGACTGTCAATTTCCGAATAGGGATTCGGGAGTTGAACACGGTGGGGTTATGTTTGACCGGCTTTAGCTAGGATCACTTCGTGATCATCTTTCGACCGATGCTTTTCTCTTCTCGCTCTCTATTACGTAAGATAGTGCTAGTTGCTGCTGCAGACTCTTGTTGTTCCTTCACCTCTCGTTCTTTCTTCAGCCTTATCCTCACCCAAGGCTTAAATAGTCATGTTACCCGGGAACGGGATTGCTGAGTCCTCTGTGGCTCACAGTTACTTCACCACACCAGATGCAGGTTCAGCCGAGTTTGATGCAGGAGATGGTTCAAGTACTTCACTTGGAGTTCGTTGAAGAGCGTGGCCGTATGCTTGTGATGTTTCGACGATCAGTAGTGGTTTATACTAGGATTCGATCTAGGACCTGTGGCTTTATGTTGTTTTGGTATCTTTCTTTTGGATCTTCACCCGTAGTCGGGTTGTGATGTTTTGAATGATGTCTGCTTATGTAATGTATTGTGTGAAGTGGCGAGTGTAAGCCAACTATCTCCTTTTGCAATTTAATCCCTCTTTTACATGAGTTGTGCAAAGATACCAAACTTGAGATCATTCTAGGATGGGCTTATACCTTTAAGTCGTGCCTCGACACGTAGGAGGTATAGTCCCATCCTGGGCATTACAGCAAGGTCCTAGCTATGGCGAGATTGTACACACGAGTTTTACGAGTTCAGGCCCCTCTCGGAGCAGGTAAAAGCCCTACGTCTCGGTGCACGGAGGCTATCGACTGGAATATGGGTGTGTGTATGTTACAGGGGGTGCGAACCCTTGTGCCGGAGGAGGGGGTGGATTATATAGAGTGCGCCAAGACCCCAGCCGTCCCATGTTACAGAGGGTTCAATGTACATAAAAACATGACGTTACTGATAACACCTATAATAAAGAGTTATAAATGGCCTTTAAGACTACGGAGTGAATGCCCGACCGTTGCCATCTTGAGTGACCTTAGATCTTCTATGCTCCGAGTGGTTTCTTGTATGGTCGAGTGACTTCATACTGGTCGAACGGAATTGGGGTATCCGAGTGACATATTGGGTCGAGTGGATTGCAATCTTTGGTTACTTCAGTCGGTTTCTTTTGTCATCCTTTGAATGTCCTTGAATCTAGGGTAGTGACCTCGGGTAGGGTGTCTAGGTGAGGCCTATGACCCTACCCTAGGTCTATGGTATCGTCAGTAGCCCCCTAATGGATTGAGGCCTGAGTGAAAAGAGAGTTGAAGTTGATCCCGACTCGATTCTTATGCTTCGGAGGCATTTTTCTTAAACCCGGGAATCAGGTTGATCCTTCAACTTTATTTCAGTCGCCTTGATTGATTCAGAAATCGTCGAGTGAACTATGATGGTATTCTTCGAGTGTTGATGAGGTATGAGATCTTCGGCGTGATTGGTTGCTCTGCGGTTCCCGAATTTCGTGGGATTTGAAATTTCGGGGAAGCGCGCGGGGCAGAGCGCGCCGCAATAAACGGACTGGATAGATCGGGCGCCTCGATTCTCGTGCCACCTTTTCCGCCACGTACCGGGCGCGCGACTGTTGCAGGATTTGAGAGGATTGCTCGGGCCCATGAGTCAGCCACTCGCAAGCAAGTCCATAAAAGGGCGTCGAGGCCGATGCGTCTGTACTGTGCGCTCTATTCTTCTTCTTGTGCTACCTCTTGAGCATGCGTTGGTTTTCGCTTGAAGAGGAAAGGGTGATGCAGCAAAGTAGCGTAAGTATTTCCCTCAGTTTTTGAGAACCAAGGTATCAATCCAGTAGGAGACTACACACAAGTTCCTCGTACCTGCACAAACAAATAAGAACCTTGCAACCAACACGATAAAGGGGTTGTCAATCCCTTCTCGGCCACTTACAAAAGTTAGATCTGATAGAGATAATATTTTTGGTATATTTGTTTTATAGATTGAAAAGTAAAGATTGCAAAATAAACGATAACTAGTAGATGAAAGATTAATATGATGGAAGATAGACTCGGGGCCATAGGTTTCACTAGTGGCATCTCTCATTATAGCGGATTCTATGGTGGGTGAACAAATTTGTAACATCCCAAATTTCTAAATGTGGAATGTTAATAGAATTGTTTTGAACTTGCTTGTGTTGCTTGTTGTCAGTAATTTTGACTAGGATTTAAAGTATTTCTAGAGTTGTTGAAACTCAAAAAAAAAGTTTTAATAATGCTCTTTGTATGCTTGCATTGCATAGAATATTTTTTTATGTATTTCGGTTTTAAATATGCTCATACTGTCCAGAATAATATTCTAGTTCATTTGATATGTTATTGTATATCTCATAGTCTAAAAAAAAAATGTGTGTTATTTTGCTGTTTGAGTAGCCCATTGCATACAAATTATTTTACAAAATTGTATTATAGGTGGCACTAGTGTTCCTATATTTTATATTAGTAGTATTGATTTTACTGTATGTATACATATTTTTGTTTAGATTTAATTGTGTTGTTATTATTTTAGTTTTGTTATTCTACTGTTTGTTTTTATTAAAAAAAAAGAACGCAGTTGCAGCGCACAGCCGCAGCCCGCCAACCCCGGCGCACTAACCGCGGCCCAGCCGACCGCAGCGCAGCGACCGGCATAGCAGGCCGGCCCATTTCCGTAGGCCTCTCCTCCTTCTGATTCCTTTTGTTTTTTTCCTTCCCTTCTCTGTTCCACTGACACCCCAACCCCACCCGTCATCTCTTCCAACGAACCGTGTTCATCACGAACACCTGGAGTAGCCGAACCCAGCCACCATCGGATCGATCGATTCGACGGATACCTGTACTCCACGCACGAGATGACGCCCTATATAACATCCCAAATCCTTCCTCTGTCGATTTTTGGTCAAATCGCTTTCACCCGTGCCCTAGAGAGCCGTCGCCATCTCGCTGGAGTTCCGCCGTTCAGAAGATTCCGTCGGACGAATTCGTCGCCACGTGAGGTCTCCAGCGCCTCCCTTTCCCTTCGTGCACTTCTCCTTGACCATCCCTCTCTCCCTCAACTTCTACTATGGTCAGGGACGTCCCAGACCGAGCGGAGCCAACCACCGCCCAACCTTCAGAGAGTCGCCGGAGTATGGGCATCGTCGCCGTCGTCGCGCACGGAGAACCCCGCGGCCGTTCGACCTCACTCACCTCTGTTGATTGCCACGTCCGCTCATCACCTCTCCTTCGTCGGAGAACCACCGGAGGAGCGCCGTCGCCCACAGCCGAATCACCGTCGTCGTCTGCTTCGCTCAAGGTGAGCACACGCGCCCAGAACCCTCTCGGCCAATCACACGCTGACACATGGGCGCAGCTACAGTAATTGCTACAGATGTCGCTACAGTACAGGAGTTTCGTGTTTTTCTTTTGTTTTATTTTCAGATTTCAACCAAATCTTGAACTTGCTATATCTTTTAGCCTATAACTCCAAATTCATTGATTCTTTTTCCTGTGTACTCATAGAGACCAGGAGAATATTTTAGAACCAAAATTTCATATTTTTGAATAGTTCAAATTTGAATATGTTTAAATTTGAATTCAAACTTCCGGAGGCCATATCTTTTAAACCGTAGATCCAAACTAGTTGATTCTTTTTGCATTGTGATCCTACTACCATGCAAGAGTTATACATACTGATATGTTATGTTGATTAAGTTTTTATTTGAATTCCTTGTTGTTGGTTTTATTGTGATTGTTATGTTGAATACGGTTTATTTATCGATGCCTTCGTTATCGTATAGATTGTCCGGAGTGTCAAGCGAATCAGAATTAAGCGTTAGAGTACTTCCACACCATTCCAGGCAAGTTTGCACTTTTGGTTTTGCTCATCCTATATTCTGCTATGCAAGTGTTTTTATGCTATGATAAATGTTTGGCTTGATATGTGTATCTCGTGTTGCCATGTTTTGATGTTGATTGTGTTATGTGATGGTGTGATCAACTTGCTACGGTAGATGCGGGCATGTGTCGAGTGATCCCTGAAAGTGGTGAGTGTTTATAGCCGTAGGTTCGGGATTATTAACCAGGTGAATGCATCACTGGCAGAGCGCTCTATTGTCCCTAGAGAATGCGCCATTGACAGAGCGCACCAGAGGCGAGGTATAGTTTTTGGAACATAAATCAGGTGGATGCGTCCTTGGCAAAGCGCTCTATTGTTCCTAGAGAATGCGCCACTGACAGAGCGCACTTGAGACACTTCCTGAAGTTCTTGTCATGTTTACTTAGAATCATTGGGTTATCTTGGGCGAATAAATTAGAGACGGTTATGAATTCATTTAGTGGTGGTAGGTGAAGACTTTCTTCTTCAATTTGACTTGAGTGTTTTGTTGTCATACTTTACTTGTGGATGTAGGTTTGCTTTATCATTATGTGTAATTTGCCAATACATTCAATGTATTGACCCTTTGTGGCTGCAACTTATCATGTTGCAGGTTTTTCAGATGATCATTGAGATACAGTAGGGTCGTGAGTCTTCACTCAACATGTTCTCCGGTGGGCTTTGATGGGACTCATCGTTTGCTTATGCTACATTTCCGCTGTTATTGAATAAAGTTAGCTATGTGCTACTCAGTTTGTAATACTTTGTATATTCTGGATCATACGTTATAGTAAATGATGCACTTGTTACTTTGATATTCCTATGTACTGTGTGTGCTAGCGAGTCGATCCAGGGACTAGCACGGTAAGCACAGAGACATCGAATCTTATCAGGTTCGGGTTGTTACAGATGGTATCAGAGCAGTGTGTTGACTGTAGGTCGTGACCCTAGAAAATGTATTAGAGAAGCCATAGGAGAGAAAAACTTACTTTACAACTTGTTGTCTACTTGTTAGTTCATACTCTTGTGCTCATATCTCTACTTTTCAAAAATAGATGACCCCTGAAATTATATTAGTGCCATTTATGGAGTTTTAGTTCATAGACCACCATTGCTAAATTGTTTATGATAAACGATTTGCGGTAGTATGATGAGATCATATCTCTTGTGGATATGACCTTACCTGTAGGTTTTGCTTGTGTTGTGTGATATGTTATATATTTGTTTGGTTGGTCATTGATTTTCGTGTTGTCATATTTCGTGGATTGTTTGTATTATGCAATTGGGTGCTTTGATTGATCTTATGTGCTCTTTTGATGTGATTACTTTAGGATAGTCTTGGTGACTTGTGTGAATTGTGTGAGCTTAGTATTTGTTTTGTTAGTTTCTTTTGGAGTTTTGTTGATAGCATGAGCATATGGGTATTGTTTCCCTTAGACCTAATTGAGTCTATATCCTAATCTCTGTTGCAACCCAGTGATGAGTTCAAGTTTAACCACATAAGCCAGGATCCACCAAGGAGCAAGCACAATCTTGCTGAAGGAAGAACCCCGGAGGAAGCTACAATTCATTGGCATGTGTTTTATAGTATTTTGACGCAAACCTGAGAGTTGACATGAACGATAGATGTTTGTTTGGCATGCATGACCAATGGATTATCCGAACTCAGTTCGTGAACAAGAGAAATCTTTGCAATGCCTGTGAGGATGTCCAAGTGCTAGAATGCGAGATTTTCTAAATCATATACAAGGTAATGATTTGGGTGCGGAATGGATTGATCACCATGCCGACTTACTCTTATTATTCGCTCTTGCTATGTGGGATGGTAAATCTGGAGTGACTTACCTATTTAGAGAGGCGAAGTTGTTAAGCCTAAACCTTAGACTGGTATGATGCTTGATCCTTGTATAAGGCACCCATTGCCAATAGTAGGTTGTACGGTGAGAATAAACCCAGACTCTTTTCTGCAGGAACCATTCTTGATGACCACCATGAGAGTGTCAATATTGTTTAGTATTGGCACAAGACATGTCAACCATGAAGGCCGAGTTAATGGAAGACCACTCTTTTGATATGGACTTCAAGATCTCAAAGGAGTGTAGTGCATACACTTCAATGATATTATCTAAGGAGTAAGATTCTCGAAGACCCGGTGACTCTAATTCTAAGGGTGGTAGCACCCCACACTCTCAGATGATCGATGGAAAATCAAGAAGAACCCCGACCCTAGCCTTTTCTTTCTAGCCTCTTTGAATCTCGAGGACGAGATTCATTTTATGGGTGGTAGATTTGTAACATCCCAAATTTCTAAATTTGGAATGTTAATAGAATTGTTTTGAACTTGCTTGTGTTGCTTGTTGTCAGTAATTTTGACTAGGATTTAAAGTATTTCTAGAGTTGTTGAAACTCAAAAAAAAAGTTTTAATAATGCTCTTTGTATGCTTGCATTGCATAGAATATTTTTTTATGTATTTCGGTTTTAAATATGCTCATACTGTTTAGAATAATATTCTAATTCATTTGATATGTTATTGTATATCTCATAGTCTCAAAAAAAATTGTGTGTTATTTTGCTGTTTGAGTAGCCCATTGCATACAAATTATTTTACAAAATTGTATTATAGGTGGCACTAGTGTTCCTATATTTTATATTAGTAGTATTGATTTTACTGTATGTATACATATTTTTGTTTAGATTTAATTGTGTTGTTATTATTTTAGTTTTGTTATTCTACTGTTTGTTTTTATTAAAAAAAAGAACGCAGTTGCAGCGCACAGCCGCAGCCCGCCAACCCCGGCGCACTAACCGCGGCCCAGCCGACCGCAGCGCAGCGACCGGCATAGCAGGCCGGCCCATTTCCGTAGGCCTCTCCTCCTTCATATTCCTTTTGTTTTTTTTCCTTCCCTTCTCTGTTCCACTAACACCCCAACCCCACCCGTCATCTCTTCCAACGAACCGTGTTCATCACGAACACCTGCAGTAGCCGAACCCAGCCACCATCGGATCGATCGATTCGACGGATACCTGTACTCCACGCACGAGATGACGCCCTATATAACATCCCAAATCCTTCCTCTGTCGATTTTTGGTCAAATCGCTTTCACCCGTGCCCTAGAGAGCCGTCGCCATCTCGCTGGAGTTCCGCCGTTCAGAAGATTCCGTCGGACGAATTCGTCGCCACGTGAGGTCTCCAGCGCCTCCCTTTCCCTTCGTGCACTTCTCCTTGACCATCCCTCTCTCCCTCAACTTCTACTATGGTCAGGGACGTCCCAGACCGAGCGGAGCCAACCACCGCCCAACCTTCAGAGAGTCGCCGGAGTATGGGCATCGTCGCCGTCGTCGCGCACGGAGAACCCCGCGGCCGTTCGACCTCACTCACCTCTGTTGATTGCCACGTCCGCTCATCACCTCTCCTTCGTCGGAGAACCACCGGAGGAGCGCCGTCGCCCACAGCCGAATCACCGTCATCGTCTGCTTCGCTCAAGGTGAGCACACGCGCCCAGAACCCTCTCGGCCAATCACACGCTGACACATGGGCGCAGCTACAGTAATTGCTACAGATGTCGCTACAGTACAGGAGTTTCCTGTTTTTCTTTTGTTTTATTTTCAGATTTCAACCAAATCTTGAACTTGCTATATCTTTTAGCCTATAACTCCAAATTCATTGATTCTTTTTCCTGTGTACTCATAGAGACCAGGAGAATATTTTAGAACCAAAATTTCATATTTTTGAACAGTTCAAATTTGAATATGTTTAAATTTGAATTCAAACTTCCGGAGGCCATATCTTTTAAACCGTAGATCCAAACTAGTTGATTCTTTTTGCATTGTGATCCTACTACCATGCAAGAGTTATACATACTGATATGTTATGTTGATTAAGTTTTTATTTGAATTCCTTGTTGTTGGTTTTATTGTGATTGTTATGTTGAATACGGTTTATTTATCGATGCCTTCGTTATCGTATAGATTGTCCGGAGTGTCAAGCGAATCAGAATTAAGCGTTAGAGTACTTCCACACCATTCCAGGCAAGTTTGCACTTTTGGTTTTGCTCATCCTATATTCTGCTATGCAAGTGTTTTTATGCTATGATAAATGTTTGGCTTGATATGTGTATCTCGTGTTGCCATGTTTTGATGTTGATTGTGTTATGTGATGGTGTGATCAACTTGCTACGGTAGACGCGGGCATGTGTCGAGTGATCCCTGGAAGTGGTGAGTGTTTATAGCCGTAGGTTCGGGATTATTAACCAGGTGAATGCGTCACTGGCAGAGCGCTCTATTGTCCCTAGAGAATGCGCCATTGACAGAGCGCACTTGAGGCGAGGTATAGTTTTTGGAACATAAATCAGGTGGATGCGTCCTTGGCAGAGCGCTCTATTGTTCCTAGAGAATGCGCCACTGACAGAGCGCACTTGAGACACTTTATGAAGTTCTTGTCATGTTTACTTAGAATCATTGGGTTATCTTGGGCGAATAAATTAGAGACGGTTATGAATTCATTTAGTGGTGGTAGGTGAAGACTTTCTTCTTCAATTTGACTTGAGTGTTTTGTTGTCATACTTTACTTGTGGATGTAGGTTTGCTTTATCATTGTGTGTAATTTGCCAATACATTCAATGTATTGACCCTTTGTGGCTGCAACTTATCATGTTGCAGGTTTTTCAGATGATCATTGAGATACAGTAGGGTCGTGAGTCTTCACTCAACATGTTCTCCAGTGGGCTTTGATGGGACTCATCGTTTGCTTATGCTACATTTCCGCTGTTATTGAATAAAGTTAGCTATGTGCTACTCAGTTTGTAATACTTTGTATATTCTGGATCATACGTTATAGTAAATGATGCACTTGTTACTTTGATATTCCTATGTACTGTGTGTGCTAGCGAGTCGATCCAGGGACTAGCACGGTAAGCACAGAGACATCGAATCTTATCAGGTTCGGGTCGTTACAGATGGTATCAAAGCAGTGTGTTGACTGTAGGTCGTGGCCCTATAAAATGTATTAGAAAAGCCATAGGAAAGAAAAACTTACTTTACAACTTGTTGTCTACTTGTTAGTTCATACTCTTGTGCTCATATCTCTACTTTTCAAAAATAGATGACCCCTGAAATTATATTAGTGCCATTTATGGAGTTTTAGTTCATAGACCACCATTGCTAAATTGTTTATGATAAACGATTTGCGGTAGTATGATGAGATCATATCTCTTGTGGATATGACCTTACCTGTAGGTTTTGCTTGTGTTGTGTGATATGTTATATATTTGTTTGGTCGGTCATTGATTTTCGTGTTGTCATATTTCGTGGATTGTTTGTATTATGCAATTGGGTGCTTTGATTGATCTTATGTGCTCTTTTGATGTGATTACTTTAGGATAGTCTTGGTGACTTGTGTGAATTGTGTGAGCTTAGTATTTGTTTTGTTAGTTTCTTTTGGAGTTTTGTTGATAGCATGAGCATATGGGTATTGTTTCCCTTAGACCTAATTCAGTCTATATCCTAATCTCTGTTGCAACCCAGTGATGAGTTCAAGTTTAACCACATAAGCCAGGATCCACCAAGGAGCAAGCACAATCTTGCTGAAGGAAGAACCCCGGAGGAAGCTACAATTCATTGGCATGTGTTTTATAGTATTTTGATGCAAACCTGAGAGTTGACATGAACGATAGATGTTTGTTTGGCATGCATGACCAATGGATTATCCGAACTCAGTTCGTGAACAAGAGAAATCTTTGCAATGCCTGTGAGGATGTCCGAGTGCTAGAATGCGAGATTTTCTAAATCATATACAAGGTAATGATTTGGGTGCGGAATGGATTGATCACCATGCCGACTTACTCTTATTATTCGCTCTTGCTATGTGGGATGGTAAATCTGGAGTGACTTACCTATTTAGAGAGGCGAAGTTGTTAAGCCTAAACCTTAGACTGGTATGATGCTTGATCCTTGTATAAGGCACCCATTGCCAATAGTAGGTTGTACGGTGAGAATAAACCCAGACTCTTTTCTGCAGGAACCATTCTTGATGACCACCATGAGAGTGTCGATATTGTTTAGTATTGGCACAAGACATGTCAACCATGAAGGCCGAGTTAATGGAAGACCACTCTTTTGATATGGACTTCAAGATCTCAAAGGAGTGTAGTGCATACACATCAATGATATTATCTAAGGAGTAAGATTCTCGAAGACCCGGTGACTCTAATTCTAAGGGTGGTAGCACCCCACACTCTCAGATGATCGATGGAAAATCAAGAAGAACCCCGACCCTAGCCTTTTCTTTCTAGCCTCTTCGAATCTCGAGGACGAGATTCATTTTATGGGTGGTAGATTTGTAACATCCCAAATTTCTAAATTTGGAATGTTAATAGAATTGTTTTGAACTTGCTTGTGTTGCTTGTTGTCAGTAATTTTGACTAGGATTTAAAGTATTTCTAGAGTTGTTGAAACTCAAAAAAAAAGTTTTAATAATGCTCTTTGTATGCTTGCATTGCATAGAATATTTTTTTATGTATTTCGGTTTTAAATATGCTCATACTGTCCAGAATAATATTCTAGTTCATTTGATATGTTATTGTATATCTCATAGTCTCAAAAAAAAATTGTGTGTTATTTTGCTGTTTGAGTAGCCCATTGCATACAAATTATTTTACAAAATTGTATTATAGGTGGCACTAGTGTTCCTACATTTTATATTAGTTGTATTGATTTTACTGTATGTATACATATTTTTGTTTAGATTTAATTGTGTTGTTATTATTTTAGTTTTGTTATTCTACTATTTGTTTTTATTAAAAAAAAAGGACGCAGTTGCAGCGCACAGCCGCAGCCCGCCAACCCCGGCGCACTAACCGCGGCCCAGCCGACCGCAGCGCAGCGACCGGCATAGCAGGCCGGCCCATTTCCGTAGGCCTCTCCTCCTTCTGATTCCTTTTGTTCTTTTTCCTTCCCTTCTCTGTTCCACTGACACCCCAACTCCACCCGTCATCTCTTCCAACGAACCGTGTTCATCACGAACACCTGCAGTAGCCGAACCCAGCCACCATCGGATCGATCGATTCGATGGATACCTGTACTCCACGCACGAGATGACGCCCTATATAACATCCCAAATCCTTCCTCTGTCGATGTTTGGTCAAATCGCTTTCACCCGTGCCCTAGAGAGCCGTCGCCATCTCGCTGGAGTTCCGCCGTTCAGAAGATTCCGCCGGACGAATTCGTCGCCACGTGAGGTCTCCAGCGCCTCCCTTTCCCTTCGTGCACTTCTCCTTGACCATCCCTCTCTCCCTCAATTTCTACTATGGTCAGGGACGTCCCAGACCGAGCGGAGCCAACCACCGCCCAACCTTCAGAGAGTCGCCGGAGTATGGGCATCGTCGCCGTCGTCGCGCACGGAGAACCCCGCGGCCGTTCGACCTCACTCACCTCTGTTGATTGCCACGTCCGCTCATCACCTCTCCTTCGTCGGAGAACCACCGGAGGAGCGCCGTCGCCCACAGCTGAATCACCGTCGTCGTCTGCTTCGCTCAAGGTGAGCACACGCGCCCAGAACCCTCTCGGCCAATCACACGCTGACACATGGGCGCAGCTACAGTAATTGCTACAGATGTCGCTACAGTACAGGAGTTTCCTGTTTTTCTTTTGTTTTATTTTCAGATTTCAACCAAATCTTGAACTTGCTATATCTTTTAGCCTATAACTCCAAATTCATTGATTCTTTTTCCTGTGTACTCATAGAGACCAGGAGAATATTTTAGAACCAAAATTTCATATTTTTGAACAGTTCAAATTTGAATATGTTTAAATTTGAATTCAAACTTCCGGAGGCCATATCTTTTAAACCGTAGATCCAAACTAGTTGATTCTTTTTGCATTGTGATCCTACTACCATGCAAGAGTTATACATACTGATATGTTATGTTGATTAAGTTTTTATTTGAATTCCTTGTTGTTGGTTTTATTGTGATTGTTATGTTGAATACGGTTTATTTATCGATGCCTTCGTTATCGTATAGATTGTCCGGCGTGTCAAGCGAATCAGAATTAAGCGTTAGAGTACTTCCACACCATTCCAGGCAAGTTTGCACTTTTGGTTTTGCTCATCCTATATTCTGCTATGCAAGTGTTTTTATGCTATGATAAATGTTTGGCTTGATATGTGTATCTCGTGTTGCCATGTTTTGATGTTGATTGTGTTATGTGATGGTGTGATCAACTTGCTACGGTAGACGCGGGCATGTGTCGAGTGATCCCTGAAAGTGGTGAGTGTTTATAGCCGTAGGTTCGGGATTATTAACCAGGTGAATGCGTCACTGGCAGAGCGCTCTATTGTCCCTAGAGAATGTGCCATTGACAGAGCGCACTTGAGGCGAGGTATAGTTTTCGGAACATAAATCAGGTGGATGCGTCCTTGGCAGAGCGCTCTATTGTTCCTAGAGAATGCGCCACTGACAGAGCGCACTTGAGACACTTTCTGAAGTTCTTGTCATGTTTACTTAGAATCATTGGGTTATCTTGGGAGAATAAATTAGAGACGGTTATGAATTCATTTAGTGGTGGTAGGTGAAGACTTTCTTCTTCAATTTGACTTGAGTGTTTTGTTGTCATACTTTACTTGTGGATGTAGGTTTGCTTTATCATTATGTGTAATTTGCCAATACATTCAATGTATTGACCCTTTGTGGCTGCAACTTATCATGTTGCAGGTTTTTCAGATGATCATTGAGATACAGTAGGGTCGTGAGTCTTCACTCAACATGTTCTCCAGTGGGCTTTGATGGGACTCATCGTTTGCTTATGCTACATTTCCGCTGTTATTGAATAAAGTTAGCTATGTGCTACTCAGTTTGTAATACTTTGTATATTCTGGATCATACGTTATAGTAAATGATGCACTTGTTACTTTGATATTCCTATGTACTGTGTGTGCTAGCGAGTCGATCCAGGGACTAGCACGGTAAGCACAGAGACATCGAATCTTATCAGGTTCGGGTCGTTACAAAATTACTGTTGAGCAATTGATAGAAGAGCACATAGTTATGAGAATATCTAGGTATGATCATGTATATAGGCATCACGTCCGTGACAAGTAGACCGAAACGATTTTGCATCTACTACTATTACTCCACACATCGACCGCTATCCAGCATGCATCTAGAGTATTAAGTTCATAAGAACAGAGTAACGCCTTAAGCAAGATGAAATGATGTAGAGGGATAAACTCATGCAGTATGATATAAACCCCATCTTTTTATCCTCGATGGCAGCAATACAATACGTGCCTTGCTGCCCTTGCTGTCACTGGGAAAAGGACACCGCAAGATTGAACCCAAAGCTAAGCACTTCTCCCATTGCAAGAAAGATCAATCTAGTAGGCCAAACCAAACTGATAATTCGAAGAGACCTGCAAAGATATTTAAATCATGCATATAACAATTTAGACAACAACCAAATATTGTTCGTAGATAATCTTGATCATAAACCCACAAATCATCGGATCTCGACAAACACACCACAAAAAGAATTACATCAAATAGATCTCCAAGAATAGCGAGGAGAACTTTTTATTGAGGTCCAAAGAGAGAGAAGAAGAAATCTATCTAATAACTATGGACCCGAAGGTCTGTGGTAAAATACTCACAACTCATCGGAGAGGCTATGGTGTTGATGTAGAAGCCATCCATGATCGATTCGCCCTCCGGTGGAGCTCCGGAACAGCCCCCAAGATGGGATCTCACGGGTACAACAGGTTGCGGCGGTAATTAGGGTTTAGTGGTGCTCTCGGATGTTTTCAGGGTATATGGGTATATATAGGACGAAGAAGTATGTCAGTGGAGCTACGGGGGGGGCCACGAGGGTGGGGGCGCGCCCCCTGCCTCGTGGCCACCCCATGGCTTCCCTAGCGTGTACTCCCAAGTCTTCTGGGTTGCATTTTTTTTTTCAAAAACGATCCTCCCAAAGGTTTCATTCTATTTGGACTCCGTTTGATATTCCTTTTCTGAGAAACACTGAAATAGGCAAAAAAACAGCAATTTGCACTGGGCCTTGGGTTAATAGGTTAGTGCCAAAAATAATATAAAAGTGTATAATAAAGCTCATTAAACATCCAAAACTGGTAATATAATAGCATGGAACAATAAAAAATTATATATATGTTGGAGACGTATCAAGCATCCCCAAACTTAATTCCTGCTCGTCCTCGAGTAGGTAAATGATAAAAACAAAAAATTTGATGTGGAATGCTACCTCACATAATTCTCAATGTAATTTTCTTTATTGTGGCATGAATGTTCAGATCCGGAAGATTCAAGACAAAAGTTTAATATTGACATAAGAATAATAATACTTCAAGCATACTAACAAAGCAATTATGTCTTCTCAAATTAACATGGCCAAAGAAAGTTCATCCCTACAAACTCATATAGTTTGGCTATGCTCCATCTTTGTCACACAAAATTCCCAAATCATGCACAACCTCGGTTTCTGGCAAGCAATTGTTTCGTACTTAAAATTTTCAAACTTTTTCAACTTTCACGCAATACATGAGCGTGAGCCATGGATATAGCACTATAGGTGGAATAGAGTGGTGGTTGTGGAGAAGATAAAAGAGGAAGATGGTCTCACATCAAGTAGGTGTATCGATGGGCTATAGAGATGCCCATCAATAGATATCAATGTGAGTGAGTAGGGATTGCCATGCAACGGATGCACTAGAGCTATAAATGTATGAAAGCTCAACAAAAAGAAACTAAGTGGGTGTGCATCCAACTTGCTTGCTCACTAAGGCCTAGGACATTTGAGGAAGCTCATCGTTGGAATATACAAGCCAAGTTCTATAATGAAAAATCCCACTAGTATATGAAAGTGACAAAACAAGAGACTCTCTATCATGAAGACCATGGTGCTACTTTGAAGCACAAGTGTGGAAAAAAGATAGTAGCATTGTCCCCCTTGTCCTTTTCTTTTTTTGGGGCCTTCCTTTTTGTATTTGGCCTTTCTTTTTTTTCTTTTTTTGGGACAATGCAATAATAATGATGATCATCACACTTCTATTTATTTACAACTCAAGGATTACAACTCGATACTAGAACAAAATATGACTCTATATGAATGCCTCCGGCAGTGTACCGGGATGTGCAATGAATCGAGAGTGACATGTATAAAAAATTATGCATGGTGGCCTTGCCACAAATACGATGTCAAGTACATGATCATGCATGGCAATATGATAATGATGAAGTGTGTCATAATAAACGGAACGGTGGAAAGTTGCATGGCAATATATCTCGGAATGGCTATGGAAATGCCATGATAGGTAGGTATGGTGGCTGTTTTGAGGAAGGTGTATGGTGGGTGTATGGTACCGGCGAAAGTTGCGCGGTACAAGAGAGGCTAGCAATGGTGGAAGGGTGAGACTGCGTATAATCCATGGACTCAACATTAGTCATAAAGAACTCACATACTTATTGCAAAAACCTACAAGTCATCAAAACAAAGTAGTACACGCATGCTCCTATGGGAAGGGTTGGTAGAAGTTAACCATCGCGCGATCCTGACCTCCACACAAAGGATGACAATCAATGAAATACCTCATGCTTTAAATTTGTCACACAACGGTTACCATACGTGCATGCTATGGGACTTGCAAACCTCAACACAAGTATTTCTCAAATTCACAACTAGTCTACTAGCATGACTCTAATATCACCATCCTCATATCTCAAAACAATCATCAAGTATCAAACTTCTCATAATATTCAAATGCACTTTGTATGAAAGTTTTTATTATACCCATCTTGGATGCCTATCATATTAGGACTAATTTTATAAGCAAAGTAAATTACCATGCTGTTCTAAAGGACTCTCAAAATAATATAAGTGAAGCATGAGAGATCAATAATTTATCTAAAATAAAACCACCACCGTGCTCTAAAAGATATAAGTGAAGCACTAGAGCAAAACTATCTAGCTCAAAAGATATAAGTGAAGCACACAGAGTATTCTAATAAATTCCGATTCATGTGTGTCTCTCCCAAAAGGTGTGCACAGCAAGGATGATTGTGGTAAACAAAAAAATGACGACTCAAATCATACATGACGCTCCAAACAAAACACATATAATGTGGTGAATAAAAATATAGTCTCAAGTAAAGTTACCGATAGACGAAGACGAAAGAGGGAATGCCTTCCCGGGGCATCCCCAAGCTTAGGCTTTTGGTTGTCCTTGAATTTTACCTTGGTGTGCCTTGGGAATCCCCAAGCTTAGACTCTTGCCACTCTTTGTTCCATAGTCCATCAAATCCTTACCCAAAAACCTGAAAACTTCACAACACAAAACTTAGCAGAAAATCTCGTGAGCTCCGTTAGTATAAGAAAACAAACCACCACTTTAAGGTACTGTATTGAACTCATTCTTCGTTTATATTGGTGTTAAACCTACTATATTCCAACTTCTCGATGATTCATACCCTCCGATACTACTCATAGATTCATCAAAATAAGCAAACAACACACGAAAAACAGAATCTGCCAAAAACAGAACAGTCTGTAGCAATCTGTAACTTTCGAATACTTCTGTAACTCTAAAAATTCTGAAATAAATTAGTGGACGTGAGGAATTTGTCTATTAATCATATGCAAAAATAATCAACTTAAAAGCACTCTCCAGTAAAAAAAATGGTAGCCAATCTCGTGAGCGCAAAAGTTTCTATTTTTTACAGCACGATCGCAAAGACTTCATTCAAGTCTTCCCAAAGGTTCTACTTGGCACAAGCACTAATTAAAACACAAAACCACATCTAAACAGAAGCTAGATGAATTATTTATTACTAAACAGAAGTAAAACCAAAGAAAATAAAATTGGGTTGCCTCCCAACAAACGCTATCGTTTAATGCCCCTAGCTAGGCATGATACAAGAATATATCTAGGTATTGCCATCTTTGCTAGGCAATCCATAAGTGGCTCTCATAATAGATTCATAAGGTTATTTGATTTTCTTTCTAGGAAAGTGTTCCATTCCTTTCCTTAGCGGAAATTGGAGTCTAATATTTCCTTCCTTCATATCAATAATTGCACCAATCGTTCTAAGGAAAGGTCTACCAAGAATAATAGGACATGTAGGATTGCAATCTATATCAAGAACAATGAAATCTACGGCACATAATTCCTATTTGCAACAATAAGAACATCATTAATCCTTCCCATAGGTTTCTTAACGGTAGAATTCGCAAGATGCAAATTTAAAAAACAATCATCAAGTTCATGGAAACCTAACACATCACACAAAGTTTTTGGAATTGTGCAAACACTAGCACCCAAATCACACAAAGCATAGCATTCATGATCTTTAATCTTAATTTTAATAGTAGGTTCCCACTCATCATAAATTTTTCTAGGGATAGAAACTTCTAATTCAAGTTTTTCTTCATAAGATTGCATTAAAGCATCTACGATGTGTTTGGTAAAAGCTTTATTTTGACTATAAGCATGAGGAGTAATTAGCACGGATTGCAACAAGGAAATACAATCTATTAAAGAGCAATTATCATAATTAAATTCTATCAATGGAAATTAACATTGCTTTGAGAGACTCATTGATATCATGCTTAGGTGGGATAAATCCAAGTTTCAAAGAATCAACATCAAGAGAAATTCTATCCACGTTCCTAGCAAACTCATCAATCTTAATCATTTTTTCTTCAAGCAAAGCATTAAAATTCTTTTGCGAATTCATAAATTCTTTAACACTACTCTCAAAATCAGAGGGCATCTTATTAAAATTTCCATATGAGTTGTTGCAGGAATTACCATAATTATTAGAGGAATTACTAGGGAACGGCCTAGAATTTAAGTTTCCTCTATATGCGTTGTTACCAAAATTATTCCTACCAACAAATTCACATCCATAGATTCATTATTATTCTCAATCAACGTGGACAAAGGCATATCATTAGGATCAGAATAAACACTCTTCGTAGCAAATAATTTCATAAGTTCATCCATCTTTCCACTCAAAACATTAATCTCTTCAATAGCATGTACTTTTTTACTAGTGGATCTTTCGGTGTGTCATTGAGAATAATTAACCATAATATTATCTAGGAGTTTAGTAGCTTCTCCTCGGGTGATTTCCATGAAAGTGCCTCCCGCGACCGAATCTAAAAGATTTCTAGAAGCAAAATTCAATCCAGCACAAAAGTTTTGTATAATCATCCATAAGTTCAAACCATGTGTAGGGCAATTACGTATCATTAATTTTATCCTCTCCCAAGCTTGTGCAACATGCTCATGATCAACTTGCTTAAAATTTATAATATCATTTCTAAGAGAGATAATCTTAGCGGGAGGAAAGTACTTAGAGATAAAGGCATCTTTTCACTTATTCCATGAATCAATACTATTTCTAGCCAAAGAAGAGAACCAAGTTTTAGCACGATCGAAAACGGAAATAGCTTCAATTTAACAATATCATTATCCACATCTCTCTTGTTTTGCATATCACTCAAATCAACAAAGTTATTTAGATGGGTACCGGCATCTTCACTAGGAAGGCCAGAAAATTGATCTTTCATAACAGGTTTAACAAAGCAACATTGATTTCACAAGATTCAACATCGATAATAGGAGCAATTGGAGCGCTGATAAAATCATTATTGTTGGTATTGGAAAAGTCACACAACTTAGTATTGTCTTGAGCCATTGTGACAAACAAGCAATCCAACACACAAGCAAACAAGAAGCAAGCGAAAAGAGGTGAATGGAAAAAGAAGGGCAAATAAAACGACAAAGGTGAAGCGGGGGAGAGGAAAACGAGAGGCAAATGGCAAATAATGTAATGCGAGGGATAAGAGTTTGTGATGGGTACTTGGTATATAACTTGTGCATAGATCTCCTCGGCAACGGCAAAGGAAAGGGTGATGCAGCAAAGTAGCGTAAGTATTTCCCTCAGTTTTTGAGAACCAAGGTATCAATCCAGTAGGAGACTACACGCAAGTTCCTCATACCTGCACAAACAAATAAGAACCTTGCAACCAACGCGATAAAGGGGTTGTCAATCCCTTCTCAGCCACTTGCAAAAGTGAGATCTCATAGAGATAATAAGATAATATTTTTTGTATTTTTGTTTTATAGATTGAAAAGTAAGATTGCAAAATAATAGATAACTAGTAGATGAAAGATTAATATGATGGAAGAAGACCCGGGGGCCATAGGTTTCACTAGTGGCTTATGTCATGATAGCAGATTCTACCATGGGTGAACAAATTACTGTCGAGCAATTGATAGAAGAACGCATAGTTATGAGAATATCTAGGCATGATCATGTATATAGGCATCACGTCTGTGACAAGTAGACCAAAACGATTCTGCATCTACTACTATTACTCCACACATCGACCGCTATCCAGCATGCATATAGAGTATTAGGTTCATAAGAACAGAGTAACGCCTTAAGCAAGATGACATGATGTAGAGGGATAAACTCATGCAATATGATATAAACCCCATATTTTTATCCTCGATGGCAACAATACAATACGTGCCTTGCTGCCCCCGCTATCACTGGGAAAGGATACCGCAAGATTGAACCCAAAGCTAAGCACTTCTCCCATTGCAAGAAAGATCAATCTAGTAGGCCAAACCGAACAGATAATTTGAAGAGACTTGCAAAGATATTTAAATCATGCATATAAGAATTCAGACAAGAACCAAATATTGTTCATAGATAATCTTGATCATAAACCCACAATTCATCATATCTCGACAAACACACCGCAAAAAGAATTACATCGAATAGATCTCCAAGAAGATCGAGGATAACTTTGTATTGAGATCCAAAGAGAGAGAAGAAGCCATCTAGCTAATAACTATGTACCCGAAGGTTTGTGGTAAACATTGACAACTCATCGGAGAGGTCATCGTGTTGATGTAGAAGCCCTCCGTGCTCGATTCCCCCTCCGGTGGAGCTCCGAAACATGCCCCAAGATGGGATCTCATGGGTACAGAAGGTTGCAGCGATGGAATTAGGGTTTCGTGGTGCTCTCGGATGTTTTCAAGGTATATGGGTATATATAGGACGAAGAAGTAGGTCGGTGGAGCTACCGGGGGCCCACGAGGGTGGGGGCGCGCCTACCCCCCTTGGCGCGCCCCCTACCTCATGGCCACCCCGTGGCTTCCCTAGCGTGTAGTCCAAGTCTTCTGGGATGCGTTTGTTCCAAAAATGATCCTCCCGAAGGTTTCATTCCATTTGGACTCCGTTTGATATTCCTTTTCTGCGAAACACTGAAATAGGCAAAAAAACAACAATTTGTACTGGGCCTTGGGTTAATAGGTTAGTCCCAAAAATAATATAAAAGTGTATAATAAAGCCCATTAAACATCCAAATCAGATAATATAATAGCATGGAACAATAAAAAATTATAGATACGTTGGGGACGTATCATCTTCCTCCTCCGCTTCTCCACCGCATCCTCAACCATCCTCGACGCCGCTGATCCGCCCGCGCACAGTCTGCCTCCATGGGAAAAGACAAGACGGCGGCCCTGGAGCGTGCGAAGAAGGCGCCGGCGACGGGGAAGGGCAAGAAGACGAGTCGGGGGTCGACATCGAGATCTGGTCTGCCGCCTGGTTGGATCCAGGGGGACTGGATTCGGTCCATGATGCGGCAAGAAGACATGGAGGAGCTGGACGATGGGGGCTTGATTGCCCACGAGTCCTGGAGGCTGCCGGGGAAGGAGACCGAGCCTCAACCGCAGGAGGGTGAGTACATCCTCCTTGCTACTCATGTCGATCATGGTTTCTCCTTGCCCCCGCATCCCTTTTTCCGGGGTTTCTTGAACTTCTACGATGCTCAACTTCACCACTTCTCTCCCAACACAATCACATATCTCGCTGCATTTGTCTCTCCGTGTGAGAATTTCTTGGGGTGTCGACCGCACTGGGGCCTGTTCAAGCACATTTTTACTTGCCGCTCCCAAGCCATGAAGAAGGCAAATCCGACTGACGAGAAGACGCACGTGATCCAAATGTACGGCGGTTTAGGGATTCAGACGAGGTGCATGAGAATTTTTCCCACACTACAAAAAAAGACACGTTCGTGACATTTTGGGCTATGTCATACTTATGACACTTCTGTGATGATAATTGTGACAAAACCCGGTATCATCACAGATGTGGTGGGGTCCTACTTCTATGACAAAAAATCATGAGAGAAAATGGGCTTTTCGTCCTGGGCGGGCCGGAGACGCAGCTGCATGACATTCTCTGGGCCGTCCATGACGGAAAAAATTGTGGTAGAAGCGAGGGCGAGGAAAATATCGGGGTGTTCCCGGTTACGGTGGGTGGTAGGGGCCGAGCGAAGCGCGTTTCTCTCGTGCACACAAGCGCGTGGGTGCGAGGCGTTGGGCTCTAACTCAACCCGAGCGATTGCACTGCATGCTACGTGTTACTGAACCCGAGCGATCGATTGATGGCTGTTAACTGAACCCGATCGAGCGATTCTTTCGCTACTGCTGCTAACTAAAGCCGATCGATGCTGCCTCTGGATGAACAGTTCCCAGTGGGGGTGGATGAACAGGACCCCGTGGTGTTGCCTCTGGATGAACAGGACCCCGATCGATCGAGTCGGTTGGGGCTGGATAAACAGGACCCCGTGGAGGGCAGGATGAATAGGACCAACCCGTGGAGGGCTGGATGAACAGTAGACAGTGGATGGCTAGATGAACAGTAGCCCGTGGAGAGGGCTGGTTGACCTGTAGCCGGTGGAGTAGCGCGCGGTGGAGGCTGGATGAACAAGAGCCCGTGGATGAACAGGAGCAGGTAGAGGCTGGAGGAGGTCGACGGTGGACGAACAGTAGCCTATGGAGGTTGGACGGGGTCGACGGTGGAGATGAACAGTATCCCGTGGAGTCCGTTTTGCGGTACACCACACCCCTCTCGATGAACAGGACCCCCATTTCGACCGTAGCGCTCCAACACAAGTCTGTTTCATCCATTTTGCGTTACGCCACACCCCTCCCGATCAACCCGTTTCGACCGTAGGAGGTCCGTTTCCTCCGTTTTGCGGTACACCAGACCCCTCCCGATGAATAGGATCCCGTTTCGACCGTGGCCGGTCGAACACAAGGCCGTTTCCTCCGTTCTGCGGTATGCCAGGCCTCGTTTCCATCGGTTGTTCCGTCCAAGCCGGTTGGCTCCCACACGTTCCGTTTGCGCGGGTAGGCGTTCGAGACCCTGCCCGTATGTACGTACGTGGCCGTATTTTCTTTCTTGCACACTGGCCGATGTACGTACGTGTACATGGTACATGCGCGCCTCTACTATGACACGTGCGTGCCTCTGCATCGACCAGTATGTACGTACACGTTCGCGACCAGACTGACAACGCTACGTACGCATCGACCAGGTGGGTCCCGACTATCAGACACCTCCTTGCCTACGAAGATGTAGCTGGTGGGTCCCAGCAGTCAGGGGGGCGAATCATTTTTTTGCCCGGACGCACTTCCTTGTGTGCGAAGATGTAGCTGGTGGATCCCAGCAGTCAGGGGGAAACGTTTTTTCGTGAAATACAGTGGCCCATCAGGTGGGTCCCCGCTGTCAGGTGGAGAAATAATTATTTTGCGCATAATAAGGAGGCACTTCCTTGCTGCGGTCGTGGACCCAGCTGTCAGCCTCTCCACTTACAGTCCACGTCCGATGCAAGCCATTCCTTGACCATGTTGACCACGCCGCGCCAAGAGCACCAGGGTGGTGGACGACGGCGAGGCCTAGGAAGGGGACGACGCGGAGCCGGGGAAGACACGGAAGTGGAAGCCCGCACAGAGAGGAGTATGAGGGTTCACTGGTTCGGCTGTGGTGTGAGGCTGCCGTCGCCGCAGAATAACAGGGGGTGTGGGTGAGTGGAGGGATGGCCTGGCTAGCGGTGGGAGTAGTAGGGGGCAGTGAGGCCTCTGCGGCAGCACAACCAGCCACGGGAGGCAAGAGCATGAGGCACGACCGACGATAGTTTGCTAGCTGGTTTGGGCGGCTGGAGCAAGAAGACCAGAGGTTGAAGAAGTACTACGGCCTTGGATGGACATCGTATGGTCACATGATCTAGAATCATGCATATTGACTAAGTTAACAAAGCCCTCCGTCCCCGTCAACTTAGTAGGCCCACAAGTCAGCCTACCACTATACTGGATCCTAGCTAACAGGGGGAGTATTCATTTTTTTGTGCGTAATAAGGAGGCACTTCCTTGCGTGCAAAGATATAACTGGTGGGTCCAAGCTGTCAGCGACGGTAATGTTTTTTCCTGAAATATGGAGGCCCTTTCGGTGGGTCCCAGATGTCAGGTGGAGGAATCATTATTTTGCGCGTAATAAGGAGGCATTTCCTTGCGTGCGGCCGTTGACCCAGCTGTCAACCTCTCCACTGTCACAACCTGATTTTTTGGCCCTTTCTTTTTGTTTTGTTTTTCTGAGGTTTTTGCTTGAGTTTTATTTTTCCATGGCTATGTGGTCTGGAAACTGAAGAAGAGGACCTCTTCTTTATTTCCAGAGTGGCTTGTCATCCTCAGATCCATCCCTAGACCTTTCCATTTTCACCTTGGACCAAATCCCACTATTCTTTTTATTGGGAATATTCCTTTTCTACTAAAGGAATAACCCTATGTGCCCTAGATTGTGAAGCAACCTATATTTCCATCACTCCTAAAATTCCCAAATAATTCTCATAAATGTTTTGGGTCATATCTTCATCAAATATGGCAAAACATTTCCTTGCCATGTTCAAAAATAATCCTCCAATATTCCTTTTCCTATTCTGCCCTAAATGGCACATTGTGAAGCAAGTGCTATTTATCTTTTGCCCAATTGACCCCAAACTCTTTGAACACCTTTCTATGTCCAAATAATTGCCTCATGCCAAAATTCAACTTCATTTGCCTATGTAACACCCCTTTGTACTTGGCACTATGACATAATGATAATCATGCCATGTCATGTTCATTAGCAAAACTAATCACAGTGGTTAAGCTTACAAGTTCAAAAACTCCCCTGAAAATTCAAATTCAAACTTCTAGTGCAAAATGAAGTTGCTCCAAAATTTTTGGAGAAATGTTCACCTTGTTGCAAATAATCCAGAAACAAATGCTGTTGTTGAAAATAGCATCAACAGCAACCCCAAATGAGGGCTAGGGCATTAAACAGTGCCCAAAACAGCACTTAAAATGCCATTTCATTTTTGGAAAATTCAAAAGAAGTCCAAAAATGCCCACACCAATTTTTGGTGGTGAGGAATATTGCAACCTCATTTTTGGGCCCTCTCACAATATTTGCAAACCTCTTTTGATAGCCCTACTTATTTCCTTTTTCCTTTGCTGTTGAAATAAAAGAAAAACAGTAAAATGAATAAAAGGAAACTTACCTGGCAGTGGGCCGAGCCCAGCCCACCTCTCTTCTACCTGCTCCCCCCTCCGTGTCGCCTCCGCCGTGGACCGACGGCGCCGGCCGTCCGCAGCTCGCCACCGCTGCGGAGCAGGTGGGCGAGGGGATAAGTCTCGCCCCCGAGCCCTCCCCTCTGGTCCTCCTCCTTCATTCGCCGCCTCCTCCCTCTCCCTCGAGCTCGCCCTCTTCCTTTTCCCCTCTGTCACCGAGCGCCGTCGCCGCCGTCCTCCGTCGTCCCCGCGGCCACCGGCGGCCCCGTGCTCGTTGGTGGTGTCCAGGAGCTCCGCCGTGGACGACCGCTTCTCCTGATGGCCTCGGAGGGAGCTGGGTGACCCTGCAGCGCCGAGCTTCTTCCTCTGCATCTCCGGCCGCCGCCGTTCCCCTCCGACCCCGGCGAGGCCTCTGCTGCTCCAAAGCTGTCGAGGGTCTTTCGTGACCGCTCGGTGAGCTCCCCTCTGTCCTCTCCCCCTCTCATTTTGCTCGTTCACGCCCCGTAGCCGCCTGCCCGCTGACGCCCGAACGCACCGCCGCCGTGGAGCTCGCCGCCGTGGCCTCAGCCCCTGTCATGGTCATCTGAGTGCGGGAACGCACTCAGTGCCTCCTCGCGGTTCCAACGCGCATAGCCCCGTAGTTCCTAGTGCCCTACAACGACGGATCGGCGCTCGCCCGAAACATCTCGCCGCCGGCGACGTCGCACCGCCCGGCTCCGGCCACCGTAGCCCACGAGACCGCCGCCGTTCGACGCGGCGTGAAGTGGCCGTTCAGTAGGACCAAACCACGTTCGAAACGGTGAACCACAGCGGTTTTCCGAGCTCGCCGTAGTTGCTCGCCGTCGTGCGAGCTCGCCGGAGCAGCTCCGGCGCCACTGGCCGGCGTGGCTGACCTGGGGCCACACCCCTGGGTCACTGCCCGAGGGCCCCACGGGCCCCGTTGACTGGGTTGACCAGTCAACGGGCTGACTGGGCAGGCCCTAGTGGCTGACGTGTGGGCCCCTGCGAATTAGGATTAATTAAAATGTTTTTATAAATAAAAGATAATTAGAAATACTAATTAGTCACTGACAGGTGGGGTCCAGTAGATAAATAGGTTTAGTTAGATTAAAAATAACTCTGTTTTAGTAATAGAGGCTGACATGTGGGTCCCACTGGACCCACATGTCAGGTTTGACTGGTCAGCCGACCTGTTGACCTGCTGATGCCAGCATGACATCATGCTGATGTCATATTTCTTTTTCTGTTAATTTAAATAAATCCAAAAAATCATTTAAACTTTAGAAAACCATATCTTTTAATCCGTAACTCCGATGAAAATAATTTATATATGAAAATTGATCAGAATTTCGATACGAATCTAGATACGCCCTCCGTATTCCCATCAGAAGCCCCTATCTATATGAACATGGAACTTTTGACCTGTTTTCGATAAATGAATAGTGTTCAACTTTATTAAAATAAATTCAAACAATTTCTTAAAAAATTACTATAATAACCTAGACATGTTTTTAGGCAACCCTACACTGCACGTTAGCCTAGCACGCTCTGTGTTGCATATGCTTGTGTATTTATCTGTTTCTTCCCCCTCTTCTCTCTCGGTAGAGTCCGACGCTGACGCTGATCCCGAGACCGACGCTGTCCCGGTGATTGGTTCCCCCTCCGACGATCTTGCTTTTGCCACCGAGCAACCAGGCAAGCAACCCCCCCTTGAGCATTTCCGATATCGCCTATGTCTTTCCCTCTTATTCTTGCATTAGAATTGCTGCTACTGCTACTGCTCCTATTACTGTTGCATAGCCTGTTTTTGTTAAATTGTTGATACCTGCTTTATTCATAAACTGCCTAGTTTAGGTTGGGTAGCACTGCTTGGACCCGCACTCTCGTAGTTGCCTCGCATAGTACCCTTGCCTCGATCAACCGATCGAGCCCCCCTTCCCCTGACCTTCTTCACATCACCGCACAACCCCCCCTAATATGCTCGACTCCGCAGAGTTAACATCGGGTGACGAGGGTGATACCTCCGAACTCACTTCTGATGTTGTCCCTGTATAGCTAGCTCGTTGTGGGTTACCGAGGGTGATTCCTCTTCCCACTTCCGACTTAGCTTTTGTCGTGCATCCGTTATTGTGAATACCGCCGAGGGTGATTCCTCCGGTACCACCTTATCGGGACTTGTCGTATAGGAGTCCAACGAGGGTGATTCCTCGGATTCCTCGTCGGCATGAAAACCACACGGATGCCCTGTTCACCACACCGTGTTTAAAGACGTATCGATCCCCGAGGCCGGACGTCGCCAGGAACAAAGGCGTGTGGCCAGAGGTATCGTACGTCTGATGACACTTGAAGTTACTACAACACATGTTGGATGGAGGCGGGTTGACCCAGAGGGGTACCCGCGAGTGCCTTTGAGGCGTGAGCTGTGGAGTCGGGTGACCAGTGAGGGTACCCGCGAGATAACTACGAGGCGTGGCCGGTCTTTTCCCAGTCCTTGTCACAAGTCCTCGAGACGGGACGACGGGGCCAACAGTATCGTAGGCTCTGCTCGTTACCGCGCGCTCCCAACACACTAAGCGATTTGGATATTTGATCCGAGAGGCCTCCGGGCCGATAGCACTAACCACCACGTGGGTGTGAGTGGGTGCTCTGCGTCGTATACATCAGCCGGAGTCGTCACGACGTCAGCGATTGAGCGGGCTGTTCGGATTGGACTTAGGATGCAACCGCGCTTGTATAAGGGGTTGCTAGGTCTGCTACCGAATGGCTTCGCAACGTGCGGAGCGTCCGGGGCGATGGCCCCGACCCCCGGGGGCATAGGTTTAGTCCGGCGTGCTCGATCCTCTCTGGCGGTATCCGGTCGGGTTGCGGCGTATGGTTTAGCCGAGGGCGGGCACGACCTGATGGTGTGTCCGGCCGGAGTTAAGCGAGCGTGGTGGGTAACTTGGTGCACCCCTGCAGGGAAGAAACAATCTATCGATAGCCTGTCCTACGGTAACGGACACTCGGAGTTGTATCCACTTCGGTACAACTAGAACTGGTGACTTGAGATATATGATATGAGATGATGTTGCTGCAAACACTATATATTATTATGATGAGACTATTCTGTTTCCCCCTTAATTGCTGCAAGACCCTGAAGATGCTAGTCTTCGTCAGGACTAGGCTTTTCCCCCTCTACTCTGGCTTTCTGCAGTCTAGTCCACCCACATACAGTCTCCTTTGAAAATATTGCATTGCTAGTATAGATCTGATGTAAGTCTTGCTGAGTACTTTGGATGAGTACTCACGGTTGCTTGCTTCCCCTTTTTGTCCTACCCACTTGATAAACCATACGACGGAGTCATGGTGCCCGCAGCCCCTGTGGACGACTACTACTACCAGCCCGAGGCTGGCTACTACTACTACCCGGCCGGCGAGTACTACTACGAGGAGCCGGTGGACGACGACCAGGAGTAGGATCGGAGGTCCCAGGCAGGAGGCCTGCGCCTTTTCGATCGTAGCTTTTATTTTGCCCCGCCTTTGTAAAAGGCCTATCTTCTGTCATGTTGTATCTGTACCCAGATACCTAACGCTTCCGCTGACTATGTGTGAGACATCATGTTATGTATTCGAGCCCTCGAGGCCCTGGCTTGTAATATATGACTTGTATGTATTTATTTATGTTTTAGAGTTGTGCTGTGATTTCCTTCACGTGAGCCCTTAGGCTTGATCGTGTGCATTTGCGTGTATGATTAGTGCACGATTAAGCCGGGGTCGTCACAGGTTGGTATCAGAGCCGACTGCCTGTAGGAACCCCCTTTCCAACTCCTTGGCCGAAGTCGAGTCTAGAGGTCCAAAAATGTTTTACTAACTTGGCTGTGTGGCTTATGGCCCCACGTCGCCATTTGGGTGGTGTAGCTTCTTTTATTCCTCATCTTTACTCTGGGACTCTGAATCTCTCGTCTATTCGGGTTAAAAATTTTACTAACTCCACTAGGTTCTCGTTCCCACATCTACCCGGAGAGCTGGATATCAGTACAGTTTCTTATCATTGACCTGAACAGTCTGTTAATCTTTCCTTTCCATTTGTTTGTTTAACCTTTCCTATCTAGTTCCGTTTAATCATCATTGGAACTTGACAAGTCTGATTCTTCTTCTTTCAGATGAATCCTCTATTTCCACCTCGCCCGGAGACTCAGCTAGTGCTTCGCACCTGGGCTCGAGATGCCCCTGGGTTTCCGGCCATTCTAGTCGCTCTCATGACCAGACTGGGCTACCGCTGGTACCCCGAGTACATGGTCTACGAGGAGTACCGCGAGTTCAACCAGGAGCAGTATTATGCTGTTGTTCGTATCTACGACCGGCAGGACGACTCAGACACCGAGCTGTACCGCTTTCACGGTAGTGGCGTGACGGTTGCGATGGCAGTCCATGATGCTGCCTACGCTGCTGTCGCACGCCTCCGAGGAGAGCACAGAGATAGCTTGGATGCTTCTGAGTTTCGATACATTCCGTATGCACCTGCTGGAGATGAGACTGGATACTACTCAGCTGTCTGTGCCCCGTACGAGAGTCGACGTTATGACCCGCAGGTTCTGATTCAGCACACTCAGGCGCTGGATCGAACTGCTCGGGCCCTGGCGGTTGAGTTGTCCATCACTCGGACAGTTCTCTACCAGACGTTGACGCAGTTGGTACCGGCTGTCCAAGCAGGGACACTTCCTCAGTCTATCCTTTGCCCGCGCAGGATCAACACACCTCCAGGTGTCGAGTGGCCTGCGGTTGGAGGTCACACGCCAGTTCGTGGACCTCTGATTCCCGATCGATACCGGGTTCTGCATCAGAGTGCACATGGAGCTCAGGATCCTTCTGCCGTTGAGATCCGCCGTCCGCACTTGCAGCTACCCCGTTTCAGTTCCCTTCTCCGACGTTGATGTAGCCTTTGCTACGTCTCGTTGTGTACTTCCTTACCGCGGTCTGCGCGCCGCCTACTATGTCTAGCTTTTGATTTTGCACCGTTGTGCTGCCCGTTTGTAACCGACGCTATGTACGAACCCGTATGTCATGATGTGTATGATGTGGTATTAATGCACTTCCCTTATGTCGTGCATATTTACTTCATTGTTGAATTCATGCAACGTGTATCCTTGTCTCTAAACCACCCCTGTTGGAATTATCAGGATGGCTGGTAACGGTGATCCACCTCCACCTCCGCCGCCAGAATATATGGCTGCCGTAATGCAGACCCTTGACATGCAGCGTCAGGTGCTGCAGGGTATGCTCAACCAGATACCCCAGGTCAACGCCAATGCTCAGCATCAGCCAGCCGCTATCACTCTGCAAGAATTTCTGCGGCTCAATCCAACGGTATTTCGCAGTGCCGCCAACCCCTTGGATGCCGATGACTGGCTGCGTGACATCTTCTTTGAGTTGGATTCTGCCGCCGTGTCCCCTGACAACTATGTCAAGTTCGCGACATATTTCCTGAAGGGTCCGGCGGCCCAGTGGTGGGACACTCACCGGAACACAGTGCCTGTTGGAACTGTCATCACCTGGGCAGACTTCAAGACTGCTTTCCGCGCTCGGTACATCCCTGAGGGTGTTATCGACCGCAAGAGGACGGAGTTCCGTAACCTGATTCAGGGCAACAAGTCAGTTGATGCTTATCAGCGGGAGTTCCTGGAACTGTCCCGCTATGCTGAGGAGGATATCGCTACTGACGCTAGACGCCAAGAGAAGTTCAGGCGCGGACTTCATCATGATATTCTGCTTGCTCTAGTGGCACTGGACTTTCCGGACTTCGCCACTTTAGTGAATAAGGCCATTCAGGTTGAAACTGGACTCAAGCTACACAAGGATGCTCTTAAGCGCTCTCGCGAGTCGGGCTCATCTTCGGGCTCGTCTTCTCAGAAGCGCCGCATATGGATTCCTCAGAGCATGTATCGTCCCAACGCTCCAGTGTACAGGCCTTCTTATGCTGCACCTCGTCTGCCTCCTCCACCGTCAATGCAGTACAGGCCTGCAGCTCCAGCCCCTCGAGCACCTGCGATTCGTCCAGAGAGTGGACTCTGCTTCAAGTGTGGCCGTCCGGGTCACCGTGCCAGAGACTGTCCACAGGCTCAGGGTCAGTTGGCTCTTCCTTCTGCTGGCCGTGGCACTGGTCGTGGAATTCCTCCGCAGCGCAACAATAATGTCAGGCCTTCGAATGCTCGTGGTGGTCAGCTTCACCACGTCAATCTGAGTGAAGACCCAGAACAGCCAGCCACCGTGATGGGTACACTTCTTGTCAATTCAGTATTTGCTAATGTTTTGTTTGATACTGGTGCATCCGATTCATTCATATCAGCACCATTTGCAATTAAACATGGCTTTAAACAAGATGAACTACATCACACGTTATCCATACAAACCTCCGCGGGTCAGTGCAACTCCACCTCATTCTGTCCGGATGTGGTAGTGGAGATAGAAGAAAGGAAGTTTCAGGCACACCCCATTGTCCTGAAATCTTGCGGCATCGACCTTATCCTGGGAATGGATTGGTTGGAGGCTCACGAGGCCCTAATTGATTGTGCCACCAAGACTGTACGTCTTCGGCACCCCTCGAATCAACTCGTGAATTGCCGCGCTCGTATATCCCATAATGCCGAAGCTCAAATTTATGCCTTAAATACATTGAATGCTTCACCACTTGACGGGCTCGAGAACATACCAGTTGTATGTGATTTCCCGGATGTCTTCCCTGAAGAACTTCCAGGAATACCCCCTGCTCGAGCCGTCGAATTTGTTATTGACCTGAAGCCGGGTACTACTCCTATTGCGAAGCGTCCTTACAAGATGCCACCGCATCATCTCCTCGAGCTTAAGGAGGAGATCGACAAGTCTCTCAAGAAGGGCTTCATCCGTCCTAGTTCCTCTGCCTGGGGAGCACCGTCTCTTTTCGTCAAGAAGAAAGATGGTACGAATAGGCTGGTACAAGATTACCGACCTATCAACCAGGCAACCATCCAGAATAAATATCCACTTCCTCGGATCAATGACTTATATGATCAACTGGCTGGATCATCGGTGTTTTCTAAACTCGACTTGAGGTTGGGTTATCACCAGATCCGTGTCCGTGAAGAGGATATTCCTAAGACTGCATTTGTTACTCGCTATGGCTCGTATGAGTACACCGTCATGTCTTTTGGACTGACTAATGCTCCAGCTACCTTCTCCCGCCTGATGAATTATATATTCATGGATTACCTCGACAAGTTCGTCGTGGTATATCTGGATGATATTCTGGTATTTTCGAAGAACAAGGAAGAACACGCCGAACATCTTCGCCTTGTTCTGGAGAAGCTGCGAGAACATCAGCTTTATGCTAAGTTTTCCAAATGCGAGTTCTGGCTTTCTGAAGTAACCTACCTTGGACATGTGATTTCCAAGGATGGCATTGCCGTTAATCCGGAACGGGTTCAGGCTATTCTTGACTGGACTCCTCCGAAGAATGTCAAGCAAGTGAGAAGTTTTCTCGGCCTTGCAAGTTATTGTCGCCGTTTCGTCGAGAACTTTTCCAAGATTGCCAAGCCCCTGACTAATCTGCTTCACAAAGGCGTTAAGTTTGAGTGGACAGATAAATGCCAGGAAAGCTTTCAAGCTCTTAAGGACAAGCTCGTTTCTGCTCCAGTGCTTGCTCCTCCAGATTCCCGCAAGGACTTCGTGATATATTGTGACGCCTCTCGTCAAGGCTTAGGCTGTGTCCTAATGCAAGAACGAAGAGTAGTTGCTTATGCATCGCGTCAATTGCGTCCGCATGAAGAGAATTATCCAGTGCATGATCTGGAACTTGCTGCAGTGATCTTTGCATTAAAGCTATGGCGGCATTACCTTCTCGGTAACCGGTGTGAGATTTACACTGATCACCAAAGTTTGAAGTATTTATTCACTCAGCCGGATCTTAATCTCCGCCAACAGCGATGGTTGGAAACTATTTCTGAATATGACTGTGGTATTTCTTATACCCCTGGCAAGGCTAATGTAATGGCCGATGCCTTGAGTCGCAAGTCATACAGCACCAACCTCAAGGTTAAGCGAGCTCAGCCTCGTCTTTATGAGGAATTGCGCAAGCTGAATCTGCATATTGTTCCACTTGGTTCGCTTAATGACCTTGTGATACAACCGGATCTTGAGAAGGCTGTCAAGGTAGCGCAATCCAAAGATGCTTTCGTTGATGTTATTAAACAGGAACTGCATCTTCCGAAATACAAGGATTTCTCAGTATCCGAAGATGGAACCTTGTATTTCCGAGGCCGCATCGTGGTAACTCGTTACGACCTAATGACTGACCAGGTCATGAAGGAGGCACATGATACACCGCTGTCTATCCATCCTGGTAGTACCAAGATGTATCGTGATCTTCGCCAAAGGTACTGGTGGCCTAATATGAAGCGGGATATTGCTCGTCATGTTGCTGAATGCGACGTCTGTCGTCGCGTGAAGGCAGAACATCAGAAGCCTGCTGGACTTCTGCAACCTCTTCCTATTCCGCTGTGGAAATGGGATAAGGTGCAGATGGATTTCATTACTGGATTTCCTAAGTCCCAGAAGGGTAACGATGCCATTCTTGTCGTCATCGACCAACTCTCAAAGGTTGCGCACTTCCTACCAGTCAAGGAGACTATCACTGCTAGCCAGTTAGCAGAACTGTATATCTCCCGAATTGTATCCCTCCACGGAATTCCGAAGGAGATCAGTTCGGACCGTGGCTCCCTGTTCACTTCCAAGTTCTGGGAAAGTTTTCAAGAAGCTTTGGGAACTCATATCCGCTGGAGTTCAGCTTATCACCCCCAGTCCCAAGGTCAAGTTGAACGAGTCAATCAAGTGCTTGAAGATATGCTGCGAGCTTGTGTTATATCATTCGGTAAGAAATGGGAAGAATCTCTTCCATATGCCGAGTTCTCTTATAACAACAGCTATCAAGCAAGCTTAAAGATGGCTCCTTTTGAAGTCCTGTACGGACGTAAGTGTCGAACCCCTCTGAATTGGTCAGGAACTGGGGAACGACAAGTTATTGGTCCGGACATTATTCAACACGCCGAAGAGCAAGTCCGTATCGTGCGTGAAAATCTCAAGGCGGCTCAAGACCGTCAGAAGAGCAACTATGATCGCAAGCGATGGGGTCTGACTTATCATCCCGGTGATCAAGTTTATCTTCGAGTCACCCCTATGAAGGGCACGCACCGTTTCGGTATCAAGGGCAAGTTAGCTCCGCGCTACATTGGCCCCTTTCCCGTGGTTGCTAGACGTGGATTCGTGGCTTACAAATTGCAATTGCCTCCGCAATTCTCACATATCCACGATGTGTTCCACGTGTCGCAACTTCGCCGATCCTTCAAGGAATCCCCACATCGTGCTGTGGATCACGAGATGCTCGAGCTTCAAGACGATCTGTCTTATAAGGAGCATCCGATCCGCATCCTCGATCAAACTGAACGTCGGACCCGCCAGAAGACAACCAAGTTCCTGAAAGTGCAGTGGTCAAATCACACCGAAGATGAAGCCACTTGGGAACGCGAGGAAAATCTTCGGGCGGAATACCCCGACCTCTTTCCTTCTACCTCCTAAATTCTCGGGACGAGAATTTCTTTTAGAGGAGGAGAATTTGTAACACCCCTTTGTACTTGGCACTGTGACATAATGATAATCATGCCATGTCATGTTCATTAGCAAAACTAATCACAGTGGTTAAGCTTACAAGTTCAAAAACTCCCCTGAAAATTCAAATTCAAACTTCTAGTGCAAAATGAAGTTGCTCCAAAAATTTTGGAGAAATGTTCACCTTGTTGCAAATAATCCAGAAACAAATGCTGTTGTTGAAAATAGCATCAACAGCAACCCCAAATGAGGGCTAGGGCATTAAACAGTGCCCAAAACAGCACTTAAAATGCCATTTCATTTTTGGAAAATTCAAAAGAAGTCCAAAAATGCCCACACCAATTTTTGGTGGTGAGGAATATTGCAACCTCATTTTTGGGCCCTCTCACAATATTTGCAAACCTCTTTTGATAGCCCTACTTATTTCCTTTTTCCTTTGCTGTTGAAATAAAAGAAAAACAGTAAAATGAATAAAAGGAAACTTACCTGGCAGTGGGCCGAGCCCAGCCCACCTCTCTTCTACCTGCTCCCCCCTCCGTGTCGCCTCCGCCGTGGACCGACGGCGCCGGCCGTCCGCAGCTCGCCACCGCTGCGGAGCAGGTGGGCGAGGGGATAAGTCTCGCCCCCGAGCCCTCCCCTCTGGTCCTCCTCCTTCATTCGCCGCCTCCTCCCTCTCCCTCGAGCTCGCCCTCTTCCTTTTCCCCTCTGTCACCGAGCGCCGTCGCCGCCGTCCTCCGTCGTCCCCGCGGCCACCGGCGGCCCCGTGCTCGTTGGTGGTGTCCAGGAGCTCCGCCGTGGACGACCGCTTCTCCTGATGGCCTCGGAGGGAGCTGGGTGACCCTGCAACGCCGAGCTTCTTCCTCTGCATCTCCGGCCGCCGCCGTTCCCCTCCGACCCCGGCGAGGCCTCTGCTGCTCCAAAGCTGTCGAGGGTCTTTCGTGACCGCTCGGTGAGCTCCCCTCTGTCCTCTCCCCCTCTCATTTTGCTCGTTCACGCCCCGTAGCCGCCTGCCCGCTGACGCCCGAACGCACCGCCGCCGTGGAGCTCGCCGCCGTGGCCTCAGCCCCTGTCATGGTCATCTGAGTGCGGGAACGCACTCAGTGCCTCCTCGCGGTTCCAACGCGCATAGCCCCGTAGTTCCTAGTGCCCTACAACGACGGATCGGCGCTCGCCCGAAACATCTCGCCGCCGGCGACGTCGCACCGCCCGGCTCCGGCCACCGTAGCCCACGAGACCGCCGCCGTTCGACGCGGCGTGAAGTGGCCGTTCAGTAGGACCAAACCACGTTCGAAACGGTGAACCACAGCGGTTTTCCGAGCTCGCCGTAGTTGCTCGCCGTCGTGCGAGCTCGCCGGAGCAGCTCCGGCGCCACTGGCCGGCGTGGCTGACCTGGGGCCACACCCCTGGGTCACTGCCCGAGGGCCCCACGGGCCCCGTTGACTGGGTTGACCAGTCAACGGGCTGACTGGGCAGGCCCCAGTGGCTGACGTGTGGGCCCCTGCGAATTAGGATTAATTAAAATGTTTTTATAAATAAAAGATAATTAGAAATACTAATTAGTCACTGACAGGTGGGGTCCAGTAGATAAATAGGTTTAGTTAGATTAAAAATAACTCTGTTTTAGTAATAGAGGCTGACATGTGGGTCCCACTGGACCCACATGTCAGGTTTGACTGGTCAGCCGACCTGTTGACCTGCTGATGCCAGCATGACATCATGCTGATGTCATATTTCTTTTTCTGTTAATTTAAATAAATCCAGAAAATCATTTAAACTTTAGAAAACCATATCTTTTAATCCGTAACTCCGATGAAAATAATTTATATATGAAAATTGATCAGAATTTCGATACGAATCTAGATACGCCCTCCGTATTCCCATCAGAAGCCCCTATCTATATGAACATGGAACTTTTGACCTGTTTTCGATAAATGAATAGTGTTCAACTTTATTAAAATAAATTCAAACAATTTCTTAAAAAATTACTATAATAACCTAGACATGTTTTTAGGCAACCCTACACTGCACGTTAGCCTAGCACGCTCTGTGTTGCATATGCTTGTGTATTTATCTGTTTCTTCCCCCTCTTCTCTCTCGGTAGAGTCCGACGCTGACGCTGATCCCGAGACCGACGCTGTCCCGGTGATTGGTTCCCCCTCCGACGATCTTGCTTTTGCCACCGAGCAACCAGGCAAGCAACCCCCCCTTGAGCATTTCCGATATCGCCTATGTCTTTCCCTCTTATTCTTGCATTAGAATTGCTGCTACTGCTACTGCTCCTATTACTGTTGCATAGCCTGTTTTTGTTAAATTGTTGATACCTGCTTTATTCATAAACTGCCTAGTTTAGGTTGGGTAGCACTGCTTGGACCCGCACTCTCGTAGTTGCCTCGCATAGTACCCTTGCCTCGATCAACCGATCGAGCCCCCCTTCCCCTGACCTTCTTCACATCACCGCACAACCCCCCCTAATATGCTCGACTCCGCAGAGTTAACATCGGGTGACGAGGGTGATACCTCCGAACTCACTTCTGATGTTGTCCCTGTATAGCTAGCTCGTTGTGGGTTACCGAGGGTGATTCCTCTTCCCACTTCCGACTTAGCTTTTGTCGTGCATCCGTTATTGTGAATACCGCCGAGGGTGATTCCTCCGGTACCACCTTATCGGGACTTGTCGTATAGGAGTCCAACGAGGGTGATTCCTCGGATTCCTCGTCGGCATGAAAACCACACGGATGCCCTGTTCACCACACCGTGTTTAAAGACGTATCGATCCCCGAGGCCGGACGTCGCCAGGAACAAAGGCGTGTGGCCAGAGGTATCGTACGTCTGATGACACTTGAAGTTACTACAACACATGTTGGATGGAGGCGGGTTGACCCAGAGGGGTACCCGCGAGTGCCTTTGAGGCGTGAGCTGTGGAGTCGGGTGACCAGTGAGGGTACCCGCGAGATAACTACGAGGCGTGGCCGGTCTTTTCCCAGTCCTTGTCACAAGTCCTCGAGACGGGACGACGGGGCCAACAGTATCGTAGGCTCTGCTCGTTACCGCGCGCTCCCAACACACTAAGCGATTTGGATATTTGATCCGAGAGGCCTCCGGGCCGATAGCACTAACCACCACGTGGGTGTGAGTGGGTGCTCTGCGTCGTATACATCAGCCGGAGTCGTCACGACGTCAGCGATTGAGCGGGCTGTTCGGATTGGACTTAGGATGCAACCGCGCTTGTATAAGGGGTTGCTAGGTCTGCTACCGAATGGCTTCGCAACGTGCGGAGCGTCCGGGGCGATGGCCCCGACCCCCGGGGGCATAGGTTTAGTCCGGCGTGCTCGATCCTCTCTGGCGGTATCCGGTCGGGTTGCGGCGTATGGTTTAGCCGAGGGCGGGCACGACCTGATGGTGTGTCCGGCCGGAGTTAAGCGAGCGTGGTGGGTAACTTGGTGCACCCCTGCAGGGAAGAAACAATCTATCGATAGCCTGTCCTACGGTAACGGACACTCGGAGTTGTATCCACTTCGGTACAACTAGAACTGGTGACTTGAGATATATGATATGAGATGATGTTGCTGCAAACACTATATATTATTATGATGAGACTATTCTGTTTCCCCCTTAATTGCTGCAAGACCCTGAAGATGCTAGTCTTCGTCAGGACTAGGCTTTGCCCCCTCTACTCTGGCTTTCTGCAGTCTAGTCCACCCACATACAGTCTCCTTTGAAAATATTGCATTGCTAGTATAGATCTGATGTAAGTCTTGCTGAGTACTTTGGATGAGTACTCACGGTTGCTTGCTTCCCCTTTTTGTCCTACCCACTTGATAAACCAGACGACGGAGTCATGGTGCCCGCAGCCCCTGTGGACGACTACTACTACCAGCCCGAGGCTGGCTACTACTACTACCCGGCCGGCGAGTACTACTACGAGGAGCCGGCGGACGACGACCAGGAGTAGGATCGGAGGTCCCAGGCAGGAGGCCTGCGCCTTTTCGATCGTAGCTTTTATTTTGCCCCGCCTTTGTAAAAGGCCTATCTTCTGTCATGTTGTATCTGTACCCAGATACCTAACGCTTCCGCTGACTATGTGTGAGACATCATGTTATGTATTCGAGCCCTCGAGGCCCTGGCTTGTAATATATGACTTGTATGTATTTATTTATGTTTTAGAGTTGTGCTGTGATTTCCTTCACGTGAGCCCTTAGGCTTGATCGTGTGCATTTGCGTGTATGATTAGTGCACGATTAAGCCGGGGTCGTCACAGCCTAGTAAATATTCCTGAGCAATTTTTCAAAGTTTCTGTCAAACAGAAGCCATTGCGAAGGAAGTACAAGCTAGGCATATCCAAATGAGTTGAAATTTTTGTATGACCTCTATATCATCAAATAATGGCCCTACACGAAATTTTACCTCATTCCTTGCATCCGTAAGGGCACACCTTCAAATATTTGTTTCTGTCCAAAAATTCAGTTTGTGAAGCAAGTATATTTTATCTTGCTCCATTGTGGCTGCCAATTTTTCTAGGCCTTCTATTATCCATATAACCCCCCTCCACCAAGTTTAAGCTCAATGAGTTAATCCAATTACCCTGTACATTTTTTCCCAGTTTCTGTCCAGAATGAAGCTGTGTGAAGCAAGTGCAACTTTGGTATTTCGAAATGGCATGAAACTGTTACAAAAGCTTCATATCACCAAATAACCCTGCCCTGTTCATTTTCAGCCCAAGTGGAATCACCATGTGAGTGCATCATTCAACTCTCATCTCTGGACCAGATTTGCCAGTTACAAAGCATCTATATTAAATCTTTATCCCAATCTTCTCAAAATTACCAGGATGAAAGTCCTTCTTTACCTCAACCTCGCAAACAAACTCTTTGCTTCCAAACTCCTTCCTGTTGATCAGCAGTTCTCACCCAAGTTTACTGCAGTAAACTTCAGAGGAGGATTACCATTTAACCATAGCCACCCAGATCAAGACATGGCCTCAACAGTGCTCTATCTTGGACGGACACCACGCTAGACACCAATTCCCTCCCTCTCGTGAGCTCCCTGTGCATTGTCCCATTGTGACCGCACAGCTGGCATGCAATTCACGCACTCTGCGCGCCGTGGCCGCGTCCAGAGCGCCGTTTGCGCTTTGGCCTCTATCCCTCTTGTCGGCTTCGCGCGCGTGAGCATGTCCAGTGTCTTCATAACGTCGTTGACGTTCCCCTGGACCCCTCTCCCCCTCCGGCAGTTTCCTCACCGACGCAAGCCGCCGCGCGCCCACGGGCGAGCAAAGGCGGTTTGGCTCGGAGCTCGCCGTCGTCAGCCTCCCTGCGCCTCCTTTGGCCTCCTCCTCCCTCATCGCCTGCCCTCGAGCTCGAGCTCGTGCACACGCATCCGCGGCGACGCCAGCTCGGCCTCCTCACCACGCGGCTATATAAGCCCACCCTGAGGCCCCTCGACCACACCACTCGCCTCCTGCACCTCCACTACCCCTCCCCAGCCTCTCAACCGAGCGCGAGGAGCTCTCATTCCCTCCCATCGCCACCATGGTCGCCGTTCGGGTGCGCCTAAATTCCGTCCACCCAAACCCTCCCTCATCGTTCTTTCACCACCAGAACACTCCACGGACCTCCTGGAGCCTCCCCATGTCTTCGCCTTGTCCCTGGAGTAGCTCATGGCGCCGCCCCCGTCTCTGGCCGAAGCCCCGTCCGCTGCAACCGCAGATCTCCTCGACACCGACCTCCCTGGACTGTTTGGATGGTCCAGGACGGCGCAGCTCGACCTGCTGATCTCGCCGGTGGGCAGCACGGCACGGGAAGAGGACGGAGTCGCCGACAGTCGTCGTCGGGGCGGCCGACCTCGTCTCTGCCTCAGCGCGTCATCGGGAAGAAGAAGAAGGAGCCAGGAGGAGAGAGATGGATAAGGTGGGTCCCACCTGTAAGCCTCTAAGCCACCCGGCCCCGCCTTGCCATGCTGGATAACTGGAGGCGTATTCTTCAAAATATGTCTTCCCAGCTAGAAAGCATGTTTCATTCCGTTTCGGCCTTAAATACGTTTCCTCTTCTCCGAAAGCGTATTTCCTCTATGTTTCAGCCAGGAATGCATTTTCCCTCGAGCGAAGACGTATTCTCTAAAGTATGCTTTCTGTTTTTCTGTCCAGGCCCAGTTTGTAAAGTTTTTTCTTATAGATAGGTCCCTGGCAGAAAACACTTCATATCTTTTTGCTCACAACTCCAAATGAGGTGAATCCAAAGCCCACTCCTTTGCTTCATCGAGCCCGTTCAATTGGCATCATTTTCATTATGTTTCAACATTCTGAAAATGACAATTTTTCTCTTGCCGTTAACCAGCCTCTTTCGAGAGAGATGTGTTTCCGGCAAATCCCTCTGCGATGTTTCCGCACTTTGTCCCGATGATTTCTTCATCCCTAGGCAAGCCACAATACCCACTTGCATGATAGTCATGCATTAGCCATGGTTTTCAACTTGAATATTTATTAAATGATTGCCTGTTTAAAATGTGGTTATCGTTGTTTGTGTAATGCTTCGGGGTTAATGTTTATTTTCTTGCTATGTTGTTATGCACCTGGTTATCATGCCCTGCTAGTGGTTAGTATTCCTTTCATATGTTTATGCTTGCTAGTAGTACATGTTGCTGTTGGTGATGGTCTTCGGTGCATGACTGTCGTCTGCCCCGAGTACCGTTGTTATGCATGTTCCTTTGCATCCAGTTAGTTAAATGCTTGTATGTTGGTATTGTTGATATGTTCTTGCATGATGTTTATTGTTGATGTTAGTGGTCATGATATGTTTCGGAGAAGTATGTACTTATGATGTTCATGCTAGTCAGTATGCCATGCTTATGATTCATTGTTGATAGGGTGGATAGTTAGGTGGTTCTCTCATGATTATGTTGATATTCATGCTCATGCATTGTAATTGCATCATGTATTTTATCATGGCTCTGCATATTTGCATTCAAGTTTAACCGGATTAAATTGAACTTGAACAACTGTTGGCTGAGTCATGGTGTCACCATATCGAACTGACCACTGCAACCACGCTTACCTTTATGGGAAGGTCCTAACGGGGTCTATTGTCATGCCTCTCGTCAGTGCCTCCAAAGAGGGAAGGTTATGGGTGTGCGGTACCTTGGCCCGGTAAGCAGACATAACCTTGTGTGCCCGGTGTTGTTGATTGGATCCGGGTCCCCGTTTGGGACCGTTTATGTTTGGCCACGACGGTGGTCGTTGTGTCTTTGGTAGACACGGGGCCACCCAGGACTAGCCCAGTGGGAAAATGAGTCGGAGTGGTCGGGAGAGTGTCATGGCAGTAGATCGGTTTTGTCGGAACACCGTTGGTCCACCCGAAGGAGAGTGCGAGGCCATGGGTTCCTCGGTGTGGGTACAGTGTACTAACCTTTGTAGAGTGTATATTAAATCTATCGATAGCCGCGCCCGCGGATAAGGGCCCAGTTCGTAGTTGGTCACACTATGAGTCAACAGTGATAATAATAATGTGCTTAATAACAACTCCGGTTCGATGATGAGTTAAGTTGGTTGTCATCGCAGGAAATATGACCATTTGAGATCTAGTGTTGGTCATGGTTGTGATCGCCGGAAGGATCACCGTGGTATCGAGGATACCGAGTTGTTGGATATTCGTGATGTTGTGCGAGAATCGTGGGTAAAGATCAAGCTCCTTGTAGTCATTTGATGATTACTACGGTATTGTTTATAGCAAGCTTGATTTGATCCTGAGATGATCGTACAATGTCCGAGGTTGGTAAGTGATGCATGTGAGGTAACCCAAACAGAATAAATGGTGCATGTAGTGTCATCATGTTGCATGCTAGTATCATCAGATTTATATGTTCATGCCATGCTCATATTGTCCGCGGTGATTGTGGGACTCTCTTTGGATGGCCGCGGTGACATTGGGAAATCCTTAGATTGAGAACTACGAACTTTGAGGTGTGCTTTTGTAGCCCTACATAATTCTCGTCCTCTCTTGACCACAAAGGAATGACCTCCGGGTGCGTCTCCATTGCATGTTTTATGGGAAATATCATGTGATTCGATTATGTTAATGTTGTTGGGAGTTGCCACTAGTGAAAGTATGAAGCCTAGGCCTTGTTTCCACCATTGCAATACCATTTGTGCTCACGTTTACCACTTGTTTGCTTGCTGCACTTTTTATTATAGATATATTACTTTGCTTTGCCACTCCTATCATCCATATTTTACCATCTCTTCGCCGAACTAGTGCACCTATACAACTCCTAGTTGTATTAGGTGTGTTGGGGACACAAGAGACTTCTTGTATCTTAGTTGCAGGGTTGCTTGAGAGAGACCATCTTCAACCTCTACTTCCCTGATTTCGATAAACCTTAGGTCATCCACTTGAGGGAAATTGCTGATGTCCTACAAACCTCTGCGCTTGGAGGCCCAACATAGTCTACAAGAGTAGAAGCGTGTGTAGACATCAAGCTATTTCTGGCGCCGTTGCCGGGGAGGTGAGTGCTTGAAGGTATATCTTTAGATCTTGCAATTAAATCTTTTTGTTTCTTGTTTTTATTTCACTAGTTATGTTTATGGAAAACCGCATTCTTAGTTCGTTGCTTGTGGGAAGACGCCCCACACCCGTGGTGGTTGCTCCTCCCCCTACTGAAATTGTGCCCTATAAAATACCAGCTGGTATTATCGATTATGTTTTGGCTAATCGTTATGCAGGAGACAGACATCCCGGTGAACACTTGCTATATCTGTCACAATTATGTTCATTATTTAAGCTTGCAGGTGTATCAAGGGAGTTTGTCATGAGTAAATTGTTCGCCGTATCACTTATAGATAAAGCTTCAGATTGGTATAAGCTTCTCGATAACTCGCACTTGCTTGATTGGCAAGAGCTTATGTCTCTCTTTTATACTAAGTTTTATCCTCTTCATGAAATTCATCGAGACAGGAACTATATCTATAACTTTAGGTCTCGTGACGGAGAAAGCATTGCTCAAGCTTGGGGGAGACTGAAAACGTTAATGCTAAAAAGTCCTAACCATGGGCTCCCCAAAGATGCTTATGTGGAGAGTAAGAGTACCTTTTTGCATGTGGATCATGGTAACAATGCTTTATGTGATGCTTATATTGTTGAGTTTATTCGTGATCCCACTGAAAATTATTATGAGAAGGGAACATATGCTTATAGATATTTCAATAATATCAAGTTCCCTCTCTTTATGTTGAAAGTTTTGAAGCTGCATTTGTTTTGTCTTCCTATGCTTATTGCTTTGTGCTTCAATGAATTATTCTATTGCAATATTCCTATGCATAGGAAGCATGTTAGGCTTAAATGTATTTGGTATTTGCTTCTTGATGCTCTCTTTTGTTCTTCAACTCTTATTCCTACGAGAGCATCATTAAAGTCTTAAGCCTATCTTTATGGCTATAAAGAAAGAGCTCTAGGGAGACAACCCTTGTTATCTTTGCTTTCAGTTTGATCTTTCAGTTTATAGTGGTCTTGATGTTTGTTACTACAGTAGCAACATCATTGCATCTTTACTTTTCAGCTTTGTGCCAAGTGTAGCCTCTGATTGCAAGAAAGTTCAAAAGTTGTGACGTGCTGTCCAGGAAACAGATTCTGTCCTTGGACAGAAAAATTCGTATAAAATCACCAGATCATCATTTTGGTCTGAATTTTTTCGACAGCGTGCTCTATATAATTGGCTTTCGGGCGTCTGTTCTGAGTTTTTTGATTTGAGTGGCAGAAGTGCCCCGAAAAAATTATTTACTACCTGCTGGTCTGTTTTTCACAGATTCTGTCCTGTTTTGCCTTTCCTTCGTTTTGCAAACCTTGAGCTTGCTTTTTCTTTGCAAAAACCTTTTGGCAATCTTGAGAAACAGTAGACCTTCAAGAATATCCTTATTTCCAGCAAGGAAAAATTATTTTATTAAGGGTACTAACCTCGCTAATCAGATTATGATGAGTCATGTATGAAGGGAGTTTTCAAGTGTGCGAGGGAAGATGATAAAAAGATTCAGGAGTGTCAAACGCTCAAGCTTGGGGATGCCCCCATGCACCCCCAAGAAATATTCAAGAAGACTCAAGCGTCTAAGCTTGGGGATGCCCCCGTGCATCCCCTTCTCCATCAACAATTATCAGTTCGTCTTTCGTTCCACTATATTTTTATCACTTCATGTGTTATGTGCTATGCTTGGAGCGTCTTGCTTTTAGTTTCCTTTTTAGTTTTCTTTAGCTTTGCTTGCTTTTCATAACGAGTTGGAACTCAGCCTTGTTTGTGTGGGAGAGAAACACGCTCCACTTCAACCTAGAACACAACATAGAATTTTCATGTCTATCTTTGTTGTGTGTGTTCTTTGTCTTTCAATAGCTACTGTCATGCTTAGCTCTTAGCTTTCACGCTTTACTATTTGAAGAGCTTTTGTTTAGTTGGTCGCTGGAACTCTCTTCAGTTATCATGCTTATCTTGTTAAGAGAGTTGGCTTCTGTTGCATTGGTTGATATGTCTATGATAAAAATGCTATGTGCATAATGGTGCTTAGTAGTTCATGTTTTCTTATGGTTAGTCTCAAATAGCTGGGGAGTTCTCAATGTGTTAATGGAGTACCAACATGATTTGTTTGCCTATGATGTGGTATGGTTTAGTGATATCTTCCTTCAAGAATTTATTTTGATTGACTTGGCATATGCTCACGCATACTTAAGACTGTAAAGAAAGTCTATCAAGCCTTGATGATCTTTAATTTCTGAGTAGCGATATAACTTCCATGCCCGATTCAATGTTGCTTTGTCGCTCTGCATGATTATGACCGTCATTGCTCTTTTAGTTGGTCGCTCCCAGTCTTTTGCTAACCTTCGCCTATACTAAGCGGACTGACTGCTTGTGCATCCAAATCCTTTTAAACCAGTTATGCCATATGAGTCCACCATACCTTCCTATACATGGTATTTACCTGCCATTCCTAACGAAGACTTTCATGTACCATCTCGAAATTAATCAAAAAAAAGCATTCCTCTTTTGTGCCTCTGTTTTAGTTCATGAGGAAGTAGTAGTTAATTCATGATCTTTTTAACTTGGACAAGCTTCACCCCGGGATTGCATGTCTAATGTGCAAACCCATAACACGAGAAGGAACTGGCATAGAGTGCGCCCGGCTCATTAAAAAATATACAACAAACAAACCCTCCTTCACGCTTTGTTCATGAGAAATCAGAAAACTTTGGCAGTGATAAACAAAGGAGATTAAGAGGATGTGATCGTCCTCATTCGGGAGCCGTTCCTCGAAACTTGTCCAGCTCAAGAAGTAATTGAGTTACCTGCTAGCATTCGTTGACGAAACATGCATATTCCAAAAAAAAAATTATTACCTCTGTTTTTAAAACTAAGAGCTCTGGTACATGTTTAGTTTTTGTTTCCGACCACGGGTTTTCAACCTTGCCAACAAAAGCCACGGTTCGAGAGTCTCCACCTTCTTTAAAGCACCAACTATTGAGAGCATGATTGTCATTCTCAGTGTAATGTGCATTGTCCCAAAGTACCATTGTCTTTTGCATGATTATGATATCGTTTATTCTGAAATCATTGTATCTAGTCGTCACTTAAACCTTGGAGGTGCCCTTGCATTTATGTTTTGCTTCACTAAAGGGGGCAAGCGAGGTACCACTTTATCATATTTGCACACCATGCTCATTACAAATCTATTTGAGTGTTTCAGTATCATATTGTAAAACTTTCAGTTCTTTGTGATTCTCTCATGAGGCAACTTAATTACTACAGATTCATTGTCTCAGTAATCACTTGTCATGTGATTGTGAAAAGTCCTTATATGGTTAATAGCATGTCACCACAGAAATTATGCTTGTTATCATTTACCTACTCGAGGACGAGCAGGAATTAAGCTTGGGGATGTTGATACGTCCAAAATGTATCTATAATTTCTGCTTGCTCCATGCCTCTTTTGTGTGATATTGCTATGATATTTATGCACTTCCGTACACTTTTGATCATATTTGGACTAACCTATTAACTCAGTGCACCCCAGTGCCAGTTTCTGTTTTCTGCTGTTTTTGTTTTTCAGGTTTTCCCATTACGTAAACTGCCAGAAAAATTCCGGGAAAAATATATAAAAAATCAGCGTTCCGGAAGCTTCCATGCGGCCAAAGTAGGGCCGGAAGGGGGCCACCAGGGCTCCAGGCGGCCTGCCCACGCGCCCCCCCCTCCTGGCCGCGCCGGGGGGGGGGGGGCGCCTGGGCCCCCCTTAGCTCCCCTGGCGACCCCCTTTGGCATATATTTACACCGCATCGCAGAAACCCTGATTCCAGACCCCTTTTCTCCAGACGCAATTCCGATCTCCGCCGCCATCGCCATCAAGCTTCGGGGGACCAGAATTCCTGTGCCGGCACCCTTCCGGGACGGGGAAGTGCCCCCGGATTCATCTCCATCGACGTTGCTTCCTCCCTCCATGATGCGGGAGTAGTTCCTCCTCGGGGCTGAGGTTTCTACCAGTAGCTATGTGGTTATCTCTCTCTCCCATGATGTGATCTTCGTTGTGATCATAGGCTATGTTAATCTAGGGTGATCCCATGATATTTCCCCTTCCTCTATGTATTGGATTGATGTACTCACTTGTCTTTATCTAGTATAATCCCCGAGACCAAGGTGACAGCGGTCTATTGGACATGGATTAGAAAAATATTTTCATGAGTGATTTCCTCTCTTGTGTGTTGATTGAAGATTGAGAGTCTCTTGGTGCTTGTCTTTGACTATCCTTTAGATATGTTGTGGTGATTGTGGGACTCTCTTTGGATGGCCGCGGTGACATTGGGAAATCCTTAGATTGAGAACTACGAACTTTGAGGTGTGCTTTTGTAGCCCTACATAATTCTCGTC
>LR738711.1:665904249-665930763 GCA_902687465.1 Secale cereale
CCACAAAGGAATGACCTCCGGGTGCGTCTCCATTGCATGTTTTATGGGAAATATCATGTGATTCGATTATGTTAATGTTGTTGGGAGTTGCCACTAGTGAAAGTATGAAGCCTAGGCCTTGTTTCCACCATTGCAATACCATTTGTGCTCACGTTTACCACTTGTTTGCTTGCTGCACTTTTTATTACAGATTTATATTACTTTGCTTTGCCACTCCTATCATCCATATTTTACCATCTCTTCGCCGAACTAGTGCACCTATACAACTCCTAGTTGTATTAGGTGTGTTGGGGACACAAGAGACTTCTTGTATCTTAGTTGCAGGGTTGCTTGAGAGAGACCATCTTCAACCTCTACTTCCCTGAGTTCGATAAACCTTAGGTCATCCACTTGAGGGAAATTGCTGCTGTCCTACAAACCTCTGCGCTTGGAGGCCCAACATAGTCTACAAGAGTAGAAGCATGTGTAGACATCACAGTGCCGTATTCCAGAAGACTTCTTCTCGATCTCTGGGCTGGAATACAGGGCGTTCCGGATTTCTCTTTGCCGGGGTGCCACAGGCTTGGTATCAGAGCAGGTCTAGCTGTAGGACGCCCTAGACCGCGTGAACGTTAGAAAACGGTAGTATAGAGTCTGGCTTGTTTATTGCATTTAGTTCTGCATTTGTTTGTTGCATAGCATGCATATAGCCTTAGTATTTGCTGCTAACAATTTATCTGGTAATTGTAGATGGCATTGGTTCGGATCCACCACAGCTCAGCCCCTGCATTTCTCCAGTTTTCTTTTCTTGCTCGTTCTCCGGTGTTTGGCATCATTTCTGTCCCAGCAGAGTGATGCCAAGTGATCTCGACACTGTTTGCAAAAATGGTGCTCAGGTATCGAGCCGAATTCCTTCCTTAAGCCCTATTTTTTCAGTGGTAGACATGCTTCTACCCCGGATCGTCCTTTTTCTTGTCATGTTGGCAACCCTTAATGGTCTTAGTCATGAAGAAAGGGCAATGCCAGTAGACTTAGTTTCCCCGCTATCCTTATTTCTTGGACGAGTACGGATATTTATTGTCAGCTTGATAATAATGAGGCAACGACCTTTGTGTCCTGCTACATGGTTACCAAGTACGTCCTCGCCTCCGAGCTAGTCCAGGTTGCTACCTAGCTAAGCTAGCACTTGGTGAAGCGTTGTTTACACCAATTCTTCCACACATTTATTCGTTCTCGTGCACATCGTCACATCATGCTAGATCGTACAACCGGAGATCCCGTGAGATTTGTGTGCTTAAGTAGGCCTGCATATTGTGTGAGTAGCAGTATTCTGTGATGTTGCTTGATTTTATATTATTGTTATGCTGGTGACCTTTTATTTTAGTCGTTTCTTTTGCTTCTTTCTTTGGGCCTTTGGTGTGGCATTATTTTCCCCTTATTAAAGTTGCTCGTCGACCGACATCAGACCCAAAGAATTAGGAAGGGATTCAAATACTTGGAAACTCAGATAAATAGAATGGAATTCTCAGCCGACTGCAGTGAAATGGGGAATATCTGATCTGAATGTTGATAATCAACTTTGCATCAGGGTGCACTCCTCACAATAGTACGGATAATCAAGAGTACCTCAGTATGCACTCTTCATAGCAGTAATGATCAAATCGGCAAAAAGATGAATTGTGTGCAAGATCAACAGTATATTATTAGTCAATGGTGATCAACAGCTGAAATATTAAGGTGGTATATATGTGGTAATCAGTCCACCTATCACAGCAAGAAGCTTCTGTTGTAATTAATCCAGTCTTCCCTCGCAAGCTATCAGAGAAGCTTCCAATGCAAGATTCCTCCATCTTCCTCCGTACGATACATGGATGACCTTCCCATGCCAGGTACTCTGTCTTCTTCAGTAAGCAACCGCAAAAGCTTCCAGCATAAGGTACCGAGGTTTTCCTAGCAAATCTTTAAGGGGGGAAGCTTCTGAAGCACGGTACCCAGTCTTCCTCAGCAAGATGATCTCGATGGTTTCCAGCATAAGCCATTCAATCGTCCTCAGTACGGCATTGTTGTAAGATGGTACATTGACAATTGACAACATATGGTAGTGCCATCATCAGATCCGCAACAGTTGGTTAGAAGCAAGAATCGGTCATAACACAAGGCTGCCTCAAGAATCAGATTCTCATATATATGTGAAGGAAGACAGATATACACCTCAGTGGGACAAAGGACTATGAAGATTGACGACACCAGTGAGCTCTGTACAAGTGCCTGTGAACCTGGAATATGATCCTGATGAGCCCTTGTCTACTTTTCTTCAATAAAGGCACAACGCCTGTGTTTTGAGCCGTTTTGGCCATTCAGGGTGGATGCCGACTTTCTTTCTCTCTCTTCAACAATTGTCACGAGTTCTGAGCTGCTTTCCGGCCATCTAGTACATCTGTTGAGTTTCTTTTTGTGATAGTGGCCCTATGCTTTGAGCTGTTTTTCGGCCATTTTAGGGAGCTGCCACTTTCTTTTTATCATCACGGTCTCATGCTCTGAGCCGCTTTTCGGCCGTCTTGAGCCATGGTTAAGTTATTTCAGTAATGTCCCAGATCTGAGTTGTAAAGACCGTTCTGGCGGCTACTGATTTATTTGCCAATTTCTTACAAGGGTTCAAGTGATCATTTCCCTATGATTATAACTTGAGAGACGATAAACCTGCCATTGAAGAAATGCTACATGCCAGGAGATAAGGATAAAGATACGCCTGTCAAAATAATTCCCCTGACAGGACTCATGGTCACGCGAAGAATTAAGACATATGGCCAAGCCCGCCACCGTCAGTCCAATCTGCGGATATTATCATATAAGGTCATATCCCTTTATGTTGGCCACGACAGGAGTCAGTAAAATATTTGGTACAGATCTGACACTCAAGACACTGGAACCAGTCACGATGATTCAGAAACTCCTGCAAGAAGTCAGAATACGTCAGGTGAACGGTTATGAACCGCCTCACTGTTTTAAACCTGGAGGACCTACAGTTAGTTGGGAAACACAATGCAAGAAAAAAAAATATTGGTTGTCCACCAGGGAAATCTATTCACAACTTCATGAAAGGTTGTCAGTGCTGGATGACACACCCCTCAGAAATCACTCTTGGACTTGTGGGACGGACATATGCATCAGTCATGATAATCTAACACACTCAGCTAAGTCAACAGGAATAAAAATAAATTGGAGCCAGTATAAGCATGAACATGTGAGGTAAGATCCGTCAGCATATGGATACAATAAAGCAAACCACCCTGAGCCACACAAACAGTCAGATGAAATTTAGTGGGAACAATGAATAAACGAAAAAGGATACCCGAGTTGGAAACGGTTTCCTCAAGATTGTATATTCATACTTGTTCCCTGCACAACCAAATCTCTAGGACGAGATTTCTTTAATGGGGGAAGGTTTGTCACAGCCTGATTTTTTGGCCCTTTCTTTTTGTTTTGTTTTTCTGAGGTTTTTGCTTGAGTTTTCTTTTTCCATGGCTATGTGGTCTGGAAACTGAAGAAGAGGACCTCTTCTTTCTTTCCAGAGTGGCTTGTCATCCTCAGACCCATCCCTAGACCTTTCCATTTTCACCTTGGACCAAATCCCACTATTCTTTTTATTGGGAATATTCCTTTTCTACTAAAGGAATCACCCTGTCTGCCCTAGATTGTGAAGCAACCTATATTTCCATCACTCCTAAAATTCCCAAATAATTCTCATAAATTTTTGGGTCATATCTTCATCAAATATGGCAAAACATTTCCTTGCCATGTTCAAAAATAATCCTCCAATATTAATTTTCCTATTCTGCCCTAAATGGCACATTGTGAAGCAAGTGCTATTTATCTTTGCCCAATTGACCCCGAACTCTTTGGACACCTTTTTATGTCCATATAATTACCTCATGCCAAAATTCTACTTCATTTGCCTAGTAAATATTCCTGAGCAATTTTTCAAAGTTTCTGTCGGACAGAAAGCCATTGTGAAGGAAGTACAAGCTAGGCATATCAAAATGAGTTGAAATTTTTGTATGACCTCTATATCATCAAATAAGGGCCCTGCACCAAATTTGAGCTCATTCCTTGCATCCATGAGGGCACACTTTCAAATCTTTGTTTCTGTCCAAAAATTCAGTTTGTGAAGCAAGTATATTTTATCTTGCTCCATTGTGGCTGCCAAGTTTTCTAGGCCATCTATTATCCATATAATCTCCGTCCACCAAGTTTAGCTCAATTTGTTAATCCAATTGCCCTGTACATTTTTTTCCCAGTTTCTATCCAGAATGAAGCTGTGCGAAGCAAGTGCCACTTTGGTATTTCCAAATGGCATGAAACTGTTACAGAAGCTTCATGTCACCAAATAACCCTGCCATGTTCATTTTCAGCCCAAGTAGACTCACCATGTGAGTGCATCATCCAACTCTCATTTCTGGACAAGATTTGGCAGTTACAAAGCATCTATATTAAATCTTTATCCCAATCTTCTCAAAATTACCAGGATGAAAGCCCTTCTTTACCTCAACCTCGCAGACAAACTCTTTGCTTCCAAACTCCTTCATGTTGATCAGCAGTTCTCACCCAAGTTTACTACAGTAAACTTCAGAGGAGGATTACCATTTAACCATAGCCCCCCAGATCAAGACATGGCCTCAACAGTGCTCTATCTTGGACGGACACCAGGCTAGACACCAATTCCCTCCCTCTCGTGAGCTCCCTGTGCATTGTCCCGTGGTGACCGTGTAGCTGGCATGCAATTCACACGCTCTGCGCGCAGTGGCCGCGTCCAGAGCGTCGTTTGCACTTTGGCCTCTCTCCCTCTCGTCGGCTTCGCGCGCGTGAGCATGTCCAGCGTCTTCATATCGTCGTCGATGTTCCTCTGGACCCATCTCCCCCTCCGACAGTTTCCTCACCGCCGCAAGCCGCCGCGCGCCCACGGGCGAACAGAGGCGGTTTGGCTCGGAGCTCGCCGTCGTCATCCTCCCTGCACCTCCTTTGGCCTCCTCCTCCGCGTGAGCTCTTCCCCCTGTGCCTCCCTCGTCGCCTGCCCTCGAGCTCGAACGTGTGCACACGCGTCCGCGACGCCGGACACGCGTCGGCGACGACGCCAGCTCGGCCTCCTCGCCCCACGGCTATATAAGCCCACCCCGAGGCCCCTCGACCTCACCACTCGCCTCCTGCACCTCCACTACCCCTCCCCAGCCTCTCAACCGAGCTCGATGAGCTCTCATTCCCTCCCATCGCTACCATGGCCGCCCTTCGGGTGCGCCTAAATTCCGTCCACCCGAACCCTCCCTCATCATTCTTTCACCACCAGAACACTCCACGGACCTCCTGGAGCATACCCATGTCTTCGCCTCGTCCCCGGAGCAGCTCGTGGCGCCGCCCCCGTCTCTGGCCGAAGCCCCGTTCGCTGCAGCCGCAGCTCTTCTCGACGCCGACCTCCCCGGAGTGTCTGGATGGTCCAGGACGGCGCGGCTAGGCATGCTGATCTCGCCGGTGGGTAGCACGGCACGGGAGGTGGACGGAGTCGCCGGTGGTCGTCGTCGGGGCGGCCGGCCTCGTCTCTGCCTCAGCGCGTCATCGGGAAGAAGAAGAAGGAGCCAGGAGGAGAGAGCTGGATAAGGTGGGTCCCACCTGTAAGCCTCTAAGCCACCTGGCCCCGCCTTGCCACCCTGGATAAGTGGAGGCGTATTCTTCAGAATATGTCTTCCCAGCTGGAAAGCTCGTTTAATTCCGTTTCGGCCTTAAATATGTTTCCTCTTCTCTTAAAGCGTATTTCCTCTATGTTTCAGACAGGAATGCGTTTTCCCTCAAGCGAAGACGTATTATCTAAAGTACACTTTCTGTTTTTCTATCCAGGCCTAGTTTGTAAATATTTTTCTTACAGATAGGTCCCTGGCAGAAAACACATCATATCTTTTTGCTCAAAAGTCCAAATGAGGTGAATCCAAAGCCCACTTCTTCGTTTCGTCGAGCCTGTTCTGTTGGCATCATTTTCATTATGTTTCAGCATTCTGAAAATGACCATTTTGCCCTTGCCGTTAACCAGCCTCTTTCGAGAGAGATGTGTTTCCAGCAAATCCCTCTTCGATGTTTCCGCACGTTGTCCCGGTGATTTCTTCATCCCCAGGGAAGCCACAATACCCACTTGCATGATAGTCATGCATTAGCCATGGTTTTCAACTTGAATATTTATTAAATGATTGCTTGTTTAAAATGTGGTTATCGTTGTTTCTGTAATGCTTCGGGGTTAATGTTTATTTTCTTGTTATGTTGTTATGCACCTGGTTATCATGCCCTGCTGGTGGCTATTATTCCTTTCATATGTTTATGATTCCTAGTAGTACATGTTGATGTCGGTGATGGTCTTCGATGCATGACTGACGTCTGCCACGAGTACCGTTGTTATGCATGTTCCTTTGCATCCAGTTAGTTAAATGCTTGCATGTTGGTATTGTTGATATGTTCTTGCATGATGTTTATTGTTGATGTTAGTGGTCATGCTATGTTTCGGAGAAGTATGTACTTATGATGTTCATGCTAGTCATTATGCCATGCTTATGATTCATTGTTGATATGGTGGATAGTTAGGTGGTTCTCTCATGATTATGTTGATATTCATGCTCATGCATTGTAATTGCATCATGTATTTTATCATGGCTCAGCATATTTGCATTCAAGTTTAACTGGATTAAATTGAACTTGAACAACTGTTGGCTGAGTCATGGTGCCACCATATCGAACTGACCAGTGCAACCACGCTTACCTTAATGGGAAGGTCCTAACTGGGTCTATTGTCATGCCTCTCGCCAATGCCTCCAAAGAGGTAAGGTTATGGGAGTGGGGTACCTTGCCCGGTAAGCAGACATAACCTTGTGTTTCCGTTGTTGTTTATTGGATCCGGGTCCCCGTTTGGGACCGTTTATGTTTGGCCACGACGGTGGTCATTGTGTGTTTGGTAGACATGGGGCCACCCAGGACTAGCCCAGTGGGGAAATGAGTCGGAGTCGCCAGGAGAGTGTCACAGCAGTAGATCGGTTTTGTCAAAACGCCGTTGGTCCACCCGAATGGGAGTGCGAGGCCATGGGTTCCGTGGTGTGGGTACAGTGTACTAACCTTTGCATAGTGTATATTAAATCTATCGATAGCCGCGCCCGTCGATAAGGGCCCAGTTTGTAGTCGGTCACACTATGTGTCAACAGTGATAATAATAATGTGCTTAATAACAACTCCGGTTCGATGACCAGTTAAGTTGGTTGTGATCGCCGGAAAGATCACCATTTGAAATCCAGTGTTGGTCATGGTTGTGATCGCTGGAAGGATCACCATGGTATCGAGGATACCGAGTTGTTGGATATTTGTGATGTTGTGCGAGAATCGTGGGTAAAGATCAAGCTCCTTGTAGTCATTTGATGATTACTATGGTATTGTTTATACCAAGCTTGATTTGATCCTGAGATGGTCGTATAATGTCCGAGGTTGGTAAGTGATGCATGTGAGGTAACCCGAACAGAATAAATGGTGCATGTAGTGTCATCATGTTGCATGCTAGTATCATCAGATTTATATGTTCATGCCATGCTCATATTGTCTAGCTGTATCATGTTGTTCATGCTATGTTATCCTGATGATCTCATGATAATTCCTGATTGACCTGTAATTGCCATGTTGTTGTTTGTCTTGAATGCTTCTAGCTATTGTGAGCTTGCAAGTACATTCCATGTACCGACCTAGCGTGTCATGCCAGCTTGCAGGTCGTGCCTGGATTGCTTGCTTGTTTGGTGTTGTTGCCGTGTTCGCGAGCTAGGATAAACGTTCCAGCCAGAGTCCCTGCGGATTGGACTCCATCATCGCTGTTCGTTGTTCCGCTGCCAGTAGTTGTTCCGCTGCTTTAAGTTGTTATCTTGCTTGTATTGAGCAACCGTGGTTGGCGTAGTGTCGTCGTACCAATGCGATTCATTGTAATATCGGAACCCTTTTAATCATATTCATGTTGTAATAGAGAGCTGGTTTGTTCTATACTAAGCAGTGTCGTATTCCAGAAGACTTCTCCTTGATCTCTAGGCTGGAATATGGGGCGTTCCGGTTTTCTCTGAGCCGGGGTGCCACAGGCTTGGTATCAGAGCAGGTCTGGCTGTAGGACGCCCTAGACCGTGTGAACGTTAGAAAACGGTATTATAGAGTCTGGCTTGTTTATTGCATTTGGTTGCTGCATTTGTTTGTTGCATAGCATGCATATAGCCTTATTATTTGCTGCTAACGATTTATCTGGCGAGTGTAGATGGCATCGGTTCGGATCCACTATAGCTCAGCCCCTGCATTTCTCCAGTTTTCTTTTCTTGCTCATTCTTCGGTGTTTGGCGTCATTTCTATCCCAGCAGAGTGATGCCAAGTGATCTTGACACTGTTTGCAAAAATGGTGCTCAGGTATCGCGCCGAATTCCTTCCTTCAGCCCTATTTTTTTGGTGGTAGACATGCTTCTACCCCGGATCGTCCTTTTTCTTGTCGTGTTGGCAACCCTTAATGGTCTTAGTCATCAAGAAAGGGCAATGCCAGCAGACTTAGTTTCCCCGCTATCCTTATTTCTTGGATGAGTACGGATATTTTCTGTCAGCTTGATAATAATGTGGCAACAACCTTTCTGTCCTGCTACATGGTTACCAAGTACGTCCTCGCCTCCGAGCTAGTCCAGGTTGCTACCTGGCTAAGCTAGCACTTGGTGAAGCGTTGTTTACACCAATTCTTCCACACATTTATTCGTTCTCGTGCACATCTTCACAGCATGGTCGATCGTAGAACCGGAGATCCCGCGAGATTTGTGTGCTTAAGTAGGCATGCATATTGTGTGACTAGCAGTAATGTGTGATGTTGCTTGATTTTATATTTTTAGTATGCTGCTGTGCTTTTATTTTAGTCGTTTATTTTGCTTCTTTCTTTGGGCCTTCGATGTGGCATTATCTGATCTGACCCGAAGAATCGGGAAGGGATTCAAATACTTGGAAACTCAGATAAATAAAATGGAATTCTCAGCCGACTACAGTGAAATGGGGAATATCTGATCTGAATGTTGATAATCAACTTTGCATCAGGGTGCACTCCTCACAATAGTACGGATAATCAAGAGTACCTCAGTATGCACTCTTCATAGCAGTAATGATCATATCGGCAAAAAGATGAATTGTGTGCAAGATCAACAGTATATTATCAGTCAAAGGTGATCAACAGCTGAAATATTAAGGTGGTATATATGTGGTAATCGGTCCACCTATCACAGCAAGAAGCTTCTGTTGTAATCAATCCAGTCGTCCCTTGCAAGCTACCAGAGAAGCTTCCAATGCAAGATTTCTCCATCTTCCTCCGTACGATACATGGATGACCTTCCCGTGCCAGGTACTCTGTCTTCTTCAGTAAGCAACCGCAAAAGCTTCCAGCATAAGGTACCGAGTTTTCCCTAGCAAATCTTTAAGCGGGGAAGATTCTGAAGCACGGTACCCAGTCTTCCTCAGCAAGATGCTCTCGATGGTTTCTAGCATAAGCCGTTCAATCGTCCTCAGTACGGCATTGGTGTAAGATGGTACATTGAGAATTGACAGCAGATGGTAGTGCCAGCATCAGATCCGCAACAGTTGGTTAGAAGCAAGAATCGGTCAGAACACAAGGCTGCCTCAGGAATCAGATTCTCATATATATGTGAAGGAAGCTAGATATACACCTCAGTGGGACAAAGTACTATGAAGATTGACGACAACAGTGAGGTCTGTACAAGTGCATGTGAACCTGGAATATGATCCTAATGAGTCCTTGTCTACTTTTCTTCAGTAAATGCACCACGCCTGTGTTCTGAGCCGTTTTGGCCATTCAGGGTGGATGCCAACTTTCTTTCTCTCTCTTCAACAATTGTCACGAGTTCTGAGCTGCTTTCGGGCCGTCTCGTACATCTGTTGAGTTTCTTTTTGTGATAGTGGCTGATACGTCTCCAACGTATCTACTTTTTCAAACACTTTTGCCCTTGTTTTGGACTCTAACTTGCACGATTTGAATGGAACTAACCCGGACTGACGCTGTTTTCAGCAGAACTGCCATGGTGTTGTTTTTGTGCAGAAATAAAAAGTTCTCGGAATCGCCAGAAAATCAACGAAGATTTTTTTTCCAGAAAATATAAAAAATACTGGCAAGAAGATCCACACCTGGGGGCCCACGGGCCGTCCTCGAGGGTGGGGGGCGCGCCCCCCTGCCTCGAGGGCAGCCCGTTGCCCCACCGACGTATCCCCATGTCCTATATATTCCGTTTCGTGGAGAAAAAAAATCAAGGAGAAAGAATTATCGCGTTTTACGAGACGGAGCCGCCGCCATGCCCTAATCTCTCTCGGGAGGGCTGATCTGGAGTCCGTTCGGGGCTCTGGAGAGTGGAGATCGTCGCCATCGTCATCATCAACCTTCCTCCATCACCAATTCCATGATGCTCACCGCCGCGTGTGAGTAATTCCATCATAGGCTTGCTGGACGGTGTTGGGTTGGATGGGATCTATCATATAATCGAGTTAGTTTTGTTAGGGTTTGATCCCTAGTATCCACTATGTTCTGAGATTGATGTTGCTATGACTTTGCTATGCTTAATGCTTGTCACTAGGGCCCGAGTGCCATGATTTAAGATCTGAACCTATTATGTTTCCATGAATATATGTGTGTTCTTGATCCTATCTTGCAAGTCTATAGTCACCTACTATGTGTTATGATCCGGCAACCCCGAAGTGACAATAATCGGGACCACTCTCGGTGATGACCATATTTTGAGGAGTTCATGTGTTCACTATGTGTTAATGCTTTGGTCCGGTACTCTATTAAAAGGAGGCCTTAATATCCCTTAGTTTCCAATAGGACCCCGCTGCCACGGGAGGGTAGGACAAAAGATGGCATGCAAGTTCTTTTCCATAAACACGTATGACTATATTCGGAATACATGCCTACATTGCATTGATGAAATGGAGCTAGTTCTGTGTCACCCTAGGTTATAACTTCTACATGATGAATTGCATCCGACGTAATTTCCCATGAACGATCCAATGCCTACGAGCTTTACCTATATTGCTAGTTGCTATTTACTTTTCCGCTGTTATTATCACCAGAACTACAAAAACATTATCTTTACTTTTATTGCTGCTACCACCACTATCATATTACTGTGCTACTAAACTATCTTGCTGCAGATACTAAGTTTCCAGGTGTGGGTGAATTGACAACTCAGTTGCTAATACTTAAGAGTATTCTTTGGCTCCCCTTGTGTCGAATCAACAAATTTGGGTTTAATACTTTACCCTCGAAAACTGTTGTGATCCCCTACACTTGTGGGTTATCAAGACTATTTTCTGGCGCCGTTGCTGGGGAGCATAGCTCTATTCTTTAAGTCACTTGGGATTTATATCTGCTTATCACTATGAAGAATTTGAAGGACTCAAAAACCAAGATCTTACCCTCAACTACGAGGGGAGGTAAGGAACTGCCATCTAGCTCTGCACTAGATTCTCCTTCTGTTATGAGTAAACTTGCGACACCTACTCCTGCTATTGAATCTGATATGTCATATGTTCTTGATGATGCTACTTCTGCTATGTACGATGAAACTACCTCTATGCCTGATACTGTGCCACTAGGTGAATTTCTAGATGAACAAATTGCTAAGGTTAGGGAGAGTGCAAATGTTGATGATATTTATGGAAGTGATGATGAAACTACTCCCAATGGATATGAATTGCCTGTTGTGCCTGAGGGTTATGTTATGGATGAAGAAACTGCTAGAGACTTTCTTGCTTGCAATGATAGATATGATCTTAAGAAATTATTAGCTAAGTTGAAAGAAAAGTCCTTGAATGCTAGAATGAAACATGACCCTGCTTTTGCTACTTCACCTATATGTGTCACTGATAAGGATTATGAATTCTCTGTTGATCCTGAGTTAATTACTTTGGTTGAATCTGATCCTTTCCATGGCTATGAGTCTGAAACAGTTGTGGCACATCTTACCAAGTTGAATGATATAGCTACCCTATTTACCAATGATGAAAAGATTCGCTACTACTATATCCTTTTATTTCCGTTCTCGTTAAAGGGTGATGCTAAGACTAGGTTTAATTCTCTTGATCCTGGTTGTGTGCGTAGTCCCGAGGATATGATGTATTACTTTTCTGCTAAATATTTCCCCGCTCATAAGAAACAAGCTGCCTTACGGGAAATATATAACTTTGCTCAAACTGAAGAAGAGAGTCTCCCACAAGCTTGGGGGAGGCTTCTCCAGTTACTTAATGCTTTGCCTGATCATCCTATTGAGATGCATGGTATACTTGATCTCTTTTATAATGGACTAACCGATGCTTTCAGAGACCACCTGGGTAGTTGTGCTGGTTGTGTTTTCAGGGAAAGAACAGTTGATCAAGCTGAATTACTATTGAATAATATGCTAGCCAATGAAAATAATTGGACACTTCCTGAACCAGCCCCTAAGCCAACTCCGAAGAAAAGAGGTGTTCTATTTCTCAGTCCCGAAGATATGCAAGAGGCAAAGAAATCCATGAAAGAAAAAGGTATTAAAGCTGAAGATGTTAAGAATTTACCGCCTGTTGAAGAAATACATGGTCTTGATAACCCGACACAGGTAGTAAAGGTAAATTCTCTTTATAGATTTGATGAAAGTGATATTCCTCGTTATAAGTCTGCTAGCCAATGCTTAGATGAGTTTCACAATTTTATTGTGAAACAAGAAAACTTCAGTGCTTATGTTAGTAGACAATTACAACACAATGCTCATATGATTGAACGCTTGAGTGATTATATGTCTAGTGCTGAAGATGAACTGAAACTTATTAGTATACATGCTTCTATGGTTACCACTCAAGTAGAACAAGGTCTTAAAGCTCAGAATGATTTGCTCAATGAATTGAATAGTAAGAACAATGACTATGCTGTTAGAGTTGCAACTAGAGGTGGTAAAGTGACTCAGGAACCTCTGTATCCTGAAGGCCACCCTAAGAGAATTGAGCAAGATTCTCAGAGAGCTAATTTAGATGCACCTAGTTCTTCTAAGAAGAAGAAAAAGAAAAATGATAGAAATTTGCATGCTTCTAGTGAACCTGTAGCTCATCCACTTGAGAATCCCAATGATATATCTGTTTTTGATGTTGAGACGCAATCTGGTAATGAACATGAACCCAATGATAATATTAATAATGATGTTCATGCTGATGCTCAACCTAGCAATGATAATGATGTAGAGATTGAACCTGCTGTTGATCTTGATAACCCACAATCAAAGAATCAACGCTATGATAAGAGAGACTTTGTTGCTAGGAAGCACGATAGGGAAAGAGAACCATGGGTTCAGAAACCCATGCCTTTTCCTCCGAAACCGTCCAAGAAAAAGGATGATGAGGATTTTGAACGCTTCGCTGAAATGATTAGACCTATCTTTTTGCGTATGCGTTTGACTGATGTGCTTAAAACAAATCCTTATGCCAAGTACATGAAAGATATTATTACCAACAAAAGAAAGATACCTAATGTAGAAATCTCCACCATGCTTGCCAATTACACTTTTGAGGGTGGAATGCCTAAGAAATTAGGAGATCTAGGAGTACCTACTATACCTTGCTCCATTAAGAGAAACTATGTTAAAACTGCTTTGTGTGATCTTGGAGCCGGTGTTAGTATTACGCCTCTCTCTTTATATCGTAGACTTGACTTGAGTAAGTTGACACCTACTGAAATATCTTTGCAAATGGCTGATAAATCAACTGCTATACCTGTCGGTATTTGCGAGGATGTGCCTGTTGTAGTTGCAAATGTTACTATTTGAACGGACTTTGTTATACTTGATATTCCCGAGGATGATAGTATGTCTATTATTCTTGGAAGACCTTTTTTGAATACTGCAGGGGCTGTTATTGATTGCAACAAAGGCAATGTCACTTTTCATGTCAATGGTAATGAGCATACGGTACACTTTCCGAGGAAACAACCTCAGGTTTTTAGTATCAACTATATTGGAAAAACTTCAACTATTACTATTGGAGGTTTTGAGTTTCCTATTCCTACTATCAAGAAGACATTCTTATTGTTGGGGACATACATATCCCCATTGAGGTAACATAGTGTTATTCGAAAATTCTCCGGTTTCATGTTACTCGAAAAGAGTTTATTAACAAGACCTGATCAACCTTGTTAATGGATTCCTTTTGATGAACATGGGATAGGTGAATCTAGATAGCACAAACCTTCTGTACCCTCCTTTACTTTCTGTTAATTAGGTTAAATAAAACAAAAGTAGCATTATCTGTCTGTTTCCAGACTTATCCAGGCAATAAAAAATATCCCGAAAATAAAATTTCTCCAAATGCCATGAAAATGAAATATGATTTTTTCTAGAATATTTAAAAAAATATGGCACTGAACACACAGCGAGGGGAGCCAGCACGTGGCCTCGAGGGCACAGGGCGCCCCCTTGCCTTGAGGGCCCCACGTGGCCCCCCTCCACTTATCCTTTCACCCATTCCCTTCTCCTTCCTACCAAAAAAATCCCCAGCCAGCTCAAACCCGAGTCCTAGCTCATTTTGCTGCCATTTTCGATCTCCTTGCTCAAAGCACCATTCACCAAACTGTTTGGGGAGATTGTTCCTTGGTATGTGACTCCTCCATTGGTCCAATTAGTTTTTGTTCTAGTGCTTTATTTGTTGCAAATTTGTGATGTTGTGGTGACCTTGTTCTTGAGCTTGCATGTCAATTTTTCTTGGTACCAAGTAGTTCTAATGCATGATATAGCTTCCGGGCACTTATAGGAGTTGTTGCTATCAATCTTGTTGAGTTAGGTTAACTTTTGCTGTGAGTTACTAAAAATTTCAGAAAATTTCAGAAAAATGTTTAGAAAAAACTTCCAAGGTGGTCCTTCAAGGAAGCACGGACCAAGGCTCGCGTTCCGTGAGCCGGATGATGAACCACCGAGGGATGCTGATGTGTGGCCTTGTGAATGGCCGTCAGATGAATTTATGAGTCAAGTGGGCATCAAAGATGAATTTTATGCATATGTGCGTAACGCCGACCTCGAGGAGTTCATGCAAGATAAGTGCCTCCAGTACCGTGGCTTAACTGATAGCTTTGTGAGAAGGTTTAAATTTTCATCTTCACGTAATTCTCACACTGTCTTGTTTGATCTATATGATAAATCTTATACCGTGGACTTAGAGGATTTTAATGAAGCCTGCAAGCTCCCACAGTGGGGCAGTATGAGTGATCCTCGTAAATCTGAATTTAGAGAATTTCTTGCTAGTATTACAGTGGGGGAATCTAGGGACATCACACAAGCCACCACGGGGAGCATACATTTTCCTGCTATTCATTACTTTGCTCTCTTTATCGGTAGATGCATAAATGGTAAAGATGAGGCTTGTCACATGTGTGTCCCTGATCTTAGCATTCTCAGGAGTGATGTACTAGGTGATAGGTAATATAATCTGGGAGCTATTGTTGCACGTAGGCTACACCATATTGGTTCTAATGGAGATTTATTTGGTGGGATCTATGCTACTCGCATAGCCCGCTACCTTGGTGTGTCTGTGCACCCTTATGATAACCCCTTACCTACTGTTTATTTAGACTGTAATGCTATGGCTAGTCACTGGTTTATAGAGTGGGATAATCAAACTCTCAAATATCGACTAATCTTTAACCGGCAGCATGCCATCCCTATTGTTCTCCATGCCCCTACTTTGTTTAACTTTCAGGAAAAAGGAAGACACACTATAACTATGGAGGAGGCAAATGCCTATTATAACATGACGGAGGCAAACCGCCTTCAAGCTGCAGCTCAGCAGGCAGCAACTGCTGCATCTCAGTACGACCCCAACTACAACTTTGGATATCCGTCAGGCCAGTACTGGCCATAGACCAACTTAGGCCAAAAGCCTAAGCTTGGGGGAGTACGTGTTTCTCACCGACTTACATTCATGTTCACAAACTTATTCTAGCTGTCGGTGCTCACACTATTTCACTGTACCATCCATGCTTAGTTTAAATTTCTTTTTCTTAGTCTTTTTCTTATGTGCTAGAAAAACCCAGAAAAAAAAATATTAGTTGTAGCTTCTATCCAGTTTATTTTCTTTGCCTGTAGTAGTAACTAAAAATGAAAAACCCAAAAAGATTTCCCATTCTTCTTTTGCTTGTTGGGAGCTTTCCCGTGTAAATAGTTTCTTTTCTTTTCCTTAGGGGTTAAGAGTAGAAGACCATGATTGAAAATGCTTAGCGGCTCTCACATGCTTTGTTGTTGATTTAACCTTGAGCCATATTACCTTGTCTTCTCTCTTGTATTAAATGTTTGTAGATTCCAGCTTAGTCCAGTGCACGTGCACTATTATTATTTTCCACACCGTTCTGTCGTGCGAGTGAAAGGCAATAAGGATGATATATGATGAACTAATTGAGATGAGAAAAGCTGCTATGAACTCAACCTCTCTTGTTTTTGTAAATATGATTGCTCGTCGTTCTTGATTCAGCTTGTTATGAATAAAACATGTTTGCAATGACAATTAGAGATCATAGCTGCTTATGCCATGCTTAATTAGCTGAGAGTTTATAATGGTCTATCTTGCGTGCCAACTTGATATTAAAATGGTTGTGATGTGGTATGATGGGTGGTATCCTCCTCTGAATGATTTAAGTGACTTGACTTGGCACATGTTCACGCATGTAGTTGAAACAAATCAACATAGCCTTTACGATATTTATGTTCATGGTGATTTATATCCTACTCATGCTTGCATTCATTGTTGATTAATTTTAATGCATGTTCATGACCGTTGTTGCTCTCTAGCTGGTCGCTTCCCAGTCTTATTCTAGCCTTCACCTGTACTAAGCGGGAATACTGCTTGTGCATCCACTTCCATAAACCCCAAAGTTATTCCACATGTGTCCACCATACCTTCCTATATGCGGTATTTACCTGCCGTTCCAAGTAAATTTGTATGTGCCAAACTCTAAACCTTCAAACGAAATTCTGTTTTGTATGCTCGAACAGCTCATGCATCAACTAGGGATGTCTATATCTTCCATGCTAGGTGGGTTATTCTCACGATGAGTGGACTCCGCTCATCATTCACAAGAAAATGGCTGGTAACCGGGATGCTCAGTCCCATGCTCTAAATCATAATAATTAAACAAAACTTCCCCAGGGCTGTTGCTTGTTTGGACGGTAACCCGTGGTTTCGGCTGGCCGTGGAGTGTGCTTGTTGGTGGTTGGGGGAGTATAAACTTTACCATTCTGTTTGGGAACCGCCTATAATGTGCGTAGCATGGAAGATATTGAGATTCTTGGTTGCTACGTTGACAATGAAAGTATACCACTCAAAATGTTATTCAATCTCTATTTAAAAATCGAGCTCTGGCACCTCTAAAAATCCCTGCTTCCCTCTGCGAAGAGCCTATCTATTTACTTGTATGCAGAGTCATCATCCTCTTATCAAAGAGCACCAGTAGGGGAGCACCTCTATCGTTGCATGTATTACTATTAATTTGCATTGAGTATGATCATGACTGGATCTCTTTTACCATGAATTACAATGTCTAGTCAGTCCTTGATCTTTAAAGGTGCTCTGCATTTATGTTTTGCGGTCTCAGAAAGGGCTAGCGAGATACCATCCTGTTATATCATATCATGATTGTTTTGAGAAGTGTTGTCATCCGAGGTTTATTATTATTGCTCGCTAGTTGATTATGCCATTGATGTGAGTAGCCTTGAGACCTGAAAGTTATTGTGAATGTGGTTAGTTCATGATCTTGTTGAAAACCTCAATACTATCTTACATGTTTACAACAACAAGAGCAAACAGAGTTTGTCAAAGTTTTTGTTTATCACTTTCAGTTTATCAACTGAATTGCTTGAGGACAAGCAAAGGTTTAAGCTTGGGGGAGTTGATACGTCTCCAACGTATCTACTTTCCCAAACACTTTTGCCCTTGTTTTGGACTCTAACTTGCATGATTTGAATGGAACTAACCCGGACTGACGTTGTTTTCAGCAGAACTGCCATGGTGTTGTTTTTGTGCAGAAATAAAAAGTTCTCGGAATCGCCTGAAAATCAACGGAGATTTATTTCAGAAAATATAAAAAATACTGGCAAGAAGATCCACACCTGGGGGCCCATGGGCCGTCCTCGAGGGTGGGGGGCACACCCCCCCTTCTCAGGGGCGCCCTCCTGCCTCGAGGGCTGCCCGGTGCCCCACCGACGTATCCCCAGGTCCTATATATTCCGTTTCGTGGAGAAAAAAAATCAAGGAGAAATAATTATTGCGTTTTACGAGACGGAGCCGCCGCCAAGCCCTAATCTCTCTCGGGACGGCTGATCTGGAGTCCGTTTGGGGCTCCAGAGAGTGGAGGTCATCGCCATCGCCATCATCAACCTTCCTCCATCACCAATTCCATGATGCTCATATCCGTGTGTGAGTAATTCCATCGTAGGCTTGCTGGACGGTGATGGGTTGGATGGGATCTATCATGTAATCGAGTTAGTTTTGTTAGGGTTTGATCCCTAGTATCCACTATGTTCTGAGATTGATGTTGCTATGACTTTGCTATGCTTAATGCTTGTCACCAGGGCCCGAGTGCCATGATTTCAGATCTGAACCTATTATGTTTCCATGAATATATGTGTGTTCTTGATCCTATCTTGCAAGTCTATAGTCACCTACTATGTGTTATGATCCGGCAACCCCGAAGTGACAATAATCGGGACCACTCTCGGTGATGACCACAGTTTGAGGAGTTCATGTATTCACTATGTGTTAATGCTTTGGTCCGGTACTCTATTAAAAGGAGGCCTTAATATCCCTTAGTTTCCAATAGGACCCCGCTGCCGCGGGAGGGTAGGACAAAAGATGTCATGCAAGTTCTTTTCCATAAGCATGTATGACTATATTCGGAATACATGCCTACATTGCATTGATGAACTGGAGCTAGTTCTGTGTCACCCTAGGTTATAACTTCTACATGATGAATTGCATCCGACATAATTTCCAATCACCGATCCAATGCCTACGAGCTTTACCTATATTGCTAGTTGCTATTTACTTTCCCGCTGCTAATATCACAAAAACTACAAAAACTTTATCTTTACTTTTATTGCTTCTACCACCACTGTCATATTACTGTGCTACTAAACTATCTTGCTGCAGATACTAAGTTTCCAGGTGTGGCTGAATTGACAACTCAGTTGCTAATACTTAAGAGTATTCTTTGGCTCCCCTTGTGTCAAATCAACAAATTTGGGTTTAATACTTTACCCTCGAAAACTGTTGCGATCCCCTACACTTGTGGGTTAATAGTGGCCCTATGCTTTGAGCTGTTTTTCGGCCATTTTAGGGAGCTGCTACTTTCTTTTTCTCAACACGGTCTCATGCTCTCAGCCGCTTTTCGGCCGTCTTGAGCCATGGTTGAATTATTTCAGTAATGTCCCAGATCTGAGTTGTAAAGACCGTTTTGGAGGCTACTAATTCATTTGCCAACTTCTTACAAGGGTTCAGGTGATCATTTTCCTGTGATTAAAACTTGAGAGACGATAAACCTGCCATTGAAGAAATGCTACATGCCAGGATATAAGGATAAAGATACGCCTGTCAAAATAATTCCCCTGATAGGACTCATGGTCACGCGAAGAATTAAGAGATATGGCCAAGCCCTCCACCGTCAGTCCAATCTGCGGATATTATCATATAAGGTCATATCCCTTTATGTTGGCCACGACAGGAGTCAGTAAAATATTTGGTACAGATCTGACACTCAAGACACTGGAACCAGTCAAGATGATTCAGAAACTCCTGCAAGAAGTCAGAATACGTCAGGTGAACGGTTATGAACCGCCTCACTATTTTAAACCTGGAGGACCTACAGTTAGTTGGGAAACACAATGCTAAAAAAAAAGATTGGATGTCCACTAGGGAAATCTATTCACAACTTCATGAAAGGTTGTCAGTGCTAGATGACACACCCCTCAGAAATCACTCTTGGACTTGTGGGACGGACATATGCATCAGTCATGATAATCTACCACACTCAGCTAAGTCAACAGGAATAAAAATAAATTGGAGCGAGTATAAGCATGAACATGTGAGGTAAGATCCGTCAGCATATGGATACAATAAAGCAAACCACCCCGAGCCACACAAACAGTCAGATGAAATTTAGTGGGAACAATCAATAAACGAAAAAGGATACCCGAGTTGGAAACGGTTTCCTCAAGACTGTATATTCATACGTGTTCCCTGCACAACCAAATCTCTAGGACGAGATTTCTTTAATGGGGGAAGGTTTGTCACAGCCTGATTTTTTGGCCCTTTCTTTTTGTTTTGTTTTTCTGAGGTTTTTGCTTGAGTTTTCTTTTTCCATGGCTATGTGGTCTGGAAACTGAAGAAGAGGACCTCTTCTTTCTTTCAAGAGTGGCTTGTCAACCTCAGATCCATCCCTAGACCTTTCCATTTTCACCTTGGACCAAATCCCACTATTCTTTTTATTGGGAATATTCCTTTTCTACTAAAGGAATAACCATGTCTGCCCTAGATTGTGAAGCAACCTATATTATCATCACTCCTAAAATTCCCAAATAATTCTCATAAATTTTTTGGGTCATATCTTCATCAAATATGGCAAAACATTTCTTTGCCATGTTCAAAAATAATCCTCCAATATTCATTTTCCTATTCTACCCTAAATGGCACATTGTGAAGCAAGTGTTATTTATCTTTGCCCAATTGACCCCAAACTCTTTGGACACCTTTTTATGTCCAAATAATTGCCTCATGCCAAAATTCAACTTCATTTGCCTAGTAAATTTTCCTGAGCAATTTTTCAAAGTTTCTGTCGGACAGACGCCATTGTGAAGGAAGTACAAGCTAGGCACATCAAAATGAGTTGAAATTTTTGTATGACCTCTATAGCATGAAATAAGGTCCCTACACCAAATTTGATCCCATTCCTTGCATCCATGAGGGCCCACTTTCAAATCTTTGTTTCTGTCCAAAAATTCAGTTTGTGAAGCAAGTATATTCTATCTTGCTCCATTGTGGCTGCCAATGTTTCTAGGCCTTCTATTATCCATATAACCTCCCTCCACCAAGTTTTAGCTCAATTAGTTAATCCAATTGCCTTGTACATTTTTCCCAGTTTTTGTCCAGAATGAAGCTGTGTGAAGCAAGTGCCACTTTGGTATTTCCAAATGGCATGAAACTGTTACAGAAGCTTCATATCACCAAATAACCCTGTCATGTTCATGCATCATCCCACTCTCATTTCTTCCAAACTCGCAGACAAAGCATCTATATTAAATCTTTATCCCAATCTTCTCAAAATTACCAGGATGAAAGTCCTTCTTTACCTCAACCTCGCAGACAAACTCTTTTCTTCCAAACTCCTTCCTGTTGATCAGCAGTTCTCACCCAAGTTTACTGCAGTAAATCAAGACATGGCCTCAACAGTGCTCTATCTTGGACGGACACCACGCTAGACACCAATTCCCTCCCTCTCGTGAGCTCCATGTGCATTGTCTCGTGGTGACCGCGCAGCTGGCATGCAATTCACGCGCTGCGCAGGATGTGGCCGCGTCTAGAGCATCGTTTGCGCTTTCGCATCTCTCCCTCTCGTTGGCTTCGCACGCGTGAGCATGTCCACCGTCTTCATATCATCGTCGCTGTTCCCCTGGACCCCTCTCCCCCTCCGGTAGTTTCCTCACCGCCGCAAGCCGCAGCGCGCCCACGGGCGAACAGAGGCGGTTTGGCTCGGAGCTCGCCGTTGTCATCCTCCCTGCGCCTCCTCTGGCCTCCTCCTCCCAGTGAGCTCTTCCCCCTCTGCCTCCCTCGTTGCCTGCCCTCGAGCTCGAGCGCGTGCACATGCGTCCGCGGCGCCGGACACGTGTCCGCGATGACGCCAGCTCGGCCTCCTCACCCCGCGGTTATATAAGCCCACCCCAACGCCCCTCGACCTAACCACTCGCCTCCTGCACCTCCACTACCCCTCCTCAGCCTCTCAACCGAGCTCGAGGAGCTCTCATTCCCTCTCATGGCCACCATGGCCGCCGTTCGGGTGCGCCTAAATTCTGTCCACCCAAACCCTCCCTCATCGTTCTTTCACCACCAGAACACTCCACAGACCTCCTGGAGCCTCCCCATGTCTTCGCCTCGTCCCCGGAGCAGCTCGTGGCGCCGCCCCTATCTCTGGCCGAAGCCCCGATCGCTGCAGCCGCAGCTCTCCTCGACGCCGACCTCCCCGGAGTGTCTGGATGGTCTAGGACGGCGCGGCTCGTCCTGCTGATCTCGCTGGTAGGCAGCACGACACGGGAGGTGGACGGAGTCGCCGGCGGTCGTCGTCGGGGCGGCCGGCCTCGTCTCTGCCTCAGCGCGTCATCGGGAAGAAGAAGAAGGAGCCAGGAGGAGAGAGATGGATACGGTGGGTCCCACCTGTAAGCTTCTAAGCCACCCGGCCCTGCCTTGCCATGCTGGATAAGTGGAGGCGTATTCTTCAGAATACGTCTTCCCAGCTAGAAAGCGTGTTTCATTCCGTTTCGGCCTTAAATACGTTTCCTCTCATCTAAAAGCGTATTCCATCTTTGTTTCAGCCAGGAATGCATTTTCCCTCAAGCGAAAACGTATTCTCTAAAGTACGCTCTCAGTTTTTCTGTCCAGGCCCAGTTTGTAAAGTTTTTTTCTTACAGATAGGTCCCTGGCAGAAAACACTTCACATCTTTTTGCTCACAACTCCAGATGAGGTGAATCCAAAGCCCACTTCTTTGTTTCGTCGAGCCCGTTCTGTTGGCATCATTTTCATTATGTTTCAACATTCTGAAAATGACCATTTTTTCCTTGCCGTTAACCAGCCTCTTTCGAGATAGAAGTGTTTCCACCAAATCCCTCTGTGATGTTTCCGCACTTTGTCCCGGTGATTTCTTCATCCCCAGGCAAGCCACAATACCCAGTTGCATGATAGTCATGCATTAGCCATGGTTTTCAACTTGAATATTTATTAAATGATTGCCTGTTTAAAATGTGGTTATCATTGTTTCTGTAATGCTTCGGGGTTAATGTTTATTTTCTTGCTATGTTGTTATGCACCTGGTTATCATGCCCTGCTAGTGGCTAGTATTCCTTTCATATGTTTATGCTTGCTAGTAGTACATGTTGATGTTGGTGATGGTCTTCGGTGCATGACTGCCGTCTGCCCTGAATATCGTTGTTATGCATGTTCCTTTGCATCCAGTTAGTTAAATGCTTGCATGTTGGTATTGTTGATATGTTCTTGCATGATGTTTATTGTTGATGTTAGTGGTCATGCTATGTTTCGAAGAAGTATGTACTTATGATTTTCATGCTAGTCAGTATGCCATGCTTATGATTCATTGTTGATATGGTGGATAGTTAGGTGGTTCTCTCATGATTATGTTGATATTCATGCTCATGCATTGTAATTGCATCATGTAGTTTATCATGGCTCAGCATATTTGCATTCAAGTTTAACCGGATTAAATTGAACTTGAACAACTGTTGGCTGTGTCATGGTGCCACCATATCGAACTGACCAGTGTAACCACACTTACCTTTATGGGAAGGTCCTAACTGGGTCTATTGTCATGCCTCTCGCCGGTGCCTCCAAAGAGGGAACGTTATGGGCGTGGGGTACCTTGGCCCGGTAAGCAAACATAACCTTGTGTGCCCGTTGTTGTTGATTGGATCCGGGTCCCCATTTGGGACCGTTTATATTTGGCCACGACGGTGGTCGTTGTGTCTTTGGTAGACACGGGGCCACCCAGGACTAGCCCAGTGGGGAAATGAGTCGGAGTGGCCGGGAGAGTGTCATGGCAGTAGATCAGTTTTGTCGGAACGCCGTTGGTCCACCTGAATGGGAGTGCGAGGCCATGGGTTCCGTGGTGTGGGTACAGTGTACTAACCTTTGCAGAGTGTATATTAAATCTATCCATAGCCGCACCCGCGGATAAGGGCCCAGTTCGTAGTTGGTCACACTATGAGTCAACGGTGATAAAAATAATGTGCTTAATAACAACTCCGGTTTGATGATGAGTTAAGTTGGTTGTGATTGCCGGAAATATCACCATTTGAGATCCAGTGTTGGTCACGGTTGTGATCGCCGGAAGGATCACCGTGGTATCGAGGATACCGAGTTGATGGATATTCGTGATGTTGTGCGAGAATCGTGGGTAAAGATCAAGCTCCTTGTAGTCATTTGATGATTACTACGGTATTGTTTATAGCAAGCTTGATTTGGTCCTAATATGATCGTATAATGTCTGAGGTTGGTAAGTGATGCATGTGAGGTAACCCGAACAGAATAAATGGTGCATGTAGTGTCATCATGTTGCATGCTAGTATCATCATATTTATATGTTCATGCCATGCTCATATTGTCTAGCTGTATCATGTTATTCATGCTATGTTGTACTGATGATCTCATGATAATTCCTGATTAACCTGTAATTTCCATGCTGTTGTTTGTCTTGAATGCTTTTGGCTATTGTGAGCTTGCAAGTACATTCAATGTACTGACCTGGCGTGTCATGCCAGCTTGCAGGTCATGCCTGTATTGCTTGCTTGTTTGGTGTTGTTGCTGTGTTCGCAAGCAAGGATAAACGTTCCAGCCAGAGTCCCTGCAGATTGGAGTCCATCATCGACGTTCGTTGTTCCGCTGCCAGTAGTTGTTCCGCTGCTTTAAGTTGTTATGCTGCTTGTATAGAGAAACTGTGGTTGGCGTAGTGTCGCCGTACTAATGTGATTCATTGTAATATCGGAACCCTTGTAATCATATTCGTGTTGTAATAGAGAGCTGGTTTGTTCTATACTAAGAAGTGCCATATTCCAGAAGACTTCTCCTCGATCTCTGGGCTGGAATAGGGGGCGTTCCGGTTTTCTCTGAGCCGGGGTGCCACATCCACGTACAGTCGACTTCAGATGCATGTCGGTCGTTGAGCACAGTAAACAGGCCGTGCCGAGAGCACTAGGGCGATGGACGACGGCAAGGCCTAGAAAGGGAACGACACGGAGGCAGGGAAGACTCGGCAGTTGTTTCCCACATGGAGGGGAGTACGAATGTACGAGGGTTTACTGGTTCGTCTGTCGTCGCCAGAGAATAATAGCATGTGTGGGTGAGTAGAGGGATGGCTAGGCCAGCGATGGGAGTACGGTGGGGCGGTGAGGCCTGCGCGGTAGTACAGCCGGCCGCAGGGAGGAGAGAGCAGGCAGTCTCGCTGGCGCTTGTTTGAGCAGGTGGAGCAGGAAGAGCAGAGATTGAAAAAGCACAACGGTCGTTGGACACATCCAATAGTCACTACTTGTGTGTCAACCTTTTTTTAGGAAAGCCTCAAATCTGTGGAAAACATCAAACAGCCCATCTGCCATTATTTCTAATAATTTACAGCCCATTTCCTAATTCTTAAGGTTTTTTTGGAGCCCATATTCTTTGTTAGCATTACAGCCCATATTGTGGCCATGGTTAAAAAATTGTACGAAATTTTGCATATTTCGGTGCGGTCCGAACTGTTTTTAATCCCGAAATTTTGAGTCTCATTCAAACTGATTTTAAAAATAAATGTATATCAATATAAAATCCAACAAATTGTCCACGCATAAAAATCAATGCAATTTAAAATCTCGAAATGAAAAAAAAGAAATTTGAAACTAATTGTCGGTTCGATTTGTTTTAAAAATGTACATCCCATTTCTCATTACTGATAGGCCATTTTCTCGGCCAGCTGAATGAAGCTCTACTCATCTTGAAAGATTTGCAGCCCAACAAGCCTAACAAAGCGACTTACTTGGCAAATCACAAAAAAAACTAGGTTGTGGCCATGGACCCAGCTGCGGTCGTGGACCCAGCTGTCAGCCTCTCCACGTACAGTACTCTTCCGATGGAAGTTGGTCGTTGACCACATTGACCACGCCGCACCGAGAGCACCAAGGCGGTGGACGATGGCGAGGCCTATGAAGGGGACGACGCAGAGCCGGGGAAGATGCGGTAGTGGATGTCCACGCGAAGAGGAGTACGAGGGTTCACTGGTTCGGCTGCCGTGTGAGGCTGCCGTCGCCGCAGAATAACAGCGGGGTGTGGGTGAGTGGAGGGATGGTCTGGCCAGTGGTGGGAGTAGTATGGGGGCGGTGAGGCCTCCACGACAGCACAGCCGGCCATAGGAGGCAACAGCAGGCGGCACGACCGGCGCTACTTTGGGCGGCTAGAGCAAGAAGACCAGAGGTTGAAGAAGCACTATGGCCGTTGGATGGACATCGTACGGTCACTGGAGCTAGAATCGTTCATATTGACTAACTTGAGAAAGCCCTCTGTCCCCGTTAACTTAGTAGGCCCACAAGTCAGCCACCCACTATGGTGGGTCCCAGCTAGCAGGGGGTATTCATTTTTTGTGCGTCATAAGGAGGCACTTCCTTGCGTACGAAGATATAGCTGGTGGGTCCGACCTGTCAGCG
>LR738711.1:665930828-665984079 GCA_902687465.1 Secale cereale
GACCTGTCAGCGGGGGGGGGGGGGACATTTTTTCGCGAAATACAGAAGCCCTTCCCGTGGGTCCTAGCTGTCAGGTGGAGGAATCATTATTTAGTGTGTAATAAGGAGACATATCCTTGCGTGCGGCCGTGGACCCAGCTGTCAGCCTCTCCATGTACAATCCACTTTCGATGGATGTCGTTCATTGACAACGTTGACCAGGCCGCGCCGAGAGCACTAGGGCGGTGGACGACGGTGAGGCCTAGGAAGGGAACGACATGGAGCCAGGGAAGACTCGGTAGTTGTTTCCCATGCGGAGGAGTACAAGGGTTTACGGGTTCGTCTGTCGTCCCCGGAGAATAACAGCAGGTGTGGGTGAGTAGAGGGATGGCTAGGCCAGCGATGGGAGTACGGTGGGGCGGTGAGGCCTGCGCGGCAGCATAGCCGACCGCAGGAGGAGGGAGCAGGCAGTCCCGCCGGCGCTTGTTTGAGCGGCTGGAGCAGGAAAAGCAGAGATTGAAGAAGCACGACAGTCGTTGGATGGACATCCAACAGTCACTGCTCTCGTGTGCATTATTTCTAATAATGTACAGCCCATTTGCTAATTCTTAAGAATTTTTTTGGAGCCCATCTTCTTTTTGTTGGCATTACACCCCATATTGTGGCCACGGTTAAAAAGTATACGATTTGTTTTTGCATATTTCGGTGAGTCAACTCTTTTTAATCCTGAAATATCGATTCCCATTCAAACTATTTTGAAAAATAATTTATATAAATATAAAATCCAAATAATTGTCCACGCATAAAAATCAATGGAATTTAAAATCTTGTAATGAAAAAAAATTGAAACTAATTCACGGTTTGATGTGTTTTAAAAATGTACAGCCCATTTCTGGGCAAACCGAATGAAACTCTGCTCGTCTTGAAAGATTTGCAGCCCAGCAGGGCTGATAAAGCAAGTAGGCCTCGTTTGGGTATTTCTAAAAAAAATAGAACTGGGCTAGCCATTTTCAGCAAGAAAAAAACACAACTGGGCTCATGATGTGGTAAACATAAATAAAACCCTGGCTAGATGGGCCACAGCCCCCGCACAGCCCCGTTATTACTATTTACTAGGGTGGATGGTCTGTTTTGTCTTGGGCCCAGAGAAACAATTACTACTAGTACAGTGGAGACACTCTACATCTACCCAGATAAACAATTACTACTAGTACAGTGGATACAATACCGCTTCTGGCTCCTCCTAGGTCATCGAAACATCTCCCTCTACTGAATGCCATTATACTTTTGTTCACCGACATGCGGACCTTGCAGCGCGCGGGCCCAAATGCCATCCACCAAATTAGAAGGTAGTATGCAGGCGAAGAGTCACCCCGGTCATAGCGCGGCAATAACGAGCCGTCGTATCACAAAACCCCACCTCCCCGCAGTCTAAGTTTGACGGACGAAGCAACCATCATTTCACTCTTCGCTGAATCCCCTTCTCCCTCACCGTCTTCAAGAAAGGCAACACTCGCATATGCCACTGTTCTTCTCTCCCAACGAAGGGAAGGTAAGCGGATCCGTGACGTTGGTATATTTTTGTTTAGAGAAAAAAAGAACTTTTGCAAAGCAGTAACCGATCCTCACTCTCTTTTTTGTTTCATTGTCATTGCGATTGTGTTTTCCTTTCAGTGGTCTCCTAGTATTCGTCAGTTTCATGATGGACCAAGGAGAACCAAGCAAAGATCTGCCGATATTGGAGCAGATGTAGGAGGCTGATACCCACAAGACAGAGAGCTCCAAGAAGTGGAGGTAGCCACCAAGCCGACCCCAGATACGCTCACGGCCACTACTGAGATGGTCAACGCCCCGTTTGAGGTTACAGCCCCCATGGCACTGCAGGAGCAGTTTTCCCCCTTCGAGGATGTGTCCCCCCCCCCCACTGAGCTGCCCAAGGTGATTTTCTTCTTTGCCGATCTCGATTGTGGTTTTTCATCTAAGTATGTGGTGATGAATAATGCAACATTTTATTAGCTTCGATGCCATGCTATACATAGTGGTTTAAATAACTTCTGTTTCTTATACTGGAAAGTAATTCAGAATTTGTTGTTGTTTCAATTAGAGCCCTGATGCAGACAAGGATTGTGTGGTTGTACATGTCACTTGCTATGAGGCGGATGACCTAGATATACGCACTGGGAAAACATAGTTTCTAGGCTGTTGCATCCTAGAAGCCATTTGCGCTTATACCAATGAAGAGTTGTATTACAGCCTCACTGTTGTCAGGCGTGTTGTCCAGGGTGTACTGAAGCACAAGAAGTTCAAAGCTACTCCTTCGTTTGTGAGGCATACTGTTCTTGTCAAGCTTACGCAGGAAGATGACTTGGCATGCCTCCACAAACAAGTTTATGAGTGGCAAGGCCACAAGGTTGTCTTCATGAAGGTTCACAAGATTGAGCTGCTGCCAGATGTCCTCGATGATGTTAATGGCAAGGTCCGTCTTGTGTCCAACCCAAATTAGATTGAGGCATGAAATACTTGCCCCAGCTAGTGTTTAATAGTAGTTTGGATTCTGTCTAATTATCAGAACCTTGCCTGTTATCGAGCCCTCTGGGGCTAGTACTCTATTTGAATCCGTCTATGGGAACTGCTGCTACTTTCGTGTGCCCGTGAATCATGGTAATTTTTGCCGAAACAGATGCGTCCTCACTAGTTCTATCATACGAGCAGTGTGTGTTTTGATGAAATAGAGTACTCGTTTGAGAACTGTGCACCGACGTATACATAAGTACTTGTAAACACTGTTGGTGCTACCCCAGTTGTAAGCAGTTATGCAAAACACGGCACATTGGCTCCGCTCGCTTCAACACTAGGCTATCGACCAGCTAACAATCAACAATCTGTTGTCTGACATATAAGCAACTATGTATCTTTTTACAGTGGTTCATGCAGTTAACTAATGCCACAATGTAAATTCCAATCGTTCACACGCTAGTCCAGCGTTCATGTGGAACACTCACATTAAACTCGGCTTCATAAAAAACTTGAAAAGCATAAGTTAAGCAATTTTATACATCTCAATGATTCATAGAACATAACAAACATATACTAGTTCACAACAAAAGACAAAGTTATGAGAAGGTTTGCAAATCAGGAAAAAACAAGAAAGGCTTCTCTGAGCAAAGGGCCTCCCGACAGGCTTATATTTTCTGGAGTTCACTCTGGTTTTTTCTTGTTGCCACCATCCAGGGTTAGGTTCTCTCATTCCAGAATAACCAATTATAATTGTGTTCTCAGCTGGAATGCTGAACTGAACCATGTAGTGTACTGACCAGCTGAAATTCTTGTGCATTCCACTAAATTTAAGCACCGCTATTTGCAGAAATAAGCAGACCACAATGCGTCCTGTCCGCGCACCTGTCCAAAAAACCGTCGTGCAGCCGTGCTAGCTAGTCCTCGGTCCATGGATGAACTGGTAAAAAGTCCATTCCGGACTAGGACGCAGTTGTTTTCGCTCGTCCCTACACTGCAATCAGGAAGTAAAACGCGAATCAACTTCTTTTATATTGCGTTGGTCATTCTACCTAGTAACTACCAATGTAGGAATACCTGGAAGACGGGTGGTTAGAGGACGACAACGAGGGATAGCCATCTCATTTTGCGCAGTTCTACTAAACTGAGGTGTGTGCTTTTGATTGCGCGGATAGTGTCACACCCTGATTTTCATGCCACTTTGCTTGAGCTGGTTATCATGTTAAAAATGTGGATTTGCAAAAACTTTTGAGTGTTTTTGACTTTGCTTGATTTGACCTTTGTCTGCTGTTTGCTAGTGCTCTAAAAATCAAATAAATCCTCCAACTCTTATACTTAATCTCCTTGATCCAAAACCTTTTCCCAATGATCATGCCATGTGTATAGACCAGTATAGAATTTTCTTATAAAAATATTTTGGCCAAATAATATTTTCTAAAGTTAGTTTTTCCAAAAACCTCTGAATTGAGGTTTGCACTGCAAGTACCTTATTTAGGGTGTGAAAAATCTTTCAAAAAGTATATTTGAATCCTATTAGGTATAGGACTCCCAGAAACCACAAAAGTATAATTTTAAAAGTTATTTTTATATTTTATTTAAAAGCTTTTTCTTAAGGCCAGAAATGGTCTTTAATAGGGAAAAATTATTTAATCATTTCAAAAATATTTGTCAAAATTCAGGGAAACTCCTAGGACATATATTGTCCATATATAAGAGTTTCAACACATGGTCATGTTCAAAATATTGGACAAATCCTTCCAGAACCCTTTCTGGATATTTCAAGCTTTTGAAATATTTACAAAGGAAATATTCTCCAAAAATTCCAGGGAAATTCTATCATGTCAAATATGACATATTTGATGATCTTGCAAAGCCTCATTCCTTGAAGATCAAGGGAACATCTTATAATCCCCTCAAAACCATTATGTCCATATTTGAAGTTTGATCAACTTTACATTGCCAAACTTGTCCAAATGCTCTCAAACTTGGTGCACATGCTAGAATGGCCTAAAAAGGCATCTATGCCAAATGGCACAAGTTTTGGAGAAGTATAACTTGGTCTAAGCGCCCCAAAACCACTTTTGTTCAAATTCAAATTTGAACAACTTTACATTGTCAACTTTTTACCTGGGGCCTCAAACTTTGTGGGCATGATCATAACCCCAAATGATGATACTACACCAAGTGGTGCATCAAGGGGAGATGATTAGCTTGACTCAAACAAGGTGAAACCATTTCTGTTGATTTCTAGGGTTCACCAAAGTTACATTGGCAACTTTGCCCAAATGAGCTCAATTTTGGTGGAGGAGCCTAATTATATGTGATATTTGATCCTGTTAAGTCCCATGTCAAGTGGAGGTCATTTGCCTCCCCAAAACCCGATCAAACACCTTCTGCAAGTTTTCCAAAACCATTGGTTGGACCCCTTTTACTATTTCCCTTTACCTCAAATTCTTACCACAGCTTCCCCTAGTCCTATTCTACCTCCAGTAACTCTCCTCTGCCTTAGCTCAATTATTGGAAGGGGGTAAAACCCCAATTCCTACTGCTGGACAGCAGTAAACTCCCTCTCCTTCACCTCCCTCCTCATTCCAGTGGCTCCCCAGAGCATCCAAGACCTTCACCCCATTGTTTACTACTCCCTAGCATTGCTGGACACTGGGGGACACGGCCTGGAAGCAAAGGCATGACCATGCCGGCCAAAGGCGTGCTCTGGAGCACGCTACAGTGCGCCGAGGCACTGTAGCTCGGCCCTCCCGAGGCTTCCAGGCGACCTTGGGCAGAGCGAGCGTGTCCGTCGAGGTCGCCTCGGCGTCCACGACACGCCCCGCTGTCGGCCTTATCCTCCCCTGCCCTCCTCCTCTCTCCACGAGCTCGCCCGAGCGCATCCATGGACCGTGCTCACGGTGCACCGCGGCTGCGCCTACATAAAGCCTCCCCCCGAGAACCCCTTGCCTCTTCTGGACCCTCCTCTCTCCCGTGCACCTCCTAGACATGTCCCCTCTCCCTCTCATGCGCTCCTGCTCCCACCATGGCAAGAGTGCCGCCGCCGGCCTCCGCTCTGATTCGGGCAAAGGGGGACTCCCCCGCTCCTCCTCTCCCCACCAGTAGAAGCGCCAGGGCCCGGTGGCTCTATCCCCCTCTTCTCCCAATGCTCCGGGGCACCGTGCCCCCCTTCTCGCAGACGCCCGAGTGGCCACCCGCCATGGCCCGTGTTGGGGCCGCCTCGGCCGCCGTCCGCTGGCCTCAGCCCACCTCCCGGATGCGCCGCTCCCCGGGGATCCCTCCGGTGGCCTCGGCCTGGCCAGAGGTGGCTTGTGCCGCCGGCGTCGCGCGGCCAGAGCCTTCCCTCCCCTCTGTCACAGGAGCGGGAGGAGGAAGATGACCCTGCAGGGGGCCCCACCTGTCAGCGACCCGGCCAGCAGGGCCCAGCAGTTTAAGTGGAGACGGGCCGGGCGGGAGCCGTGTTCCCCAGGCGGAAGTGTACTTCAGAAATGACGCCTTCAGCGTCACCCCCCGCCCGCACAGCCGAGCCGCTGGGCCGGCCCACGGGCTATTCATCGCCCTGAGCACAGTGAAGGGTATACCCCTTTTTCCGTGTTCTTTTCTTTTCCAGACAACTTCATAAATTCATCTATAATTCAAATGAGCTCCAAATTGCATGATTCAAATTTCCTATGGCTCCATAAATCATGCTCTATCACATGGTGCAACATGCACATTATTCCAGAGACATTTTCTTCACACATATTTATCAAATGCCAATATATCATTTTCTGTGATGAACTTTAGAAAATCACAGAGAGCTCAATCTTGATCCAAATGCAGTGGTTCAAATTCCTAGATGCTTGTCATATCCAAACTTAGTTTTGGAACATTTTTATTAATACTTTCTGTACCCCACCAAATATTGAGCCATTTCTTCATATTTATCAGCTTTGCAAAATCCTAGGAAATTCATTTGAATTCCAAATCCAATGAAACCAACTCCTAGATGCTTCTAAAATCATGACTTGTTGATGGGAGCCTTTGCTCATCATTCAAGGAAATATTTCTGTATACTTCTTTCAAATCCATAAACCCCTTGGTTCCATCACATTGAAATGATCCAATGCCTATGAAACCACCTTGGTTATTTTTCATATGACCAGAGGTATCCTAGAAAAGTCCAACTCCTATTTTTAGAGCACTTTTATTTTTGCTTGATTGTGTTGCTTATTATGATTGTTTCCATCGTTAGTTGACGAAATAAACGAAGTACTCGGAGATGGACCAGAAGGTTTGAAGACTCGGGAGAACAAGGCAAGCAGCCCTTTGACCATGTTCGAGAAACCTTTTTATGCATGTCTCATAGCACCTTATTATTCAATGCATCGGAATCATGTTGAGGTGGAGACCACTTTGGTTGCTACCTTTGTTACTTACTGTTGAAACTTGCATCAGACATGACCCTACCTTCCTATGAGGGTTATGTGGGTGGGAGTAGATAGATGTACGCTATAGTAGTTGGCTACGCAAAATGGGTCAGGGTTATGCATTGAGTGAAACAAGTGTGGTTTGACATACTTGCATATGACCCAGTGGGTGCCATTAATGCCCCTGGGAGATGATGAGGAGCTAGGGCACTACTTGGTGAAGAAGTGGTGTGCCGAGGCTTGACAAAAGTGTTGTTTACATAGATGGATTTGATTTATGTGTGACTACCGTCCCAACCAAACATGCGCAACCACTCTACCCTTATATGGGAAATGGCATTATTGATTACCTAGGTCGATACTAGCATGGTGCCCGCATTACTAGTGACGAGGGTGACATGAGGTCACTCTCGGGACGGGGTCGTGCTTGGATAGGCGGCCATGACTGTCTTTACAGGGCACCGGGCACACCGTTGGTACCCCGTGCTTGTGGTACGTGATGAATATGGGAGCAAGTCTCCAAAATTATTAAGATGTGAAATGTTTGGCACGGGGCTGTTACCAATCGAGTGGACTCCATATTAGTGTCGTCTAGGGAAAGATAGTGATCGGGTGCTTATCCCGGGTACTTGAGGTACCGCGGGTCGTGGATGTCACGGAAGTTCCCCGGATCTTGTGGGTAAAGTGTGCAACCTCTGCAGAGTGTCAAACTATTCGAATAGCCGTGTCCGCGGTCAAGGACAGTTGGGTGGTGCTACTTAGACTATGTCCATAAGTTTCTGGGAAACAACACGATTCAGAGATATTGTTGATGTGATTGTGAGAAAGTCACAATGAGCTTGAGCATGAGTTGATTACAACTCTTTCTCGATATTGATGTCTGTGACCTCCTGATACTTGATTGCAGACACATGCATGTCCATGTTATATGTTGATCATACTTGCATATGAAAAACTAGCTTTCCGCAAAACTGCCAATCTAGCAGTAGAGCCTTGCATAATTATTTTGTTATCACACTTGGGTTGCTTGCGAGTACATTCAATGTACTCATTGGCTTGCCACTAGTTATTTTATTGGCCAGGCAGGAGAGAACAGGTTAAGACGAAGATTTCTTGGTGACGAGCATGCGAGCTAGGACGCTTCCCAGTCAGAATGCCTGTAGGGTTAAGGCAGATGGCATGGGTCCAAGTTGATATTGAAGATTTCCGCTGCGATGTTATACTCAAGACTTGACCTTACGGTCCTATTTGTGTAATGCGGTATGTATGGATGTATGACTCTTGTTATTCAGCTTCTGTGTGTTCAGTGAGCATTGATCTCTGGGATCACTGTACACGTGCATTCGATGATCACGACTTATGAGTCGGGGTCCCCACAGAGCTGGTATCAGAGCCATCCTGACTGTAGGAAGCCTTAGTTAGCATGGTCGTTAGTTAGGGTAAAACTATTTTCAAAACTATTACTAGATTTCAAAACTATCTATGCTTCTCTTCCCTTCTCAGTTTTTCAAAAACTAGGCTATACTTGATCTCTTCCCCTTCAAAACCTTGGTCGCTAAAACCCCTATGCCGTGACCACTGGATTTTCTGTAATCCTTGTGGGTGCACCTTGCCAAACACTCACCCACCTCTTCTGAACGCAAGATTGGTGACACCACGACAAGATGATACCAACAGAAATTACATCCTCGGTGAGTGAGGACATGAAGACCCAGAAGATGGTGCAACCCTAGCCTACGATGACCATGGCATGAGTTGTGCAAAATCATGATATACATCGCTAATAGAGTAATCATGTCACTACTATTGTTGTATCGGCAACCACCAGTGGATGAGAACCTTGTCGTTTGGTCCGCCTCACTATAATGAGCAGGAAAACGGTTCTCTTCGTCCCCCGCTCTTGGTGTCGATGTTTTCAACAACGAAACCGACATGTTGGACCTCTATTATGCCTTGTTATTGTCATTGCATATGGATTGCCTACCTGGTACCCTCGACGCCCCAGAAGGCACAAGGGATCGTCATGATTAAAGAGACAAGAGAAGACCAAGCCAACGCCAGCTACAAGGAGGCACCTTCACCACATCACCTCATCAGACGAGAAGTTGTTAAAGATTCTTCAGGCTCAACCCTGATCATTCATCAAGCAACTACAAGGGACATAGCAACACCTGAGGAAGCTCAGAAGACTGCACGAGGCACAAGTCATGACCCTGAGTCCGAGAACCCCTAGGGTAGGATGAGTCGTGTACCCCCTATGCGCAGTCGAGTCCGTATGATGGTTCGAATAGAACCATGATTGTGAGTTGCTTGCTTTTATTTGTTTGTGTTTTGATATAAGTCGCACTTTTGCCCCAGGCAATAAGTGCATGGCTATATCACCTTCCTTGCCTTGTTTCTTTTGTTTCGGCCTTTTTGCACCTGTTTGTTGCACCTGCACTATAGAACCCCCTATAGGCATTTCCCTCCTCTACGCTGCTTCTTCCCTCTATTCTCTCTCTCCCTAATTGAAGACCCGCAAGACAAGATGCACCAAGGATTCTACCTCGGCAGCCAACTGGCACTGAAGACTTCTGCTACGACCTTCGTGATCAATTGCAACCCCGTAGAGTTATGTTTAACCCTCCAGACCAGTAACCCTCCTCCTAGACCCTTTGAGACTTCACGAGACACTCCAGCTCGAATCCTTAACCATGTGCCTATCCCATAGTATTGCGAGAGAACCTGCTAAGCCTTTGTAACCTTGCACAACCCTGGGTTCGTAAAGGAGCTAGTGGACACAGTGAGTGAGCACATTTTCATCCTAATATAGCACAAGAACTGACGATGCCATAGATAGACCAGTTCAAGGATATTGGACAGATGACTTGGTGGCTTTATATCTCTGACTTCGAGGAATTATCTGAGACCTTGGTGGATTGTGAGATTTCATATTGGTGGGATCATGACTTTGGGGAAGCAGGTAGGAGTACCCGTTGGACATGAGATTTGGATTTATGTAGGTGATTCTGGTTGGTATAAATGCTGGATATGTCTGCATGGTTCGGAGTAAAATTGGATTTAGGCCTATGATCCTGATTATGATATCATGCTTCTCGGTGGACAATAACCTAGGAGATTGGATTATTTTTCGGAGTTGATTTAGGGATCTATATAATCATGACCTTGGAGTTTACTTGACCCGGATGATGAGAATTTGGTGGACATACTATCGTGATGCATAGTCCTTCCAAGTATTTGGGTAATATATGGACTTGAGATCTTGTGGAACACCGTAGACATCGGATTTGTAGAATTGTTGGATTATGTGGTGATTGATGGGAATTACCGGGCTATTGGAAGTGATCTATAGGAAGGAAACAAATCTTGGAGTGGCATATGACGTGTTTCCTTAGAATAGAGATACCTTATCGTAAGCCTTGCAAGAATAGGTTGAGTGCTTGGATTATGGAGTTTAATTCAAGCTTAGCAGCTTGTATGACCCACCTATGGATTTTAGGGGTAGACATACGTATGGATTTGGGGATCGTAGACTAGTATAATTTTGTTAGACCGTCTCTTGAGAGTCATGAGGACATGTATGGCATGAGTGGTGATTGAAGCTGGTCTATGCTTTTTCGTTCGGAGTACTAGATAGAGCTATTGGCATCTCAGAAACCGTGCTTAAGGATAAGATGATATAAGTTCACTCACTCACTAGAATCCTTGAAACCCTTAAGCCCCACCAAGCCACAACCTGGTCAGATTCTGACCACGGGCCTTCACTCTAAGTCAGGAAGGCCTCTGCAAATACTCAGCAGAGACCACCACCAATACCCCAGCCTACCTTGCGTACTCCCATAGACCTCATGGAGTAATTGGACAAGTTGGGTAACATCATTATTTGATGGCCTACTTGTCTGCCCGAAGACATAGAAGAATCGGACAGCTGGATAGAAGACATTTGAAGACCGCCCTGTCAAGAAGGAAGAACTACGCCGACCACCGTCATCAAGAAGTGAACTTCCGCGTCGAAGACCAGGCGTATCTACAAGCACTCCTCCCAAAGGAACGCTCACGCCAAGATGTATCAAGACTTGAAGGCACGATTCTGGTGGCACGAGATGAAAAGAGAGATTGCAACCTATGTTGCAAAGTGTGATGAGTGCCAAAAGGTCAAGGCTGAATATCAGCGACCCGCTGGATTGCTTCAACCACTCAAGGTTCCTGAGTGGAAGTGGGATAAAGTCGGAATGGACTTCGTCACTGGAGTGCCAAGGTCGGATAGAGGACATGACTCTATCTGGGTCATAGTCGATCATTTGACCAAGGTGGTCCATTTCATTCCTGTCAAGACCACTTATGATGGCAACCGGCTGGCAGCTCTCTACATCGACCGAATCGTAAGTCTTCACGGCGATCCCAAGGAGATTGTGTCAGATCGAGGAACCCAGTTCACCTCAAGGTTCTGGAAGAAGTTCCAAGAAGCCTTGGGAACCAAGTTATCTTTCAGCACGGCTTTCCACCCACAGACCGGAGGTCAGACAGAACGAGTCAATCAGATTCTCGAAGACTTGCTCCGAGCCTGTGTCTTGGCATATGGAGCCAAGTGGGAGGATTGTCTCCCTTTTTGCCGAGTTCTCCTATAACAACAGTTACCAGTCGAGCCTTCAGATGGCACCATTTGAGGTGTTGTACGGACGCAGATGTCGCACACCCCTCAACTGGCCAGAGACTGGAGAAGGGCTAGTCTTTGGACCGGATATTCTCCGCGCAGCAGAAGAGCCAGTCCAACTAGTCAGAGAGCGTTTGAAGGCAGCCAAGTCAAGGCAAAAGAGCTATGCTGACACTCACCGTCGGGACATGAGTCTCCATGTCGGGGACTGTGTGTACCTGGGGGTAACTCCTCTGAAGGGAACCAAGCGTTTCCACGTCAAGGGGAAGCTCGCACCAAGGTTCATTGGACCCTTTGAGATCACTGCACGACGAGGAGAAGTGGCTTACCAGTTGGAACTACCACCCGAGCTATCCGGTGTGCACAATGTATTCCATGTGTCACAACTCCGGAAATGTCTCCAAGTTCTGGACAAGCTTAATCTCTGCAAGGATGTTGATCACCAAGCCATTGATCTGCAGCCTGATTTGACCTACCGCGAGAAGCTGATGGGCCTCGAACCCCTCGTTGGTTACCCCAAGTGGAAGGTGTAAGATGCAGTAAGTAGAAGTGTTTTCCCTTAGCAAAGATGCCAAGGATCGAATCCCCAGAGACTCCTAGGTTCAACAGGTAGGTGTCAACTGCTAACGGCGCAATTAGCAATCAACGTGGACCTGCACACAGATACAAATAACTTTGCTCCCAACGAGTACAGAGAGGTTGTCAATCTCTCCGGCCTTGTAGTTCACAAAGGGTTAAAAGCAATATGATAGTGGTGATAGATAGTTTTTGCAATAGTAAATAAATAGCGGGAAAGTAAATAGTGTATGTGATCAATGATAGTAATATGGACCGGAGTCTCATGATGTTCACTAGTGATGTCTCTCTCCCAAAAGACGATAAAACAGCTATGTGAGGTAAACAAATTACAGCTGGGCAATTGACAGGACCACGAACGCAAACCAATGCTGACTACATTGCAAGAAAGGTTGAGGTTCAAAGCATGGGCGGTACGCCAAAGTAAGTAGACCGAAATCCATCAATATCTACTACTAATCATCCACCTTGAGATATCTATCCAGAACATCTCGCTGGTATTAAGTTGCGAGTCCCACCCATAGTGTAAACTCAATGCAACAGACAACTGCATTAAAAGAACTTTGCGTAAAGTAAACAATCCTTGCACCCGCGGGCACAAGCACCGTTGTTTTCCCCCTTGTGGCAACAACACATCCCCTAGACTCATGTTTCTGTCACTCAAGCTAGTCATCGAGGGGCATGAACCCACAATCGAGCATAACGTTCCCTCTTGGAGTCACTACCTACTACTTGGCCAATAGTAATAAATAACAACGGAGAACATGCAAGAATTACTTATGAACTAAAATATAAAAGAGGTGAATCAAATATATTACTCAAGATCAATCTGAACATAATCTCATAATCCATCGGATCCCAGCAAACTCAACATAGCAACAGCATAAGGATTACATAGGTGCCTCGATCATGTAGGGCAGCTCACGAGGACTAATTAGTGAAGCACAAGAACGGGAGGAGAACATCACATAGCTACTGGTCATGGACTCATGGTCCAAGGGAGACTACTCACGAGTCATCTGGGAGGCGTCCATGGTGGTGGAGAAGCTCCCGGTGGTGATCCTCCCCTCCGGCAGGGTGCCGGGAAGAGTTCTCCTGGTGCTCCCGATCTTGGAAGCGGCGGCGGCGGCGGAACAGAGATGGGATCGCGAAAAGAAGTCCTGTTCTGAGGGTTTCGGGGAACCCTTTAAATATATGCCAAAGTAGGGCACCGGGGGAGCCTCGGGGGGCCTAGGCGCCCCCCCGGCGCGGCCCAGGGGGGGCGCGCCCACAGGGCGCCTGGAGCCCCTGTGCCCCCCCCCAGGCTGCCCTTCGGACACAGTGTTGTTTCCGTATCGCTGATTTTTTATATAATTTTTCTGGATTTTTCTGGGCAGTTCTCGAAACGTGAAAACCTGAAATACAAAAACAGCCGAAAACAGAAACTGGCACTGGGGTGCACTGGATTAGTAAGTTAGTCCAAATATGATCAAAAGTGTATGGAAGTGTATGAATATCATAGCAATATCATCCAAAAGTGGCATGGAGCAAGCAGAAATTATAGATACGTTTTGGACGTATCAACATCCCCAAGCTTAATTCCTGCTCGTCCTCGAGTAGGTAAATGATAAAAAGAATAATTTATGTGGTGACATGCTATTAACCATATAGGACTTTCTCATAGTAATATGACAAAAGCTTACTGATACAATGATTCTAAAGTAACTAAGTTGTCTCAAGAGAAAATCACAAATGACTGAAAGTTTTACAACATGAAACTGAAACATCAAAAAGATTTGCAATGAACATGATGTGCAAATATGATCAAGTGATATCTAGCTTAACCCCTTTAGTGATGCAAAACATAAATGCAGGGGCACCTTCAAGGTTTAAGTGATGACTAGATACAATCATTTCAGAATAAACGATATCACAATCATGCAAAAGACAATGCTACTTTGGGACAATGCACATTACACTCAGAATGACAATCATGCTCTCAGTAGTTGGTGCTTGAAGTGCTAGAGCTTTTTATTTTGGAAACATGGAAGCAATTGTGTCAACGGTAGTAGTACTTCATATGTGTCATGTATAAAACATCCTATAAGTTGCAAGCCTCATGCATCGAATACCAATAGTGCTCGCTCCTTGTCCTAATTAGCTCGGATCCCCATGGGTTATCATTGCATTGCATATGTTTTAACCAAGTGTCACAAAGGGGTACCTCTATGCCACCTGTACAAAGGTCCAAGGAGATAGATCGCATTTGATTTCTCATTTTTGATAGATCTCAACTTGAGGACATCCATACCGGGACAACATAGAAAATAGATGATGGACTCCTCTTTAATGCATAAGCATATTCTCATGAGAGATTGAGGATTAAGGTCCAAGCTAAAACTTCCACCATGATGCATGGCTTTGGTTGGCGGCCCAATGTTCTTCTCTAACAATATGCATAGTTATTCAACCCACGGTAAATCACCCTTACTTCAGACAAGACGAACATGCATAGCAACTCACATGATATTCAACAAAAGTGTGACAGTTGATGGCGTCCCCAGAAACATGGTTACCGCTCAGCAAGCAACTCATAAGAAATAAGATACATAGGCAACATACTCTTTACCACAATAGTTTTTAGGCTACTTTCCCATGAGCTATGTATTGCATGGTTAATTTGCTTAGTGCAGGTGGAGGTTAGCAAAAGACTGGGAGCGACCAACTAAGAGAGCAATGGCGGTCATAATCATGCAGAGCGACAAAGCAATATTGAATCAGGCATGGTAGTTATATCGCTACTCGGAAACAAAAGATCATCAAGGCTTGACAGACTTTCTTTATAGTCTTGAATATGCGTGAGCATACGCCAAGTCAATCAAAATAAATTCTCGAAGGAAGATATTACTAAACCATACCACATCATAGGCAAACAAACCAAGTTGGTACTCCAATAACACATTGGGAACCCCCCAGCTATTTGAGATTAACCATAAGAAAACCTGAACTACTAAGCACCATCATGAAAGTAGCATCTTTATTATAGACACATTAACCCATGCAACGGAAGCAAACTCTCTTAATAAGGTGAGCATGGTAATTAAAGAGAGTTCAAGCAACCAACTAAATAAAAGCTCTTGAAAAGATAAGCATGAATACTAAGAGCAAAGCACGATAGTAGCTATTTAAAGGACAAAGAACACACACAGCATAGATAGACATGAAAATTCTATGTAATGTTCTAGGTAGAGGTGGAGCGTGTTTCTCTCCCACATAAAGGAATGCTGGGTTCCGACTCGTTATGAAAAACTAAAAGGAAAACTAAAAGCAAGACGCTCCAAGCATAGCACATAACACATGAATTGATAAAAATATAGCGGAACGAAAGACGAACTGATAATGTTGATGGAGAAGGGGATGCACGGGGGCATCCCCAAGCTTAGACGCTTGAGTCTCCTTGAATATTTCTTGGGGGTGCATGGGGGCATCCCCAAGCTTGAGCGCTTGACACTCCTGAATCTTTTTATCATCTTCCCTCGCACACTTGAAAACTCCCTTCATACACAAGTCATCATAATCTGATTAGCGAGGTTAGTACCCTTAATAAAATAATTATACCTTGCTGGAAATAAGGATATTCTTGAAGTTATACTGTTTCTCAAGATTGCCAAAAGGTTTTTGCAAAGAAAAAGCAAGTTCTCAATTTGCAAAGTGAAGGTAAGGCAAAACAGGACAGAATCTGTGAAAAACAGAACAGCAGGCAGTAATTGACCTGTTCGGGATACTTATGCAACTCAAATCAAAAAACTCAGAACTGACGCATGAAATACAATTATATAGAGAACGCTGTCGAAAAAATTCAGACCAAAAATATGATCTTGTGATTTTATACGAATTTTTCTATCCAAGGACAGAATCTGTTTTCTGGACAGCACCTCACAACTTTTGAACTTTCTAGCAATCAGAGGCTATACTTGGCACAAATATGAAAAGTAAAGATACAATGATGATGCTACAGCATTAAACAACATCAAGACTCAACAAAAGCAAAAATTTTATTCATGTGGGCTGCCTCCCAAAAGCGCTTTCTTTTATGCCTTTAAGCTAGGCATAATGCATAGAGGAATCAATAATCATCATAATAATCGGAGTTATACATTGGTTCAAATGATTCCTCAATAAGTTCATTCTTGTTCCTTCTAGGAAAGGGGTACACACCTTTTGCCTTCCCCCGTAAGCGGATTTGTCCCTTACCTATATCAATGAAGCCTTTAACTGCTCGGAGGAAGTCCCTTCCAAGCACTATATTTCCTTGGTTTGGCTCCATGATGAAGAAATCAATCATTGCAATCCCTTTAAGGAATTTTACCGGCACCTCTTTTATTTTTCCCTGGATTTCAGAAATATCTCCATTAGTGTGTTCATGATAAGATGGTAGTATATCCATATTAAATTTTAAAGAATCATGAACAGTTTTTGGCATAGTAGAAACCATAGATCCAATATCACAATAAGCAAGGAAGTCTTGATTAAAGATGCTAATCCTAACAAAAGGCTCCCAGTCATTATCTATTTCCAAAATATCTCTTTTATTGGGTTTGGGTTTATCTACCTTTATTAAGTCTAGAGCATCCATTCTTTTCTCAATAGTAGCAAGTCTATCTATGATAGTATCAAAATTATGATCATAAACAAAGTAACTAGATAGACCATGTATAATTTCAAGAGCTCTAGCTTCATCACATTCTAAGAAATCTCCCTCAGCTATAATGTCAAGCGAGTGTTTACACCATTTAAAAAGACCATGGTAAAAATTTCTAAGCACAATTTTTATAGGTATCCAAGGCATAATTCTCCTATGTGCATCAGAAATTCTGTCCCATGCCTTCTTCATATTTTCTCCATCCCTTTGATGGAAATCTAAAACTTCTGATTCCCTCAAAGCTCCAAATCCTAACATGTTTAACTAAACAGATAGGACTACTAACAGGAAGGTAAATAAATTTTTTGTGATTTTTGATAAAAGAAACTAAAGCAAATATGAAAGGTAAACTAACAAGACTAAAAAGCAAAGGTAAAAGATAGCATGCAACTCCCCTATCCTGAAGAGTGGAGTCCCCGGCAACGGCGCCAGAAAATACTCCTTGATGGGCCTCGAACCCCTCGTTGGTTACCCCAAGTGGAAGGTGTAAGATGCAGTAAGTAGAAGTGTTTTCCCTTAGCAAAGATGCCAAGGATCGAATCCCCAGAGACTCCTAGGTTCAACAGGTAGGTGTCAACTGCTAACGGCGCAATTAGCAATCAACGTGGACCTGCACACAGATACAAATAACTTTGCTCCCAACGAGTACAGAGAGGTTGTCAATCTCTCCGGCCTTGTAGTTCACAAAAGGTTAAAAGCAATATGATAGTGGTGATAGATAGTTTTTGCAATAGTAAATAAATAGCGGGAAAGTAAATAGTGTATGTGATCAATGATAGTAATATGGACCGGAGTCTCATGATGTTCACTAGTGATGTCTCTCTCCCAAAAGACGATAAAACAGCTATGTGAGGTAAACAAATTACAGCTGGGCAATTGACAGGACCACGAACGCAAACCAATGCTGACTACATTGCAAGAAAGGTTGAGGTTCAAAGCATGGGCGGTACGCCAAAGTAAGTAGACCGAAATCCATCAATATCTACTACTAATCATCCACCTTGAGATATCTATCCAGAACATCTCGCTGGTATTAAGTTGCGAGTCCCACCCATAGTGTAAACTCAATGCAACAGACAACTGCATTAAAAAAAACTTTGCGTAAAGTAAACAATCCTTGCACCCGCGGGCACAAGCACCGTTGTTTTCCCCCTTGTGGCAACAGCACATCCCCTAGACTCATGTTTCTGTCACTCAAGCTAGTCATCGAGGGGCATGAACCCACAATCGAGCATAACGTTCCCTCTTGGAGTCACTACCTACTACTTGGCCAATAGCAACAAATAACAACTTAGAACATGCAAGAATTACTTATGAACTAAAATATAAAAGAGGTGAATCAAATATATTACTCAAGATCAATCTGAACATAATCTCATAATCCATCGGATCCCAGCAAACTCAACATAGCAACAGCATAAGGATTACATAGGTGCCTCGATCATGTAGGGCAGCTCACGAGGAATAATTAGTGAAGCACAAGAACGGGAGGAGAACATCACATAGCTACTGGTCATGGACTCATGGTCCAAGGGAGACTACTCACGAGTCATCCGGGAGGCATCCATGGTGGTGGAGAAGCTCCCGGTGGTGATCCTCCCCTCCGGCTGGGTGCCGGGAAGAGTTCTCCTGGTGCTCCCGATCTTGGAAGCGGCGGCGGCGGCGGAACAGAGATGGGATCGCGAAAAGAAGTCATGTTCTGAGGGTTTCGGGGAACCCTTTAAATATATGCCAAAGTAGGGCACCGGGGGAGCCTCGGGGGGCCCAGGCGCCCCCCCGGCGCGGCCCAGGGGGGGCGCGCCCACAGGGCGCCTGGAGCCCCTGTGGCCCCCCCCAGGCTGCCCTTCGGACGCAGTGTTGTTTCCGTATCGCTGATGTTTTATATAATTTTTCTGGATTTTTCTGGGCAGTTCTCGAAACGTGAAAACCTGAAATACAAAAACAGCCGAAAACAGAAACTGGCACTGGGGTGCACTGGATTAGTAAGTTAGTCCAAATATGATCAAAAGTGTATGGAAGTGTATGAATATCATAGCAATATCACCCAAAAGTGGCATGGAGCAAGCAGAAATTATAGATACGTTTTGGACGTATCAGAAGCCCATCCGCATTCTGGACGAAGCAGAACGACGGACGCGAAGCCGTACCATCGAGTACTTCGAGGTCCAGTGGAGCACCACCCGTAGGCAGAACCAACAAGAAGAAGTGAAGACTACCCCGTATCCAAGACTCCGCCTTTCTTTCCACGCCTAGTCTGGGAATCTCGGGGACGAGATTCTTGTAAGGGGGGTAGGTCTGTCACACCCTGATTTTCATGCCACTTTGCTTGAGCTAGTTATCATGTTAAAAATGTGGATTTGCAAAAACTTTTGAGTGTTTTTGACTTTGCTTGATTTGACCTTTGTCTGCTGTTTGCTAGTGCTCTAAAAATCAAATAAATCCTCCAACTCTTATACTTCATCTCCTTGATCCAAAACCTTTTCCCAATGATCATGCCATGTGTATAGACTAGTATAGAATTTTCTTATAAAAATATTTTGGCCAAATAGTATTTTCTAAAATTAGTTTTTCCAAAAACCCCTGAATTGAGGTTTGCACTGCAAGTACCTTATTTAGGGTGTGAAAAATCTTTCAAAAAGTATATTTGAATCCTATTAGGTATAGGACTCCCAGAAACCACAAAAGTATAATTTTAAAAGTTTTTAATTAAAAGCTTTTTCTTAAGGCCAGAAATGGTCTTTAATAGGGAAAAATTATTTAATCATTTCAAAAATATTTGCCAAAATTCAGGGGAACTCCTAGGACATATATTGTCCATATATAAGAGTTTCAACACATGGTCATGTTCAAAATATTGGACAAATCCTTCCAGAACCCTTTCTGGATATTTCAAGCTTTTGAAATATTTACAAAGGAAATATTCTCCAAAAATTCCAGGGAAATTCTATCATGTCAAATATGACATATTTGATGATCTTGCAAAGCCTCATTCCTTGAAGATCAAGGGAACATCTTATAATCCCCTCAAAACCATTATGTCCATATTTGAAGTTTGAGCAACTTTACATTGCCAAACTTGTCCAAATGCTCTCAAACTTGGTGCACATGCTAGAATGGCCTAAAAAGGCATCTATGCCAAATGGCACAAGTTTTGGAGAAGCATAACTTGGTCTAAGTGCCCCAAAACCACTTTTGTTCAAATTCAAATTTGAACAACTTTACATTGTCAACTTTTTACCCGGGGCCTCAAACTTTGTGGGCATAATCATAACCCCAAATGATGATACTACACCAAGTGGTGCATCAAGGGGAGATGATTAGCTTGACTCAAACAAGGTGAAACCATTTCTGTTGATTTCTAGGGTTCACCAAAGTTACATTGGCAACTTTGCCCAAATGAGCTCAATTTTGGTGGAGGAGCCTAATTATATGTGATATTTGATCCTGTTAAGTCCCATGTCAAGTGGAGGTCATTTGCCTCCCCAAAACCCGATCAAACACCTTCTGCAAGTTTGCCAAAACCATTGGTTGGACCCCTTTTACTATTTCCCTTTACCTCAAATTCTTACCACAGCTTCCCCTAGTCCTATTCTACCTCCAGTAACTCTCCTCTGCCTTAGCGCAATTATTGGAAGGGGGTAAAACCCCAATTCCTACTGCTGGACAGCAGTAAACTCCCTCTCCTTCACCTCCCTCCTCATTCCAGTGGCTCCCCAAAGCATCCAAGACCTTCACCCCATTGTTTACTACTCCCTAGCATTGCTGGACACTGGGGGACACGGCCTGGAAGCAAAGGCATGACCATGCCGGCCAAAGGCGTGCTCTGGAGCACGCTATAGTGCCCGAGGCACTGTAGCTCGGCCCTCCCGAGGATTCCAGGCGACCTTGGGCAGAGCGAGCATGTCCGTCGAGGTCGCCTCGGCGTCCACGACACGCCCCGCTGTCGGCCTTATCCTCCCCTGCCCTCCTCCTCTCTCCACGAGCTCGCCCGAGCGCATCCATGGACCGTGCTCACGGTGCACCGCGGCTGCGCCTACATAAAGCCTCCCCCCGAGCACCCCTTGCCTCTTCTGGACCCTCCTCTCTCCCGTGCACCTCCTAGACATGTCCCCTCTCCCTCTCATGCGCTCCTGCCCCCACCATGGCAAGAGTGCCGCCGCCGGCCTCCGCACTGATTCGGGCAAAGGGGGACTCCCCGCTCCTCCTCTCCCCACCAGTAGAAGCGCCAGGGCCCGGTGGCTCTATCCCCCTCTTCTCCCAATGCTCCGGGGCACCGTGCCCCCCTTCTCGCAGACGCCCGAGTGGCCACCCGCCATGGCCCGTGCTGGGGCCGCCTCGGCCGCCGTCCGCTGGCCTCAGCCCACCTCCCGGATGCGCCGCTCCCCGGGGATCCCTCCGGTGGCCTCGGCCAGGCCAGAGGTGGCCTGTGCCGTCGGGGGCAAGCGCCGGCGTCGCGCGGCCAGAGCCTTCCCTCCCCTCTGTCGCGGGAGCGGGAGGAGGAAGATAACCCTGCAGGGGCCCCCCACCTGTCAGCGACCCGGCCAGCAGGGCCCAGCAGTTTAAGTGGAGACGGGCCGGGCGGGAGCCGTGTTCCCCAAGCAGAAGCGTACTTCAGAAATGACGCCTTCAGCGTCACCCCCTCCGCCCGCACAGCCGAGCCGCTGGGCCGGCCCATGGGCTATTCATCGCCCTGAGCACAGTGAAGGGTATGCCCCTTTTTCCCTGTTCTTTTCTTTTCCAGACAACTTCATAAATTCATCTATAATTCAAATGACCTCCAAATTGCATGATTCAAATTTCCTATGGCTCCATAAATCATTCTCTATCACATGGTGCAACATGCACATTATTCCAGAGACATTTTCTTCACACATATTTATCAAATGCCAATATATCATTTTCTGTGATGAACTTTAAAAAATCACAGAGAGATCAATCTTGATCCAAATGCAGTGGTTCAAATTCCTAGATGCTTGTCATATCCAAACTTAGTTTTGGAACATTTTTATTAATACTTTCTGTACCCCACCAAATATTGAGCCATTTCTTCATATTTATCAGCTTTGCAAAATCCTAGGAAATTCATTTGAATTCCAAATCCAGTGAAACCAACTCCTAGATGCTTCTAAAATCATGACTTGTTGATGGGAGCCTTTGCTCATCATTCAAGGAAATATTTCTGTATACTTCTTTCAAATCCATAAACCCCTTGGTTCCATCACATTGAAATGATCCAAGCTATTCATTGATCCAATGCCTATGAAACCACCTTGGTTATTTTTCATATGACCAGAGGTATCCTAGAAAAGTCCAACTCCTATTTTTAGAGCACTTTTATTTTTGCTTGATTGTGTTGCTTATTATGATTTTTTCCATCGTTAGTTGACAAAATAAACGAAGTACTCGGAGATGGACCAGAAGGTTTGAAGACTCGGGAGAACAAGGCAAGCAGCCCTTTGACCATGTTCGAGAAACCTTTTTATGCATGTCTCATAGCACCTTATTATTCAATGCATCGGAATCATGTTGAGGTGGAGACCACTTTGGTTGCTACCTTTGTTACTTACTGTTGAAACTTGCATCAGACAAAACCCTACCTTCCTATGAGGGTTATGTGGGTGGGAGTAGATAGATGTACGCTATAGTAGTTGGCTACGCAAAATGGGTCAGGGTTATGCATTGAGTGAAACAAGTGTGGTTTGACATACTTGCATATGACCCAGTGGGTGCCATTAATGCCCCTGGGAAATGATGAGGAGCTAGGGCACTACTTGGTGAAGAAGTGGTGTGCCGAGGCTTGACGAAAGTGTTGTTTACAGAGATGGATTAGATTTATGTGTGACTACCGTCCCAACCAAACATGCGCAACCACTCTACCCTTATATGGGAAAGGGCATTATTGATTACCTAGGTCGATACTAGCATGGTGCCCGCATTACTAGTGACGGGGGTGACATGAGGTCACTCTCGGGACGGGGTCGTGCTTGGATAGGCGGCCATGACTATCTTTACAGGGCACCGGACACATCGTTGGTACCCCGTGCTTGTGGTACGTGATGAATATGGGAGCAAGTCTCCACAATTATTAAGATGTGAAATGTTTGGCACGGGGCTGTTACCAATCGAGTGGACTCCATATTAGTGTCGTCTAGGGAAAGATAGTGATCGGGTGCTTATCCCGGGTACTTGAGGTACCGCGGGTCGTGGATGTCACGGAAGTTCCCCGGATCTTGTGGGTAAAGTGTGCAACCTCTGCAGAGTGTCAAACTATTCGAATAGCCGTGTCCGCGGTCAAGGACAGTTGGGTGGTGCTACTTAGACTATGTCCATAAGTTTATGGGAAACAACACGATTCAGAGATATTGTTGATGTGATTGTGAGAAAGTCACAATGAGCTTGAGCATGAGTTGATTACAACTCTTTCTCGATATTGATGTCTGTGACCTCCTGATACTTGATTGCAGACACATGCATGTCCATGTTATATGTTGATCATACTTGCATATGAAAAACTAGCTTTCCGCAAAACTGCCAATCTAGCAGTAGAGCCTTGCATAATTATTCTGTTATCACACTTGGGTTGCTTGCGAGTACATTCAATGTACTCATTGGCTTGCCACTGGTTATTTTATTGGCCAGGCAGGAGAGAACAGGTTAAGACGAAGATTTCTTGGTGACGAGCATGCGAGCTAGGACGCTTCCTAGTCAGAATGCCTGTAAGGTTAAGGCAGATGGCATGGGTCCAAGTTGATATTGAAGATTTCCGCTGCGATGTTATACTCAATACTTGACCTTACGGTCCTATTTGTGTAATGCGGTATGTATGGATGTAAGACTCTTGTTATTCAGCTTCTGTGTGTTCAGTGAGCATTGATCTCTGGGATCACTGTACACGTGCATTCGTGATCACGACTTATGAGTCGGGGTCCCCACAGATAGAAACGGTACGGAGACAGACATCCCGAAACGATATGGAGACAGACATCCCTGTTTGCGCAAATATGAAATACGGTTATTTAAATAGTGACAGATATTTGCAGTGGCGTATGATTAACAGCAACATCTATTGTGTTATAATTGGCACTAGATTGACAGTATGAAAGTGTCCTTAAGTAAGTAGCATCACATCACATCAACACTGCCACTAGATAACATGCAGAACCATAGCATTAGTATTACTGTCATGAGAGTAGCACATGGTCAGTAAATGTGCAATCAAATTTGTCCAGTTCCACTGGGATGAAGCATTCTTTGTGGTGTGAGATTTAAGTGTAACTGCAAAAACACAATTCATGAGAAATAAAGCAAGACGGAAGCACTTCATAAAATGGTGGTGGCATTGCTTCAATTTATCGACGGCACTAGACCATTACTTATAGTGACATTAGGTGGCATTGCTTAATGCCTCATGTGATTTTACATTAACGGTAGCGATATGGACGTAGGGACAACAGGGGCATAAAGTGGTTAGGCAGATGTGGTTGCCGAGAGCGGCAAACACTCAGGCAACATGTCTGCATTTGTCCCATGTTTTATCTCCTCGGCAACATTTTCCTATGTGAGCACAGGAAATCTAGACCTGCTCATTCTCATTTGCATTGTCCCCCAACACCCGTCACTTTCTTTCCTTTTTCAACCAAGAGATAGGTCCACTTCCCCCCACCCTTCGCCATCCACCATGCTTTCTTCGTCTTTTCAACCAAGAGACTGGTTGGGTAGCCAGTATCTACTACTTTCCCCTGTTTCCTCTTAGAACCAAGTCCTAGATTCATGCTACAACTTTCCCACTTTCTTCCTTGTTTGAACCAACTCTTAGAGTCGACTGTATGAACTAGCTTTATCTCTAATAATAGTAAAAGTCTAGGTGGTAGTAGAAAAATATCCACACGAAGCCAAGTGGGGAGCTGGGGCAGTAGAGCAAGGCAGGTTTCGAAGGAATATATACCTGAGGGTCGTCGGCATGTGGCAAAGATGGCATTGGGAGGCCGCATCTTGGCCACAATACCGCAGGGAGGAAGAAGGGGTCGGAGGCCCTCCGGAGCCGGCGCTCTCTTGGAGAGAACGACACAGCCGCTGATCGGGACGCATGGGCGGCCGTTGGTCTCCTCCCTCGCCGCCGACGACAGCGTGAACGATGCACCTACACCCCTGCCCTGGTCGAGGTTGTCCGGCCGGAGTTGTGACCAGCCGTGAGCTAAGAGAGAGTGTGGCCACCTATGTCTTGCTTAGATCTGGAGAGCATGAGAGAGTGAACGAGAGGAACCCTAGGAAAGAAAGCGCTAAGGCTCCTGCTTATATATATAGTGGAGTGATTTTGTTGTACCAGCTTCAAAAAAATGCGCTCCTACGTGTACCCGCGAGTGGGTGTGAGAGAACTAGTGCGTGTGTGCACCGCTTCTCTTCGTGAGAGTACAATATACTATGCCCAAAGAACGTTCGCCACAAGAGTAATAGTATAAGTGTGTGACATGTGAGCTAAAATAAAATGTGCGCGACGTCTTTTGTTTTTTAGAAGTTCTGATGGTAGGGTGTGAAGAGCACATATGTGTGTGACGTCTACCTGCAGATAGACGGCGGGTGCGAGAGGACTCGGGAGGGTGCGTGTGCGTGAGAGAGAGGGGGGCACGTATCAATGCAATGCATGTGTCCGTAAATCATTATCTGACAAACGTTCGCCACAAGCCTTTTCCTGACGAACGCCGTAAGAACTGTTAGATCGGCATCCGACAGTGTCAGTTTTGCCATGTTATTTAACAGAACAGCCACTCCTCCTACACACAAATCTTCCACGTGAGTGTAAGCAACTGCCGTATGCTCCCTCCGTTCCAAAATGCAGTGCATATAGCTTTATTGAAAATTTGAACCTCGCAAACTTTTATCGAGTTTTCGTGTATGAAATTGCACATGTAGAATACCCTATATATATGATTTCATTCATCTTCGAGAGGTATCTATAAAGATGGGGGAGGAGTCTACAAAGAAAGACCATCGTATCACCTGCAGCAATTTCAACCATCCTTTGATGTGGAGGAATATCATAGGAACTCTATATGACATGATTTTTATAGGATTTTTTTCCTTTAGAGCCAATTGGTTCATAGGAATAGATTCATATACTCCACATTTCAAAGGAAATAAACATGATATCATTTCTATAGCTTTAGAGCCACTTGGTTCATATGAATGGATTCCTATACTCCCATAATTTCAAAGGAAAACAAACATTAGCGTATATTCAATAGAAAAGTTCCTATGATATGAACCAAATTACATCTCTTTTCTAATCCCTCCTCGTAGGAATTGAGATACATGTCTTCTCTAGATTCAATAGAAAAGTTCCTATGATCTCAACCAAATGACATCTCTTTTCCAATCCCCACTCATAGAAATTGAGATACTCCATGTCATCTCTTTCCCTACAACTTCCATGTATACATCTTCTATTCCTAAATAGCTAGTACAACTCACTAGTAGGTTTTTTCCAAGACATGCAACTACGGCACAAGAACTATATAGTGTGCTAATAACTTGAAAGATGGTCGCTGGATGAAGCTAATCCGACAGTGCAGAGATGGAAAATCCGAGCACTACTGGCCATTGGATATCATCAACATTCCACCAGATCTGCCACATGTACAATTTAGAAGACTCCATGGTTGAACTTAAGAATAATGCACAAACCTCAAAACGCAAGCACTTCTCCTTTGTTCTAGAATCTTTCGTATCATAATTGATTTTTTTTCTAAATGAATTGCCATTATTTGTTTTTTACTCTATGATTTACAATGCGCAACCCCATGAATCTTAACATTTTTATAAAAATAATTGATTTTGAATGAGATGAACTATAAGAACTAAACGAACATCTACATCATGCATATATGACTCAAAGCTTTACATGCTATAGTGTGTATTTATTCATAATTTGGTTTCGAAATATCATGCGTCCAATGCATGTGTACCTTACTAGTTTTGAGTAGAGTAGCAAATTTCGCGCGGCCCCGGGTATATCAAAATGCAGGGCCCATGCATCATTTCCTTTCGGTCGAACCTACGTCCACAATTTTTTGTATGTACTATATCTCCACTGGTCCCCGAACCCAAAATGCTACCTCATTCCCCTAAAACCAAGCGGCCCACACATATTTAAGGCATCGACTCGAACTCAATCCCTCTCCTGTTTACTACGACGTGGCCCCGCACGCCCTAGTAGTACTCCTACAAACCCTACCGCCGCACACATCATCGATTTTCTTCAAGAGGACGAGGGAGAAGCCAATTTGTAGTGGAGGCGCTTAAAATGATCTGTAGTGGAGACCCCTACCCTAGGGTGCCCTAGGTAGCTGCCGCACGCATCATTGGTTTTCTCTTTTCTTTATGCTCTTGCGCCCTGGAGTGAAATGATGGTTGCTTCGTCCGTCCAGCTTAATGCGGGAAAGGTGGGGCTTTGTGATTTGACCCCTCGTCGCTCATTTTCTACTACTGTGGCGCTACGACCGGGGTGCCTCCAATTCCAACCGCTGCTCCGAACTGTAATTTGGTGCATCGCACGTGGAACAAGACCGTGGATGAGCCACATGCCAGCCAAAGGGGTCATGTTAAGTGTGTCGCCATTTCGTGTGCGGACTGACCCTGCTTGAGTCTCTACTCCAACACGACATGTGCAGCCTACCACTTGGTTTGGCTCCTTGGTGAATCCCGACTATATTGATCTAAAAAGATACGTACTGAACTACCCTCTTCGTCTCATTTTTTTAGACGTCTCGGTTTATAGGGCGTGCACGTAGTTCTAGGTCATCCATTTGACTAACTAAATCCGAGTTACTATGTCACAAAAAGTATATCATTGGATTATTAAGCGGATGTAGTTTCTAAACATATACTGTTCATCACATATATAGCCAGTTAAATTCTCAACTGTAAACCGATACGGAGGAAGTATAGTAGTAAAAATGAGGTGATTTTACCGAGAGATCGGCGGGGGAGCATGGCCTGTCATGCGGTCCCACGTGTCATGATGTACCAAGGCGATGCGCGTGTCCCTCTTGAGGTAGAAGCAATACTACGTGTTTTGAGATGATGGCGAACCGGACTGTGAAATAATGGTTACTCCATCCGTCTGGGAAGGTGCGGCATTGTGATTTGACGTCTCATTTCTCATTACTACTACTACTGGGGCGATACGACTGGGGTGCGCCCCCCTGCTGTTTTGCACTGTTATTTGGTGCTTGACACGTCGACCCGGTTGCTATATGTCCCACATGTCGGCGGCAGGAAGTACAGAATTCATGAAAGTGAGCGTCGACGGAGGAGTACAAGACATGGCCTGGGTTTTTGCTGCTTCGCGCGATCCATCGATACAAACCCGGACTAAAAAAAGGCGAGGGCGGGTCTTTTCCCGCGCGGCAGGCAGGGGAGTTTGGCATAGTTTGTTTGAGGCAAGGAGGCAGGAAGGGGAACAAGCAAATAAAGGTTGAGCGACTTAGTTTTGGGAAAATCTGATTTTACGGAGTACATACCCACTAGGGTTTATAGGGCTCATAAAAAAAACATTCGTTTTTCCGTTTTTATAAGTCTCAATTCTACTACTAGTAGTAGTACCATCACATGTTGGATTTCGAGGTGCGTTAGATCACCTGATGCAAGTAGTGTCAAGAGAAAACTCACCAATGCATGTAGAAGTTCATGGAAATTTAGTGGTCATTCATTCATTCATTCTAATTAATGCCTCGGTAAGCATAACTTCTTGAGAAAAACGAGCGTACTAATTACTTGTGCAAACTAGGAGTACGAAATTAATTCGACTACTCACCGTCTACCTTGGTTGGAGAGATTTTGAAATTGAGCCATAAACTAGAAAGGAGGGAGTAGTAACTTTTGTCTCGGTTACTATTTGTGGCCTTGTATAGATGCAAAATGTATTTTTTATAGTGGCCTTGTATAAGTAAATGGAGGGAGTACTAAAGGACATATATATTCCAAACAATATGATAATCTCTCTAACCAAGGTAGTAGGGATGAGGAGTAAACGGAGGGAGTAGTAAAATTTTCTCCTCGTCCTGCGAGCCACCGCGCGCGTGGGCGAGGGCGTAAGTAGTAGTAAGCAAGCTTCACCTCATCCTGCGAGCCACCGCGCCCGTGGGCTCGGGAGACGGCGTACTAAGCAAGCTTCTCCTCATTCTGCGAGTTGACGGGACACATCAAAAGTACTCCAGTGTATAGAGCCTTGCTTCTAAGGTAGGCCCCACATGGTTTGCCTCTTTTAACATAACATGTCAAGTCGCAATTTATTTGTTCACCCGTGGTAGACGGTCCTCCCTCCATCTAGTGGACAACCAGTACACGTGTCAAGTTACCATGTGGGCTTCCTTTTATACAGAAATGAGTTCCACCATGTACCCGCGCGGGTGTGGTTGGGAAAGAGACGGGAGTACGTGCACCGTGCGTGCACCTCTTCTCTTCGTGCACGTCCCCCACCTACGTGGGTGTGTGTGAGAGGGTCTATAGAGATACAAACCTAGACATAATGCACCGTCCATCCCCATGCCTCCGCCCAGTCCGACCACTAGTCACCACCACGCCCCACTCCTCCTCACCTTATCTCTCATCTTTCTCCCTCCATTTTTATATACAAGGCCACTATCAAAATTACAATTTACAGATATATAAGGCCACTAACACTAATCGATGCAATATTAATGGTGTTTGCCTCGTAGTACTACTAGCAAAGGAGGACATTAATTATCCCTTGCATGCATGCGAGAGTGTGAGCATTGGCTTGATGTGCATGAAAGAGAAGAATACACATTAATTTACACGGCAAACAAGGAAACAAGGTGGCTTGCAACATTGAGTTAGAAGACATTAATTTTTGCCTTGGTACCTGTAATATGGGTTTGTGGCCTTGTATACAAAAATGGAGTCCGATAAAATTCTCGAGATACCATTTATCCGATAAAATTCTCGAGCAATCATTAGTTTTTACAAAATGGGATTACTCCTGCATGGGTCAATCACAACAGGTGTTTTGTAAAAATGCATCTTGATGTTCCGTGCAATGCACGGGCATCTTGCTAGTCCATGAAAACAACACATGGCAAAATTACACGGCGAACGAGGGATTTGAATCTGTTGGGAGGGGCTGTTTGGATCTTGCCCGGGGTAGCCAAAATATTGGCGACCCTTTTGTCCACCGGTGCCTTTGCCACCGATGAACGAGGAATGGCTCGGGTTCTCATGCATCCTTCAGCGCGCACGTTGGAGACGAGCTCGCACAAGCTGTGTTCTTTTTGTCCCACCACGCTGCCCGAGCCACCCGCAGACCGACCGACGACCCACAAATTACGCCATCCAACCGTAGCCGCACACATTATGATAGCAAGTCAACCAACCGGACGAAACTCACGCAAAATCGACGATATTTCATATAAACAACGACAGAAATCATATAAGATACCGGATTTTCATACAAACACGACAGATTTCATTACATTCAAATGAACTATGCGGTGCTAGTTCTGGATAGCACATGTATATAATACCTGGCCTAAATGGTCGCCCGCCGATCGATTTGTGTTCCTCATGTCTGGCAGCACGATCGCCGGATTGTCGGGAGCCCCGGAGGTATATGCGGGGTCGACGAAGGTCCTCGCAACAAAAGGATCCGGCAAGACACCTCTATGTACGCCGTCATCGCCTCCGTGGTGGCCTTCATAGGACCCAAGCGGCGGCAGCTTCCCGTGTTCTACTTCTCCTCGATGATGGCGGCGGACGCGGAGGCGCTGGCCACCGACTCGTCGCTCTCCGTGCACCCGGCTTCTGTCGCTGCTTGCATGGCGCGGCCACCGGCATGGGAGTCTCGGCTACAGAAATGGGAGACGCGGTACGAGGCGGTGGCGTGGACGACAGCAACTACGCCCGTGCGCCGCTCCTCGTCGAGCTGGCCTGGAGCGGCGAGTTGCTGAACCGCGCGCCGGCTTGGGGCGGCAACTGGCTCCATCGGGCGTGGGGGGGAGGTGGATCAGCGAGCTGCATAGCTCGTATCCGGCGGGCTTGGCGGGCTACCCAGCCGGCTTGGATGCGGAATAACTACTCTTCGTAAGCCATTGTAAGAGTGGACTAACTGGTGAAGGCGGAGATAGAGGAGCGGCGGATGGGAGGAGCTTGGCCGGCATTTGGCCGGCATTTGGCCTCATTTAAATAGGAGATTAAATAGACGGTGGATGGGAGGAGCTTGGCCGGAGTTGCGTTTAATGCGGGCCCGATCATGAACGGACGTGTGTCCAGAGTGGGTTTCTCGGCTTCCACACGGGCGGGTGAAAGTGCAACTAATCCCCGGGTGGTTTTGGCAATTAATAACAACATATATATCATTGAACTAATAGTTACTTGAGAATCATTTCAGAGAAGTTCAGTGATATGGGTATGGCAAGGACTGAAGAAGTGGACCCCTCAAAATGCTAAGGCAAGCATTGGCAAAAGCTCAAGACTCCATTTTTGGTTTAGTGATCCAAGATCACATTGAGTCCATAGGAAAAGCCAATACTATTAAAAGGGGATGAGGTTATGATGATGATCTGGTTGCTCAAGTGCTTGGTGATACATCTCCTAAACTATCAGCAACTTTCACTGCCATATACACTCATAAGTAATCTCGGTCCCACCGATATTCCAAACTCAGTCACACCGAGATGAACCACCTCAGCCATAAGCCAAACCCTAGTAAACTCGGATTTTCCGATTCTGAACTCGGTTTCACCGAAACATGAGTTGCCAAGGTTCTGTAACCTTCTGTCATCAAATCGGTGTCACCGAGATGATGAAGTCGGTCCCACCGAAACTGGCATGCTCTTGTCATTGCACGAATCGGACTAACCGAGATTGTATATTCGGTCCCACCGAAAACCCCAACGTTCACATTATTTGAACTATCGGTCTCACCGAGTTGTCCACTTCGGTCCCACCGAGATTGCTCAAATGTGTGTAACGGTTGGATTTTGTGTGGAGGCTATTTATACCCCTCCACCCCCTCTTCATTCGTGGAGAGAGCCATCAAAAAGAACTACCACTCCTACCTTACATTTCTGAGAAGAGAACTACCTACCCTTGTGTTGAGATCAAGTTGCTCCACTCCCACCATATGAAGCTTGATCTCTAGCCTTCCCAAGTTGCTTTCCACTCAATCCTTTCTTCCACCACAGCCAAATCAGTGAGGAGAGTTGAGTGTTGGGGAGATTATCATTTGAAGCACAAGAGCAAGGAGTTCATCATCATCTACAACATCTATTACCTTTTGGAGGGTGGTGCCTCCTAGATTGGTTAGGTGTCGCTTGGGAGCCTCCGTCGTCAAGATGTGGAGTTGAACCAAGAAGTTTGTAAGGGCAAGGAGATCGCCTACTTCGTGAAGATCTACCCCGAGTAAGGCTAGCCCTCCGTGGGCGTAGGCCATGATGGAATAGACAAGGTTGCTTCTTCGTGGACCCTTCGTGGGTGGAGCCCTCCGTGGACTCTCGCAGCCGTTACCCTCCGTGGGTTGAAGTCTCCATCAACGTGGATGTACGATAGCGCCACCTATCGGAACCACGGGAAAAATCACCGCGTCTCCAAAATTGCGTTTGCTCTTCTCCACCTCTCTTTACTACATGTGCAATTTACTTTCCGCTGCCTATACTCTAGAATTGCATGTGTAGGGTGATGCTTGACTTGATCAAAACTGTGAATCTGCCAAAAACTGTTCTTTGTCAAAAGGCAGAATTTTTATTCTTACAAGTAGTCTAATCACCCCCCCCCCTCTAGACATACTTTCGATCCTACAAGTGGTATCAGAGCTTTGGTCTCCATCGTATTGGTTTCCATTGCATTGGACTCCATAAGCTTGGTTTCACAACCTAGGAGAGTATGGCGTCTAGTGAGGGTAATTTTCGTAGAGGTCCTTACTTTGATGGTACAAATTTTGCTAGTTGGAAGCATAAAATGAAAATGCATATTCTTGGTCATAACCCAGCCGCATGGGGCATTATTTGTGTTGGTATGCAAGGTGAATTCTTCGAGGAAGGAAAAGTTCCGGATCGCGAAGCTACACCTGAAGAATTGCGGATGTTGCAAAACAATGCTCAAGCTTGTGACATTCTCTTCAATGCCTTGTGTCCCGAGGAGTTCAACAAAATCAGCCGTCTTGAAAATGCAAAAGAGATTTGGGATACTTTGGTTGAAATGCACGAAGGTACCGAATCTGTGAAGGAATCAAAGCTAGACATTCTTCAAGGTCAACTTGACAAGTTCAAGATGAAGGATGGTGAAGGAGTCGCTGAAATGTACTCTAGGCTTGCTCTCATCACAAATGAGATTGCCGGCTTAGGAAGCGAAGAAATGACCGACCGATTCATCATCAAGAAGATTCTCAGAGCTTTGGATGGAAAGTATGACACCGTGTGCACTTTGATCCAAATGATGCCAAACTACAAGACTCTCAAGCCAACCGAAGTCATTGGAAGAATTGTTGCTCATGAGATGACACTTAAGGATAAGGAAGAGCTTCACAACAAGTCGAGTGGTGCTTACAAAGCTACAAGTGATGCTCCCACAACCTCAAGTGACAAGTTAGTTTCCAATGAAGAGATAAGCCTAATGGTTAAGAACTTCAACAAATTCTACAAGAATAGAGGCAAAGAGAGAAGCTCAAAGTCTAGATCATATGATGAAAAGAGATCTTCTAGCCGTGATCGAAACTGCTACAATTGTGGAAGACCCGGACACTACTCAAATGAGTGTACGGCTCCCCACAAGAGAAGAGAAGAATCTCCAAGAAGAAGATCAAGAGATGAGTCACCTCGGAAAGAGAGAAGGAGTAGAGATGATCGTTATGAACGAAGACCCTCTCGGAGAAGCAAGGATTCGGAGAGGAAAGACAAGTCATCAAGGAGCTACACAAGAAGAAAACATCAAGCTCATGTAGGTGAATGGGTCTCCGGCTCCGACTCCGACAATCAATCCGATGGAAGCTATCACTCCGACTCTGACTACAGTCAAGATGAAGGTGTTGCCGGTCTTGCTCTCGTATCCTCCAACTCCAACTCCTACGACTTATTTGATTCACCAAATGAGGGAATTGGAAGATGCTTCATGGCTAAAGGCCCCAAGGTATCACACCCTGAATTCATTGACTTCAATAGTGATGAGGATGACTTGCTTGGTGAAGATGAGCTCTTGCATGATAAATCTAGTGAGCCTAGTAACGATGAACATGCTAGTAGTCTTTATAGTCAAGAAGAGTCGAATGACAATGCTATGAAGGAGATTGAGCGTCTAACTAAAGAACTAAACACTCTTAAGTTAGCTCATGAAACAACTCAAGAAGATCATAGAGAGCTCCTAAGATCTCATGAGAAGCTACGCTTCGAGAAGCTCACTCTAGAGCAAGAACATGAGTTTCTAAAAGCGATCAATGACGATCTTCGAAAGAAGAGTTCTTCATATCTTGCCAAACGACTTCTCTTGTCTAATTTCTTGCCACCCATTAAGACTAAGCATGACAAGCATAAGAAAAATTCTTCCTCTAGCAGTAACAATAACCATGCTAAATCCAATGTTGTTGCTTCTAGTAGTTCTCTTGATTCCACTAACAATGTTTCAAGCCAAGTTACACTTGAGCAAGAGAATAGTCTATTCAAAGGGATCATAGAGAAAGGTGTCTACAAGAGCCTTGCCGGAAGCAAGAACTTTGAGGAAATTGTTCGCAAGCAAGGAAGGCACCGGAAGAATCAAGGAATTGGTTTTGAGCGAAAGTTCAACGCCGAAGGTGTTGAGTGGGAAGAAGGTCAATATCCTACTCCACAGTTTGTTTCTCAAAAGGAGAAGTATGATCCTACTTCTTCCAATGTGGAACAAGCTCAAGATGACCTTCCACCACAAGACCACAAGCTAAAAGCCAAGGACAATCTTCAAGAGGAGATTGATGCATTCGTTGAAGCACCTCAAGCCATGGTCAAGTGGGTTCCCAAGGAAACGTCAAGTTCTACTTCGTCAAGCTCAACTACAACCCCAAGGATTCCCATCAAGATGATGTGGATCCCGAAGAAGAAGAACTAGAAAGTTGTTGAGGGTGACTCCGCCAACATACTTCACTCACATTCATTTTGGCAAAGGACTTGTGAAATCAACTTCCATATCGTGCACTAGTTCATGGAGTCACAAACCCTCTTGTTGGTAAGTCAAGGGACAAGGTAATCATTGCTTTCATGGACATCATCTATTGTGAACTTCAATCTATGTCCATGGATATCCTTGTTTGTTCCTTGTGGGACTAACCCATGTAGGTATTGAAAGTGCCTGAATCCAAAGGATAGCTCCCAACTCTTGATGATCTCCATCAACATTGAGCATCCACATCTTCAACATCTACATGAAGTCTTCTACGACAACCCAAGGTTAGTTTGACCCTTTAAAAGGGGTTCTCACATCTAGGGGGAGCTTTGCTCTAAAAAATTGAGCTAAAGCATCTTCAAATGATGTGAACACATCAATGCTTTATGTAAAAGTGGTAACCCCACTTGTGCTTAAACGATGAGTATGACCTATGATCAAATGTTCTCATTTGGCTCCTAAGTCAATATACTCATATAAAGATGACCTAGTCATCAACAAATTGTGTGTTAATTGCTAGAGTTTTGGTTGTGCATGTTTGACACATATTTCATTTGCTATCTTATTGTGTGAGCATGTTGGATGCATGATTTTATCCATTCGAGGACATCCATTTGTTGTTTTGGTCGTTTTGATTTTTTCTGACCAAATGGATGGACAAGAATGCCTAAGTACCTCCCCTAGCTATCTATGCTTTCTTGTCTCAAATTCTATTCATGCTTACATCACAAACTTTGAACAAGTCATTTTCGGACCCTCCGGGTGAGGAGCACTCGGAGCCACCGATCCGTCAAGGGCTAATCTCCAAAACCTTCTAATTGATTTCGGTCAGACCAACTCACTCAAACTCGGTCGAACCGAAAGAATTTAGACTGATCTAGGTTTTCATCTCGGTGAAACCGAGTTGTGATTTTCGGCGTGACCGAAGTGCATAACTGCCTAGCAGTTATCCATCTCGGTGCCACCGAGTTTTACAACTCGGTCCCACCGACAGCAAAGGGGTATATATTCCAAGGGCCGCGCGCGTTGATTCCTCCTTCAAACATTTCGGCCCCACATCCCTTGCTGCCGTCGCCTTGGTCTCCGGATCGTCGCCGTTGTCGCCTGTGCGCCCACGCCGCAGGTCTCCGTCGCCGTCAACGGCCATCTCCTCCGCGCCGTTGCCACCGTAGAAAAACTCCACCAAGTTAGGGTGAGTTTTGATCCCACTCGTGCTCCCATCTCCGATTCAATGCACGTTTGGATTGCCTAGTATCTTGCCACGATTGAAATCCTCCTGTACACCAGATTGGTTCATTTGAACTAGATTCGAGTAAAAGTTTTAGGGTTAGGTTTCCATGGAACACATCTCGGTGAGACCGATTTTATATTTTCGGTATGACCGATTTGGCCTATGGCCATTGCACTGCACCCTTCGGTCCAACCGAGTTGTGCAAAATCGGTGTGACCGAAATATAGATTTTGTGAAACCCTAGTGTTTTTGGCAGGACCAAAACCCACTTCGGTCAAACCGAAAGTGGTGTGCCAAGCTCCTGTTTAACACTTCGGATTCACCGAAACTTAAACTCGGTCGGACCGAAATGTCTTCTGTGAAAACTTAATACTAGAATTTGAACTCATTTTTTTTGCAAAAACTTCTGCAGTTTGTGATGACTCTTCTTCTCTGCCTATACCTTATCTATTCACAGGTTGTCAGCCATGTCAGATACCAGTGACAGTCAGAACAGGTCAGAGACACCCATTGCAGACATTCCTGAGGCAGACACTAGCCCTGATCCTAGTAGCTCATCTGATGATGGTGAGAGGAGTACACCAAGTGGCTTGCCTCCTGCAGCCACCAGAGCTGGAAAGGAGAAGAATTCCGACGATGAGGATTCAGATTTTGTTGTTGAGGAAGAGGTGACCTCTAAGCCTAAAAGGAAGGTTGTTGCCAAAGAGCAACAAGGTCAACAATCTAAGAAGGGCACCAGCAAAGTCAAGCAGTCAACTGTTGCTAAGAAGCTGAATTTGGGAGAGGCAGCTCCAAGCAAAGTGAAGAAAACCACCAAGAGAAAGAGGGTAGTGCATGTGTCAGAAGCTCGAGCAGATATGTATATTGATTCTCATGCAGATGCAGTAGTAGAGGATGAGGATGAGGAAGCACCCCAGCCTCCACCTCAGAAGCCGAAGCTCATGGGTGATGCCATTAAGGCTGGAGCCACATCAAAGCCCAAGAAATCTGCTCCAGCTAGGGCAGCTCCAGCAAAGCTTGCTGCCAAGCCCAAGAGGACCATCAGAAACATTCCAGCGTCTGAAAAGAACAAGGATGATGTGCCACCAGCTGAGTCTGACGATGAAGGACAAGTTTTGCTGAAACTTCGCCCAAAACTGCCACTCCATAATGATGCTCATCCTCAAGCTGAGGATATGAAGGCAAGGAAAGATAGAGGTCTCAGGCTATGGAGACAAACTGACCCATATGCTGTGAGGAGAAGAACTGCTGTAGATCCCAGATTTCACACCAGAGAGCAGCAGGACTTCTATGAGACCGTGCTGATGGACAAGAAGCCCATAGTCGCAGACACCAGATATGTTGACTGGGAGTACATTGACAGCGAAGAGCACATAGCTTTCTTTCCACATGTGCATGAAAGTTTCACTGCATGTGGAGTTGCAGAGTTTGTAGGTCAGAAATTGACCAGTTGGAACGATGAGATGATAATGCAATTTTATGCCACAGCTCACTTCTACCCTGATGGAAAGATTACGTGGATGACTGAAGGTCAAAGGTTTTCTTCTTCTGTTGAAGAATGGGCAGAAATTCTGAATGCTCCAGTGCAATGAGAAGATGATATTGATGTATATGGGATTCCAAAGAAGAATCATGAATCCATGAAAAACATGTACAAAGAGATTCCAGCAGAGGATTTGGAAATCTGGAAGCTCGGCTCAGTCTACCATCTCCAGGCAGGCTTACCTACCACTAATACCATTTTGAGGCATACCTTGATGCCCAAATCTGGAGATCATCGCATGATCAGAGGATACTCTATCAACATGCTGCATATACTTGATGAGAAAGCACCTTTCAAGGTGATGGACTTGATGGTAGAGACCATTAAGAGGACTGCAGCTGACCAGAAAAGGTCATGTGGATTTGCCCCGCAGATTCAGATGCTTATCAATGCCAAGTTTGGCACGGGCACATTCTTGTTGGATAGAAAACACTTACCGCTGCAGCCAGAGCATGAAGACAATGTTGTTGTGATGGATGAGGAGGATCCGACATCTGTTGAAGGTCAAGCCAAGATCGCAGCTGCTAAGAAAGCCAAAGCTGACAAAGCAGCAGCAGCAGCAGCAGCTAAACCAAAGAGTTTTGGAGAGCAAATTCTTGAAGCTACTCAAAGGATTGAACAACGCCTGGCCAGCATTGAACAGTCTCAGGAGAGCTTAGAGAGGATTGTTGACGAGAAGATCCACGCTCTGGACGTGAAGCTGACTGAAGTACAAGTGACCGTCAACAAGCTCGAGGCAGACATTGAGGAAGCAAAGCAGGACAAGGCAGAGCTTATGCGTGAGTTGCAGGATGACTTAGTCCAGGATTCTCATCGACAGACTGCTCCGGTTCCCAAAGGATCCCGATCAGCTGCTATTCCAGTGACTGACACCAGGACTACAGCTTCAGCACCTCCCACAGTTCCAACAGTTTCTCCAGCTCCAGCTCCAGTGTCCACTCCTCCAGCACAGACATCAGCTGAAGTCTTCGCCGATGCTGTCATATCCACTCCGACATCAACCCAGACGGGAGCCGCCAGCAGAGTCCACAGTGACGTTTAGCTCTATGCTTTTTCGAACTTTTTGGTAACTTGTTGCCAAAGGGGGAGAAATTGTATAGATCATAGGGCTTCGAGAGAGAGAGAGTGCTGTTGTCTTTGCGCTTTTGCTCTTTCATTCTTTTGCGGTTTCTTTGAGATACTTTTGGTTTTCGAGACATTCAGTGTGCTTGATACTCCGTTTGATGCTACCTTAATGAGTGATTGGTCGTACTATGCTTTAATGTGTGCTTAATGCTTATCATATGCCATTCCTATCTTGTATGACTATTTACTCATGTCTTGGTGATTGGGTGCATGCTGTTCATTCTTATCATTTTGTGCGCTCCACCAAGATGTATGTGACATGGAAGAGTGACCCATGATCCTAATCGATTGTGCATTTGCATTCAAACGCAAATCTTAAATAATGCACAAATTTAGGGGGAGCTCTTGCTTATCACATACTTCTCAAAGCGACGATATTATTCATTGATTATATCCTTTGTCGAAGCTTTGATCTATATGTTGTCATCAATTACCAAAAAGGGGGAGATTGAAAGTGCAACTAATCCCCGGGTGGTTTTGGCAATTAATAACAACATATATATCATTGAACTAATAGTTACTTGAGAATCATTTCAGAGAAGTTCAGTGATATGGGTATGGCAAGGACTGAAGAAGTGGACCCCTCAAAATGCTAAGGCAAGCATTGGCAAAAGCTCAAGACTCCATTTTTGGTTTAGTGATCCAAGATCACATTGAGTCCATAGGAAAAGCCAATACTATTAAAAGGGGATGAGGTTATGATGATGATCTGGTTGCTCAAGTGCTTGGTGATACATCTCCTAAACTATCAGCAACTTTCACTGCCATATACACTCATAAGTAATCTCGGTCCCACCGATATTCCAAACTCAGTCACACCAAGATGAACCACCTCAGCCATAAGCCAAACCCTAGTAAACTCGGATTTTCCGATTCTGAACTCGGTTTCACCGAAACATGAGTTGCCAAGGTTCTGTAACCTTCTGTCATCAAATCGGTGTCACCGAGATGATGAAGTCGGTCCCACCGAAACTGGCATGCTCTTGTCATTGCACGAATCGGACTAACCGAGATTGTATATTCGGTCCCACCGAAAACCCCAACGTTCACATTATTTGAACTATCGGTCTCACCGAGTTGTCCACTTCGGTCCCACCGAGATTGCTCAAATGTGTGTAACGGTTGGATTTTGTGTGGAGGCTATTTATACCCCTCCACCCCCTCTTCATTCGTGGAGAGAGCCATCAGAAAGAACTACCACTCCTACCTTACATTTCTGAGAAGAGAACTACCTACCCTTGTGTTGAGATCAAGTTGCTCCACTCCCACCATATGAAGCTTGATCTCTAGCCTTCCTAAGTTGCTTTCCACTCAATCCTTTCTTCCACCACAGCCAAATCAGTGAGGAGAGTTGAGTGTTGGGGAGATTATCATTTGAAGCACAAGAGCAAGGAGTTCATCATCATCTACAACATCTATTACCTTTTGGAGGGTGGTGCCTCCTAGATTGGTTAGGTGTCGCTTGGGAGCCTCCGTCGTCGAGATGTGGAGTTGAACCAAGAAGTTTGTAAGGGCAAGGAGATCGCCTACTTCGTGAAGATCTACCCCGAGTAAGGCTAGCCCTCCGTGGGCGTAGGCCATGATGGAATAGACAAGGTTGCTTCTTCGTGGACCCTTCGTGGGTGGAGCCCTCCGTGGACTCTCGCAGCCGTTACCCTCCGTGGGTTGAAGTCTCCATCAACGTGGATGTACGATAGCGCCACCTATCGGAACCACGGGAAAAATCACCGCGTCTCCAAAATTGCGTTTGCTCTTCTCCACCTCTCTTTACTACATGTGCAATTTACTTTCCGCTGCCTATACTCTAGAATTGCATGTGTAGGGTGATGCTTGACTTGATCAAAACTGTGAATCTGCCAAAAACTGTTCTTTGTCAAAAGGCAGAATTTTTATTCTTACAAGTAGTCTAATCACCCCCCCTCTAGACATACTTTCGATCCTACAGCGGGTTTCATGGAGGCGTTTGAATGCGGCATGGAGGCGTGCTCAGCCGGGCGTGCAGCGAGTGGCGCCCTCGACTCTAACGTAGGACAACAGGCCGTTCTTCCACTAACGTGTGGGATCTTTGGGTACATGGCATGTATATCAGTGACCCAACGCAGGCAGCGCCCAGCAGAGGAACCTTTGGTGGGCCAGGGCGGTCATAAGCGGGCATTTCATAAATCGATGATTGTTCATTGAGTGTGACGTCATCCTTTTTCATGTAGATAAGCCTACAATGTTGATAGCCTATTCGATACGTTGTGATTCATAAAGATCGCTACAAACATAAATGTTCTGCTTATCACAGATAAGATTGATTAATACCCGTAACAATCCATGTCCTTAACAAAGGGTGCATGCACGTATAGGTTGAGCGTGTGTCTTGCGTCGTGTGTTGTGTGCATGCAGGCGTGCGAGTGTTGCGTGCGTGCAAGGGTACATTTCAGTGTTGCATGCATGTGTACGTACGTGCGTGTGTTCGTGAGTGCATGTGTACGCGTAATTGTTGCACGCCTGCATGCGTGCGTGTGTTCGTTATGTGTACGTGTCAGTGTTGCATGTCTGCATGCGTGCGTGTCTTGCGTGTGTGCATGTGTACGTGCGGAGTGAGGCTACACGTCAGTCGACTGACTTTTTCGTCTCTGTTCATTAGATTTTCCAGCCGTTGGATACGAAATCAAGGGCCTGCAGTTTATCATCAAACTCCACCCCCTTGAGCCGCCAGCCACAACCGGTTGAAATGCCGGCCCCACCGCCCGCGGCCGGCCCGTGCTGCCACGCCGTCCCGCCCGCCTCGAACCACTCCTCACCGCTGGTCTGCCGCCGCACCGGCCATCCCTCTAGGCCCCCTCGCGCCGAGCTTTTTCTCCGGCGATCCCCACCCCACCGCCCAATCAACAAGCCCCCCACCGCCGGCGACTGCCAACCAAAGGTCTCACAACTTCGAGTACCCACCGACCACTAATTTATTACCACTTCTGTCCTTCATATACGCACTGACGAGTGGGTCCTATGGTAATGTGCGCTGCTGAATGTGGACCGTTTGACTGGTCAATTGATCGTGTCATCAACAAATTATGGAGTTGTATGGTGAGCCAGTGACCGTATGATCACCCTAAAATCTATTTTATTAACACAGTATAAACTCAAACTACCATTTCTTTCTTTCATATACGGGCTGACAGGTGGGCCCCACGGTTACGCGGCCCGATGGTGCAACACTAGTTGTGCCATGTGGAACGTGTGACTGGTCAATTAATTGTGTCATCAATAAAATACGGAGTTGTACGGGTGAGCCAGTGATCGTATAATCATGACATGTATTTTTTAACACGGTACAGACGCAAGGGCTCATATATACGCGCAAGCACTCACCGCTATAAGCGCACAAACGCAGACCCTACCCCTATGAGCACCTTCGAGAGAGTGGGCTAGCATATGATCTTGAGATTTTACGAAGTCACCATAGGTGCCTCGTAGTCGAGTGGAACGTCTCCTCCCATTGAACGCACATCGCCAGAAAATACTGAAATTAACCCTGGATAAATGCGAGCACCGAGAATTTAACCTTGGTGGGCTCGAGAAACCACTGTCCTCCTAACCATCCAACCACATGTTGGTTAGCATGACAAAATGTATGTGGTGACCGTGATGAGCTTATTCTGAAGTCCAGTGACCATATCGTGCTTTCGCTTCAAATACAATGACCGTAAGTATCGTCAACAAAATACGGAGCACGCATCAAATGCAAAGTCCGTCAGTGTCATCAAGAAAATACAGAGATGTATCATGAGCTAGATACCGCATGATCACCACGAGAATGTATACGGTGAACGTAATGAGCATATTCTGAACTCCAGTGACCGTATAGTGCTTTAGCTTGAAATACAGTGACTGTCATGCGTGAATGTGTCGTGGGCATGCATACTTTTAGAGGGCCCAGAGATAGTTTGTGTGCGTACGTGAAAGTGCTGTAGAAAGAGAGGATGTCCGGTGGAGACAAGGAGAGACATGCCCTTCGTTTCTCTTTCTTGTGACTAATATTTTAGGAGAATATATAAACATTCACAATGCAGAACAAATATTTTTGGATGCACCATGCAATTAACTTTTATGTATAACATTGTACTATTGTATATGCTTATTTTCTTAGTGGCCGATTGCGTGTGTGGTGTGGTGGGCACATCATTTCTAGTTGTGGTGGGTCAACATGAGGACTCATGGGTCGGTTCCATCCTGCGCCACATAGGTTGGATCGAGACGTGTTATACGAAGACCCATGTGGAGGACTGGGCGTACAACACGAAGCTAGCTACCAGAGTCGCGGAGGACTCTATCCCCACTGGTGATAAGCCGACTATATATGATTTGTAACCCTAGGCCCCCAGTATGTTATAGAAGCTTGAGGGCTAGTTCGTCGATAGTATATACACACGCACAATGCCTGGTATTCACGTGTACTTTGTACACACCCCTATCACTAATATACAGTACCAGGAGTAGGCTTTTTCTTCAACTGCAAGGGTCCGAACTAGGATAAAACTTTGCCTCGTATTACCATCCAGCCTAACAGTCAGGGATATCCTACCGAATGATATGATGGAAGCATATCTGCCAACTACTAAGAGAGAGGTGTGTCTGGGGGGGCAATGTGTGCGAGAGAGGCCTAAAGATAATGTGTGTGCGGGAGACACGTAGGCACATATATGTGTGTATAGAGGGCTAGTAGAGACCGTGCATGTGTATATATGCATGTGAGAGAAATAGTGTTTTCCAACTGAGATTAATGAAAAAAGTGGTACATAGTAGTCAGAAAGAGAGAGAGATACAGAGAGAGCATGTGCGTGAGACTCCCCGACACCCCGAGAGAGATTGTGAGCATGTGTGAAAGAGAAATGTCGATGCATATAAAGTGTGTGCACTTATGCGGTAGATAGAGAGATATATAACACGTTTGTGAGAATGGGCCGAGGCATAGTGCATCTACGTGTAAAAGGTGGTTCTACGCATTAAATTAAAATATAAATGGCATTATTATTTTTGGATGAGATCATGAATTTTGCAAATTGCGTATGGATGAAAATCGGTCTATCAGACACCCATACTCTATTGAATTCTAGCATGTGCATGTGTTTATTTCATATTATCGATCCATAGAGTGAGAGCGGTTTGAAATATAGGCAATGGATGCTTTTGCAATTCATATATAAACATTAATTAGTGCACTCCATGTTGTTAGTGTGAAGCACTTTATACAACTGTCACTTGCATGGATACATTCCAAATTGCTAGCTACGAAATAGAATACATGTCGAATTCAACATAAAGGGGGTTTCGAAGATTCAAATTCATAGGAAGTGCATTCATCTATTTGAACGCGAGATAATGGCATTTGTAAAACAGATGTAAAAGGGGGCATCAATCTTTGTTGCGCGTTTGAACATGCTATATATATTCATACGCATGTTTAACTTTTTTTTTTTGCAACCAAGGAGATTATATCTGGAACCATGCATGAACTGAGGTAAGTTGCATATTTTTTAATATATACTCGTGTACAATGTATATTCAAATGTACCACCTCCATTCCAAAATAATCGTAGCTTTAGGATTTTCAAGAGTAAAGATTTGTGAAGTTTGACAAATCTTGAATGTTCAATTCAAGAGAACCGAAAACGTTAATGCTTCTGCTCCCAAATATTGAACAAAGTGCCAAATAGGCCTCTAGTCACCCGAAACCGCGCGAGACTAATGTTTGGTGGTAGGAAATTATTGTCCTGACTCCGGCCCGTGTAGCGTATCGGCCCGATGTCCAAAGGTCTAAACCGGGGTAGGTTTGTAACTTCACCAAGACGCCAGTCTCAACCGCCTCCGAGAAGCATTCATAGGCCGTGGGCGCCTAAACACCCATGCGCTTGGCCGAAATCTATCCCGCCCACATTTGGGACACCTGAGATTACTGTCCTACCCCCAACCCGCAATATGTCCGAAATTTTAGATGGGGGCAAAGTTTGTAACTTTGCCCAAATTTCAAACAAGCGCGTCCCAAACCGAAACATTGTTCCCCCTTAGTTCCCTGCCTCCCTTCATTTCCCCATTCATACTCCGTGGGCGCCAAAACGCCCTCTTCACCAGCCGCGAAACCCCAGCCTCCTCCGTCCTCCACCCCATAGCGCCCAATCCAACGCCGCCCAACTCCATCACGCCGGAGCCGGTACCCCGACGTCGTTGTCCAACGCAACCGCAACTGCAATGCCCTCAAGGACTTAGCAGCTGAAGCCGAGGTAGAGCTGCCTCCACGACGCCGACGCCGACGTGCGCCGTACCAGAACCACTCCGACCACGCTGTCATGCGCCTCACTGTTGCCACTCCACTATCGCAACCATCCACCGCACCGGAGCTGTTCCCGCTACGCCATCGTTCGCCCCCTCGGATCTGCTTCCCCGCCGCCAACAGATGGCCACCGCACCACACTCAACAACTTGGCCATGGGTTCGTCCAAGGCTGCACCGTCCTCCACAACTTCTCATTTCCAACGAACCATAAGAAGATCATTGGAAAAATAGAAGGAGGACACAGCATTGCCAGCAGAAAGAGGTACTGTAACACCCCCAGATTCTCACCACAGTGATCACCTCTTAGTCATGCCAAGTCATCATCATTTGCTTAGTATGATCACAGTGGTTATGCACTCCCATTCAAATTTCTCTCTGAATTCAATTCAAATTTAAGTGCAAAACAAAGTTACATAAAAGTTGCTGGAAAAATGTTCATCATCTTGCAAAAATTCCCTAACAATTATCTGTTAAGGAAAACAATATCACTACTATGCAAAAATGAACAGTAGCACATAAAACAAGGCCATTTCAGCACTTTAAAATGCTTTTGCATTTATGAAAATTTCAATCAGTTTCCAAAAAAAAAATTCCCAAACTTGTTGGGGCAGTGCATAACAGTGCTTTGGTAATATTGGACCAAGTCCCATGTTTTTCCAGAGGCATTTGGTCATCCAAACAATTTCTTCTCCCTCTCTGTTTTTACATAAAAAGAAAACAGACAAAAATAAAAGAAAACGGGCAGCAGCCCACTTACCTCGCGGCTGGGCCGAGCCCAGCCGGCCCGTCACTGCCCGTCTACCTGCTCCCCCGCCCCGTGTCGCCGCCGCCATGGACAGAACGGCGCCGCTCCGCCCGCAGCTCGCCACCGCGACGAGGGCAGTTGAGCTGGGGATAAGGGAGAGCCCCGTTCGCCTCCCCAGGCCTCTCCTCTCACTCTGGCTCTCTCTCTCGCCCACACGCTCACTCTCTCTGCCTCTATGTCACCGCACCCGAGCGCAACCGCCGCCTCTGCTCCGTTGACCACGCGCTCACCGGCCTCCCCGCAAGCCACCGCCGTGTCTGGGGAACGCGTCGAGCTCGGCCACATCGACTGGTGCCCTCAGACGGGGCCGAGAGCCCCTGTTGGCGCCGCACGCAGCCGCCCCCTTTCGGCTCTGCTCCGGCAAATCTTCGGCGGCCTCGACCCACTGCAGCACCTAATCCGCCCGCAGGCCACCGTGTGCCGCTGCGGTGAGCTCCACCCCGTCTCTCCCCTCTCTCTCCCGCTCTTTTCCACCCCCGTAGTGGCCGCGCTCGAGATGCCCGAGCTCGCCGCCGCACGTGCTCGTCGCCGGCAACCGTCCGGTGACCGTTTGACCTTGGGTTCATGCCCCTCGAGCTCGTGCGCTCGCGTAGACCCCTCCATCATTTTTGGTTCGAGCTAGAACGCACGACATCGTCGATTTCTTCGGCGCCCGAAAGCCGTCGCCGCCGCGGCTCGACGCCGGCGCGTTTCCGACCATCCCCGTGCTTTCCGACGCTGTAGATGGATGCGGGGCTCTCTCCCCGTTCGAACGCGACCTGCGGCGCTCGTTCTGGTACCCCGCAGCCGATTTCCGAAGCTCTCCGGCGAGGGCGCCGCCGCGGGAGCTCGCCGGAGCATGTTCCGGCGCCGGGCTGACCTGGCCAACGGTGGGGCCCGCCCACGGTCGCTGCCATTGGGCCCCGCTGCGAAGTTTGACTTCGTTGACCCGATCAAAGTGTGTTTTCTGTTCACAGAGACGCTGACGTGTGGGCCCACCTCTGTTAATTAGGACTATTGAATGTTTTATAATTAAAACCAATTAATCAGTTAACTGAGTCTCTGACAACTGGGGCCCACACCCTCTAATTAGTTCTGTTAATTTAAATTAACCTCTGATTAATTCAGAGAGGCTGACAGGTGGGCCCCACCTGTCAGTTTGACTGGTCAGCTGGCGGTTGACGCCAGCATGACGCAATAAGTCATTTCTGTTAATAAAAATAATTTCAGAAAAAGCTAAAACCTTTAGAAATTCATATCTTTTAATCCGTAGCCCGGATAGAAAAACTTTCTACATGAAAGTTGCTCAGAACGACGAGACGAAGCTAACCGTGCTATCCGTTTCCGTGTCGGGACCCTCTACGGAGGTGAACCCGCAACTTTTAGCCCGTTTCCGGTAGATGAATAGTGCACATACACCGGTAAATAATTCCAGTTAATTCCTAAAAATAACTAATATGACTTAGACATGTTCTTAGGCAACCCTGCACTGCACGTTAGCTTAGCACGCTCTGTGTTGCATATGTTTTGTGTATTTATCTGTTTCTCCCCCCTCTTCTCTCTCGGTAGAGTCCGACGCTGACGCAGCTCCCGAGACCGACGCTGTCCCGGTGATTGGTTCCCCCTCCGACGACCTTGCTTTTGCCACCGAGCAACCAGGCAAGCAACCCTCCCTTGAGCATTTCCGATATCGCCTATGTCTATTCTCTCTTATTCTTGCATTAGAAGTGCTGCTACTGCTACTGCTCCTATTACTGTTGCATAGCCTGTTTTTGCTAAACTGTTGATACCTGTCTTTATTCATAAACTGCTTAGTGTAGGTTGGGTAGCACTGCTGTGGTCCCGCTTTCTCGTAGTTGCCTCGCATAGTACCCTTGCCTCGATCAAGCGATCGAGCCCCTTCCCCTGACCTTCTTCACATCACCGCACACCCCCTAAAATGCTCGACTCCGCAGAGTTAACATCGGGTGACGAGGGTGATACCTCCGAACTCACTTTCGATGTTGTCCCTGTAGTATAGCTAGCTCGTTGTGGGTTACCGAGGGTGATTCCTCTTCCCACTTCCGACTTAGCTTTTGTCGTGCATCCGCTAAGATGATTACCGCCGAGGGTGATTCCTCCGGTATCACCTTATCGGGATTTGTCGTTTAGGAGTCCAACGAGGGTGATTCCTCGGATTCCTCATCGGCATGAAACCACACGGATGCCCTGTTTCACCATACTGTGTTTAAAGACGTATCGATCCCCGAGGCCGGACGTCGCCAGGAACAAAGGCGTGCGGCCAGAGGTATCGTGCGTCTGAAGACACTTTGAAGTTACTACTACACATGTTGGATGGAGGCGGGTTGACCCAGAGGGGTACCCGCGAGTGCCTTTGAGGCGTGAGCTGTGGAGTCGGGTGACCAGTGAGGGTACCCGCGAGATAACTACGAGGCGTGGCCGGTCTTTCCCAGTCCTTGTCACAAGTCCTCGAGACGGGACGACGGGGCCAACAGTATCGTAGGCTCTGCTCGTTACCGCGCGCTCCCAATACACTAAGCGATTTGGATATTTGATCCGAGGGGCCTCCGGGTCCGATAGCACTAACCACCACGTGGGTGTGAGTGGGTGCTCTGCGTCGTATACATCAGCCGGAGTCGTCACGACGTCAGCGATTGAGCGGCCCGTTCGGATTGGACTTAGGATGCAACTGCGCTTGTATAAGGGGTTGCTAGGTCTGCTACCGAACGGCCACGTAACGTGCAGGAGCGTCCGGGGCGATGGCCAAGACCCCCGGGGGCATAGGTTAGTCCGGCGTGCTTGATCCTCTCTGGCGGTAACCGGTCGGGTTGCGTCGTATTGTTTAGCCGAGGGCGGGCACGACCTGATGGTGTGTCCGGCCGGAGTTAAGCGAGCGTGGTGGGTAACTTGGTGCACCCCTGCAGGGAAGAAACAATCTATCGATAGCCTGTCCTACGGTAACGGACACTCGGAGTTGTATCCACTTCGGTACAACTAGAACTGGTGAATTGAGATATGAAATTGATATTACTATAAACCCATTACATTATGATGTACTATTCTGCTCCCTTCTAATTGCTGCAAGACGCTGAAGATGCTAGTCTTCGTCAGGACTAGGCTTTTCCCCTCTCTACTCTGGCTTTCTGCAGTCTAGTCCACCCACATAAAGCCTCCTTTGAAAATAATGCATTGCTAGTATAGATCTGATGTAAGTCTTGCTGAGTACTTTGGATGAGTACTCACGGTTGCTTTGCTTCCTCTTTTGTCCTACCCGCTTGATAAACCAGACGACGGAGCCATGGTGCCCGCAGCCCCTGTTGACGACTACTACTACCAGCCCGAGGCTGGCTACTACTACTACCCGGCCGGCGAGTACTTCTACGAGGAGCCGGCGGACGACGACCAGGAGTAGGATCGGAGGTCCCAGGCAGGAGGCCTGCGCCTTTTCGATCGTAGCTTTTCTTTTGCCCCGCCTGTGTAACAGGCCTATCTTCTACTGTGTTGTATCTGTACCCAGATACCTAACGCTTCCGCTGACTATGTGTGTGACATCATGTTATGTATTCGAGCCCTCGTGGCCCCTGGCTTGTAATATATGACTTGTATGTATTTATTTATGTTTTAGAGTTGTGCTGTGATTCCTTCACGTGAGTCCTTAGGCTTGATCGTGTGCATTTGCGTGTATGATTAGTGCACGGTCGGGCCGGGGTCGTCACAGGTTGGTATCAGAGCCGACTGCCTGTAGGAACCCCCTTTCCAACTCCTTGGCCGAAGTCGAGTCTAGAGGTCCAAAACTGTTTTACTAACTTGGCTGTGTGGCTTATGGCCCCACGTCGTCAATTGGGTGGTATAGTATCTTTTATTCCTCGTCTATACTCTGGGACTCTGAATCTCTCTTCCATTCGGGTCAAATGATTTTACTAACTCCGACACTAGGTTCTCGTAACCGCTTCTCCCGGTGAGCCCCCTCACTCCAGAAAATGGCATGTCATCATCAGAAGACTCCGGAGATACTCCTCGTAATTAATCGAGACCCTGTGCCCCTGCCTTGCAGTTCCTGACCGCCAACAAAACCCCGTTGATAACTACCCATCCTTGCCGTTTGTACCTTCTTTCCCAGTTACTGTTGTTATCACCAGATACTCTATAATACTCCCAGTTGTTCAAGTGTTCCGCAACATACTTCACAATGCCATTTGATCTTCCGAAAATCTTTTACAGCCTTTGGCTCTTAGCATTCTTGTCTGCTTGCAATATGGTTAGGTCCATACGTCTGATAATCTCCGTTGACCTCCCTTGTCACCACTATTTTGAGTCCCCTGATTCAATTTGCTGCAAATGCACGCAATCATCAGTTGATTCTTAGAAATTAATTCTTCAACTCAGACGTCATTCTGGATCTGAGCTAGTTCTCGGTAAATCAATCCTTGATTGATTGGCCATCAAATTCTATTCTACCTATCCATCTTTTGATCAGAGCCTTTGCTTCTGATCCTTCGTCTTGGAATCATAACTCCTTTGTACTAAAGCGTCGAATTATTTCGATGTTTCTATAATCCGATGCTTTTTGCATCCTTTCTTCTTCTGGTTGAGTACCGATACTCACATCAGATCCTAAGTCGACCACCTGAATTTCGTTGGGTTAATATCCGACAAAGTCCTTTATATTCAACAAATCTTGAGCGCTTTTCCTCTGATACATATTGCCTTCGATACATTGTATCCCTTGACTTTGTCAACCATGCTCTGCTTCCGAGCTTGAGTTCATTACTCCTTCAAGTATGCGGTATATGTTCCTAAGATGCCCCGATGGGTTGAACATATGCTTTCCTTAGTCTGTGTGAATCAAGAGATTTGCGGGTTACATCTACTCGCGTTCCGTCGAATAAATTTTTCGACTCTACAATTTCTTCGAAGACGAGAAGTGAATGAAAGGTTAAGCATTGGATAAGTGGGAGTCGACCTTGAACCTTGTGTTCATGCCCATGGACCCGATGTAGAACTTATCATGGCAGCTGCTCGTAAAAAGAATTACTTCCTTGGTACAAGTTCATCTTGTATCTCTGAATTGATCCTTTGCAAACACGGTTCCCGACTATATTCTCTTCTTGATTCCATTTCCTGGATGAGTTAAAATACTTGTCCTTTGCAGATCATTTCACCCGTCCAACCTCAACTCTGATTGACCGCTGGATATTACCCCTAGTACCAGTTACTGGGAAGTCTATCACTCCATCATCTCGTTCCTAGCCTGATCGGCTATATCATCATCATGCTAAATTTTAACCGTGTTACCTGGTCTTTATGCCCAGAGCACAACTTCCGACGATGAGCGAAGCTTACGTCGATCTTCTTCATGTTATCATTTCACCTCGAACAACAAGCTTGATTTCGAGCTTGTGCCGTGTCCGTGGTTCCATTAACCATTCGCTTCCTCAATCCTTTTTCTTGATGTCGTCGCTGTTCGATGGCATCCTCGTGGAATCTCTCGACAAAATGTTTCTTGATCCATTATCCACACAACATCGTATGGGTAATATCAAGACTCTTCTCTCGTTCCTTTATCCAAATGTTTTTGAACTTGCTGCCCTATCATGTATATCATGCTCCGCTCTTTCTTGCGAAATGATATACCCCTAAAACTTGTGTGTAAACACATATTTCTTTCCATTGGCGTGATTAATCAATTAATCACATTTTCCTTTCCATTGGTTTGTTTAACCTTTTCTAAGATCATTATGACATAAGCAGGAATAACTCCCTGCTTGTGAAAACATCTTGGTCTACCACTCTGTCAGCTAGACCCTGTTACTTTTGTTGATGACATTCCGGTAACCACCGATGGACGAGAACTTTGCCTAATGGTCCGCCTCGTTCAACGAGCAGGAAAATGGTTCTCTTCGTCCCTCGCCCTTGGTACCGACGCTGTTGCCGACATAGCTGACAGGCTTTTCGCTGACATGTCTTGTTGTCGTGACCGGTAAGATGTCGCCGTTCTATCTGTCCTTGATCGAATTTCATCAGAGTTCCACAAGATCGGGACCTGACTTTTCTGTGCATCCTTGATTCCTGAAGTACCCTTTGCGTTTGGCTTTGTGTGATAGCACGAGCCATTCTCCGAAAATTGATCTATTCTCGATGCTGCGAACCCCCTTTTCCCACTCCGTTCAGGTATCGATTAGATGCCCATTCCTTTGAAACTTCTTGTTGTACCTTCATGCGTTACTCTCGATGTTTTCCTAAGTTTCAACTCGAGAGATGGTTTTGTCGCATTCCCTGAATTATCCATCAGGTAATCGACCATGTCAGGATTAGTTCTCCCGAAGTTATCTTTTTTCTTCCCCACTTAAATCTCGGGACGAGATTTCTTGTAGTGGAGGAGATTTGTAACACCCCCAGATTCTCACCACAGTGATCACCTCTTAGTCATGCCAAGTCATCATCATTTGCTTAGTATGATCACAGTGGTTATGCACTCCCATTCAAATTTCTCTCTGAATTCAATTCAAATTTAAGTGCAAAACAAAGTTACATAAAAGTTGCTGGAAAAATGTTCATCATCTTGCAAAAATTCCCTAACAATTATCTGTTAAGGAAAACAATATCACTACTATGCAAAAATGAACAGTAGCACATAAAACAAGGCCATTTCAGCACTTTAAAATGCTTTTGCATTTATGAAAATTTCAATCAGTTTCCAAAAAAAAATCCCAAACTTGTTGGGGCAGTGCATAACAGTGCTTTGGTAATATTGGACCAAGTCCCATGTTTTTCCAGAGGCATTTGGTCATCCAAACAATTTCTTCTCCCTCTCTGTTTTTACATAAAAAGAAAACAGACAAAAATAAAAGAAAACGGGCAGCAGCCCACTTACCTCGCGGCTGGGCCGAGCCCAGCCGGCCCGTCACTGCCCGTCTACCTGCTCCCCCGCCCCGTGTCGCCGCCGCCATGGACAGAACGGCGCCGCTCCGCCCGCAGCTCGCCACCGCGACGAGGGCAGTTGAGCTGGGGATAAGGGAGAGCCCCGTTCGCCTCCCCAGGCCTCTCCTCTCACTCTGGCTCTCTCTCTCGCCCACACGCTCACTCTCTCTGCCTCTATGTCACCGCACCCGAGCGCAACCGCCGCCTCTGCTCCGTTGACCACGCGCTCACCGGCCTCCCCGCAAGCCACCGCCGTGTCTGGGGAACGCGTCGAGCTCGGCCACATCGACTGGTGCCCTCAGACGGGGCCGAGAGCCCCTGTTGGCGCCGCACGCAGCCGCCCCCTTTCGGCTCTGCTCCGGCAAATCT
>LR738711.1:665984596-666020030 GCA_902687465.1 Secale cereale
TCTTTATTCATAAACTGCTTAGTGTAGGTTGGGTAGCACTGCTGTGGTCCCGCTTTCTCGTAGTTGCCTCGCATAGTACCCTTGCCTCGATCAAGCGATCGAGCCCCTTCCCCTGACCTTCTTCACATCACCGCACACCCCCTAAAATGCTCGACTCCGCAGAGTTAACATCGGGTGACGAGGGTGATACCTCCGAACTCACTTTCGATGTTGTCCCTGTAGTATAGCTAGCTCGTTGTGGGTTACCGAGGGTGATTCCTCTTCCCACTTCCGACTTAGCTTTTGTCGTGCATCCGCTAAGATGATTACCGCCGAGGGTGATTCCTCCGGTATCACCTTATCGGGATTTGTCGTTTAGGAGTCCAACGAGGGTGATTCCTCGGATTCCTCATCGGCATGAAACCACACGGATGCCCTGTTTCACCATACTGTGTTTAAAGACGTATCGATCCCCGAGGCCGGACGTCGCCAGGAACAAAGGCGTGCGGCCAGAGGTATCGTGCGTCTGAAGACACTTTGAAGTTACTACTACACATGTTGGATGGAGGCGGGTTGACCCAGAGGGGTACCCGCGAGTGCCTTTGAGGCGTGAGCTGTGGAGTCGGGTGACCAGTGAGGGTACCCGCGAGATAACTACGAGGCGTGGCCGGTCTTTCCCAGTCCTTGTCACAAGTCCTCGAGACGGGACGACGGGGCCAACAGTATCGTAGGCTCTGCTCGTTACCTCGCGCTCCCAATACACTAAGCGATTTGGATATTTGATCCGAGGGGCCTCCGGGTCCGATAGCACTAACCACCACGTGGGTGTGAGTGGGTGCTCTGCGTCGTATACATCAGCCGGAGTCGTCACGACGTCAGCGATTGAGCGGCCCGTTCGGATTGGACTTAGGATGCAACTGCGCTTGTATAAGGGGTTGCTAGGTCTGCTACCGAACGGCCACGTAACGTGCAGGAGCGTCCAGGGCGATGGCCAAGACCCCCGGGGGCATAGGTTAGTCCGGCGTGCTTGATCCTCTCTGGCGGTATCCGGTCGGGTTGCGTCGTATTGTTTAGCCGAGGGCGGGCACGACCTGATGGTGTGTCCGGCCGGAGTTAAGCGAGCGTGGTGGGTAACTTGGTGCACCCCTGCAGGGAAGAAACAATCTATCGATAGCCTGTCCTACGGTAACGGACACTCGGAGTTGTATCCACTTTGGTACAACTAGAACTGGTGACTTGAGATATGAAATTGATATTACTATAAACCCATTACATTATGATGTACTATTCTGCTCCCTTCTAATTGCTGCAAGACGCTGAAGATGCTAGTCTTCGTCAGGACTAGGCTTTTCCCCTCTCTACTCTGGCTTTCTGCAGTCTAGTCCACCCACATAAAGCCTCCTTTGAAAATAATGCATTGCTAGTATAGATCTGATGTAAGTCTTGCTGAGTACTTTGGATGAGTACTCACGGTTGCTTTGCTTCCTCTTTTGTCCTACCCGCTTGATAAACCAGACGACGGAGCCATGGTGCCCGCAGCCCCTGTTGACGACTACTACTACCAGCCCGAGGCTGGCTACTACTACTACCCGGCCGGCGAGTACTTCTACGAGGAGCCGGCGGACGACGACCAGGAGTAGGATCGGAGGTCCCAGGCAGGAGGCCTGCGCCTTTTCGATCGTAGCTTTTCTTTTGCCCCGCCTGTGTAACAGGCCTATCTTCTACTGTGTTGTATCTGTACCCAGATACCTAACGCTTCCGCTGACTATGTGTGTGACATCATGTTATGTATTCGAGCCCTCGTGGCCCCTGGCTTGTAATATATGACTTGTATGTATTTATTTATGTTTTAGAGTTGTGCTGTGATTCCTTCACGTGAGTCCTTAGGCTTGATCGTGTGCATTTGCGTGTATGATTAGTGCACGGTCGGGCCGGGGTCGTCACAGGTACTCATTCCCTTATTCGTGCAAACCTTACATCTCTGCTCACACCGTATTCATCACACGAAAGAAACTAGTTGAGTGCTTCTTAGTGCATCTTCTTCGTGATACTAAATGCACAAGGTTTCCCCCCTTTACTATTTCACCTTTGCTAGAGGTCAGTAGCCCGCCTGGATTTCAATTCAGGGTCAGTCGAACCGCAATTAATAGAAGCAGCACCCGCTTAGGCGCGCGGAGCACCTAGTCCGCATGTTCGCCGGGGAAGCGGCGCATCGGTGTCTATCATAGGGGTGTGGGGCACAGGAGCTGCTTGCGCCCGATCTGGAGGTCGACGGGGCTTGAATGGATTGCCGGGGGCGGTGCTAAGCACGGCGGTGCGGTGAGGTCGAGGGGAGGGCGCAGGTAGGGGACTGGGCCGGTGGTCGCTGTCGTTTCGAGGAAGATAGTCAACACTGACTGGCTGGAGGTAGATGAAGGCGATCTACCCGTTCTTTGTACATCGGACGATGCAGAAAAAATGGACTGACCTATTTGTTTTCAGTCGAATGTTATTTTCATAGAATCCTATAGTAATTTAGTGTGCCATGCATGTTGTAGATCTATCATATGTCTCCCGTCATTTATTTCTCACCGACCTGCTATCTGCTACCTTTACACTATACTAATTGTGCACACACTTCACGCATACTCACACTATTGTTTTTTATGCATGGGTATTTCAGACTCTGACGCAGTGTTGATGAATGCTAAAAAGAAAAGTTAGAAGTCGCTCCAGTGTAATTCGAAGATAAGCACTAAGCGTTTCAGCACTCTAAAGGATGCAGTGTCAGCAGTTGGAGATAGTAAACGTAGCTCTACAGTTGATGATCTCAATTGCCACACACAACCATCCCAGGTGCTTGCTTTAACTTCGCGCTGTCAAATGTGGTTGCATGTTGCATATGGTGTCTAGCTTGTATTGCTTCCAATTTGGTTAAACTGCATCTGCTTACTTTACACATTATACCTTTGATAATAACATGCCTTCCTGTTTTTGATACATACTACATATGTCTATTAACCATCTCGTACATCAAACTAATGCTCTTTTGGATCCCTTGTCAATCACTTATGATGAGACAGTCACCCAGGTGGGTTACTGTGACACGCCATACTCGTTTAAAGAATGAAGTGTCATCCTCCCCACATGATTCTCAAGAAACAGCAAGGCTAAATGAAGATAGTCAACGTAGCTCTCTAGTTGATGACCGCAATTCCCCCACACCACCATCACAGGTGCTTGCTCTAACTTCGCAGTGTGATATGTGGTTGCATGTTGCATACAGGGTCTAGCTTGTAATGCTTCTAATTAGGGTAAATTGCATATGCTTAGTTTACACATTATACATGTGAATATGACATGCCTTCCTATTTTTGGTACACACTACATCTATGTGTTAACCTTGTTCTTACATGAAACTACCTCTCTTCTGTATCATGCATCAATCACTTACGATGAGTCACCTTTATTCGTTGCATATTGCATATTATTTCTAGCCTGTTGCCATGTATTGCTTCTAATTTGGTCAAATACATTTGTTAGGGCACCCTTTTAATTTGGCAGAGTGATATTGGTTTCATCTTTCATATGGTTTCTAACTTGCATTGATTCTAACAAGTTCAAGCACCTTGTGCTTAGTTTATACTTTATACATCATACATGTCAATATGTCACGCCGTCCTGTTTTTCATACATATTCCATCCTCCTATCATGCGGCTGCCTTACATGAAAGTAGTGTTTGTAAGTATCATGCATCAATGAGTTCTGAAGAGCAAATTTTATTCCTTTTTCTTGTGGGTTTGACTTGACAAGGCAAAATTAAGAAAGAGGAAGGAAAAGAGTAAGGAAGGCGATGATGGTGGTCCTCTGCAGCAACGTAAATGGAGCATCTGTACCGATTCCCCTTGTACTCATAGTGCATTGCAAGGTCCAAGTCTCCGCTCCCCTACTCCACCATCCAAGGTGCTTGCTCTAACTTGGCAGTGTGATATCTGGTTGCATGTTGCATATGGTGTCTAGCTTGTATTGCTCCTAATTAGTGTAAACTTCATCTGCTTAGCTTACACATGATACGTGTGAATATGACACGCTTTCCTGTTTTTGGTACATACTATATCTGTCTATCACACCATGTTCTTACATGAAACTACTCTTCTTATGTATCCTGCATCAGTCACTTATGATGGAACACCTTTAAGTTGGCAGTGTGATATTGGTTTGCGTCTTGAATATGATTTCTAGGATGTATTGCTTCTAGTTTGATGAACGCCACCTATGACGAGACAGTTTTAACTTGGCAGAGTGATATTGATTGCACCTTTCATATGGTGTCTAGTTTGCAGTGCTCTTAATTTGTTGAAGTGCCTTCTGCTTAGTTACCACATCATAGGTGTGAATATGTCAAGCCGTCCATTTTTCGTACATATTCCATCCTTGTATCTTGACTTTGCCTTTCATCAAAGTAGTGTTCGTCAGTAACATGCATGAATGAGTTCTGAAGAGCGAATTATATTCATTTTTCTTGTCGGTTTGACCTCACAATGAAAAATCAATAAAGCTGAAGGAAATTGGCAAGGCATTGGATGATGGTGGTCCTTCCGAGCAACTGAAATGAAGGTTCTCTATAGATTCTACTCTGCCATCCTCCCAACAAGATTCGCAAGACAACGCAAGGCTAGACAGTTAACGTAGTTGTGTAGATGATGAGCACATCTCCCCTACTCCACCAGCACAGGTGCTTGCTCTAACTTGGCACTATTATATGTGGTTGCATGTTGTGTATGATGTCTATCTTGTATTGCTTCTAACTTTGTTGAATTGCATCTACTTACTTTACACATAATGCCTGTGAATATGACACGTGTTTCCATTTCTAGAACATACGTGTACATGATGAGCACATCTCCCCTACTCCACCATCATAGGTGCTTGCTCTAACTTGGCACTATTATATGTGGTTGCATGTTGTGTATGATGTCTAGCTTGTATTGCTTCTAACTTTGTTGAATTGCATCTGCTTACTTTACACATAATGCATGTGAATATGACATGTGTTCCTGTTTCTAGGACATACGTGTACATGATGAGCACATCTCCCCTACTCCGCCATCATAGGTGCTTGCTCTAACTTGGAACTATTATATGTGGTTGCGTTTTCTGTATGATGTCTAGTTTGTATTGCTTCTGATTATGTTGAATTGCATCTGCGTAGCTTACAACTTATACCTGCAACGATCACTTACCCATAAGACACATTTGACTTGGGACTGTGGTGTAGGTTGCATCTTGTATTGTCTTCTAGCTTGTACTGCTTCTAATTTCTTGAAATTGCACTTACGATGAGACACTTTTTACCTGATAGAGTGATATTGGTTGCATGTTCATATGGTGCCTAGCTTTCATTTCTTCTAATTTTGTTGAAATGCCTTCCGCTTACTATTTTTTCATACATATTCCATCCTCCTATCGTACGTGTGAATATGAAATGCTATCTTTTTTTGTATATATTCCATCCTCCTATCCTGCGCTTGCCTTACATCAAAGTAGTGTTCATCTGTATCATGCATCAACCAGTTATGCGGAGCTAATTTATTCATCTTCTTGTGGTTTTCACTTCATAAGGCAATATCAGAAAATAGGAAGGAATGAGTAAGTTAGGGGATGTTGGTGGTCCTCCGCACCGATGCAAACACAGACTCTCTAGATTTGCCACTACTACTGCTAATGAAGTTGAAGTCCCAAGTCTACATGATGAGTTCATCTCCCGTACTCCACCATCGCAGGTGGTTGCTCTAAGTTGACAGTGTGATAATTGGTTTCATGTTGCATATGTTGTCTAGCCTGTATTTCTTCTATTTTGATTAAATTGCACCTACTGAGTTCATACGTTATACATGTGCATATGACATGGCGTTTTGTGTCTAGGATACACTGCATCTATCTATCATACCATGTTCTTACATCAAAGTACTGTTGTTGTGTATCCCGCATCGGTCAGTCATGATTGGACACTTTTAACATGGCAGTTTGATAGTGGTTGCATCTTGCATTGATTTCTACGTTGTATTGCTTCTAATTTTTCGAATTGCCACTTATGACAAGACACTTTTAACTTGGCAGAGTAATATTGGTTGCATATTTCATATGGTGTCTAGCTTGCATTACTTCTATTTTCTTGAAAATCCTTCTGCTTAGTTTACACATTGTAGCTGTGAATATGTCATGTCGTCCTGTTTTTCTTACATATTCCATCCTCATACAGTTGTCTTACATCAAAGTATTGCTTGCCTGTATCATGCATCAATGAGTTCTGAAGAGCGATTTTATTCTTTTGTGTTGTGGGTACGGCTTGACATGGCAAAGTCAAAAAAGAGCAAGGAAAATAATATAGTAGGGAGTGGTGTTACTCGCCGGGTGAAACGGAAAAGGATCTACCGTCCAGATTCTGCTGGTACTTATAGTGCAGTAGAAGGTCCAAGTCCACCGGCTAAATCTACAAATACAGTATCACCTGCTCCACCAGCTACAGCATCCGCTTCAACTATACCAGCATCTCAATGAGTTACTCGTTCGTTTGCTCCGGAACTGGCCAGTTCCCAAGCTGCCTTCACACCTAACACTACTTCCGAAGCACCGCTGACACAACAGGACTTGGCAAGATCATATGAACCTCATGATCGTCAACACCAATACGGTACCTGACCGAGTCAAGTTGCAGTTGCAAGCTCCTTTATATGTACTCTCACAGTTTGATGTACACTAACACTTTCCATATTCGTTGTTGAACTAGCACCACGACGCAAGCGGAAACAGACATCAGGGATAATGCTTGACAGATTAACAAAATCTAAAGGAGGAAGAATGGAGATCCATTTTGAGGCAGGTTTAAAAAGGCGACGTGATGCTACATAGTCAGCCAAGTTAGTATCAGAGGCAACCGTTGTCGTTAGGTGTCATGCACGTATCCTCCCAACGTGGATCCAGTACCGGAATGAGAAAGACAATACCAAGTTTAACACCTTACTTGACCATTTATCCATAAGTAATGTTATTCATCGCAATTAGTAATATTGTCTTGCTCTGTCCCATACTTTCTAGCTTCCTCCTAATAAGACTCACATTCTTTTTTCAACAGATGAGGTTCAAGTTGGATCCGAAAGATGATGCAACTAAACAAGCATCCACTCATGTTTTTCAGTCTGCTCTGCGACAGTATCGGTACCACCTTAGAAAATCTCACTTTGAAGGCAGGGCCAACAATGAAATCGCCCAAACATCTCCAGTGGAATATATTACAGATGAAGACTGGACATCCCTCGTTAAACACTGGTCTGATCCAAAGTATCAGGTAGGCTATCTGTATTTGATAAGACCACATATTGAACTTGTATTGATGTATGTGCCTTACAAGTGTATCTTCTTCTAGGCTAACTGTTTGAAGAACAAGACCAACCGTTCTAAAGTGAAATTCCAACATACAACAGGATCTCATAGCTATATTGCACACTGCGAGGCTCTTGTAAATAGCTGTTGCTTCCTTCTTTTTTCTGTGCCATATTATCGTATCTATATTGACTTGTTCCTAATACAGAGGAAAGCCTGTGCGGACCAAAAAGAACCTGAACCGAATGCAGTGCAAATCTTCAAGGATTGCCACACCCGCAAGATGAAGGGCATAAACACACCAGTTCAAGCCGCTATTGTAAGTCCTTACTCCTCCTGCCTATGAACTGATTGGTACTATCATGTGTTCATTTAACTATTTGGTTTGCAGCCAATGTCAGTTACTCTGTTCACTTTTATACATAGTTGTCTTAACGTATCATGTCACCTTACATGGTTTAGAAGAGATGAAGGATATTCTTTTGGTCTTGATCTGTATTCTAGTTGTTATGTTCACGTGCGCGCACAATGATAAAATAGCTTGTTTGTTTTATATCTGTTTGCCCATGATATGAATGATGTCATACTATGGTCATCCTACTTTAAACCATGTCTCTTTATCCTTAGATGTCAACGAATGTGAGGAGATAGACAATACAGTAGGCATGCTACATGGACATATGTTCTAAAACTGATTTTATTATGTAGTTGGCACTACAATACATGCAAATGTATTACAGTAGTTCACCAAAATAAGTTATGTATAAACGTGTAACCTACTTTGTTTGTTTTTGTCTCGTGAGTAACTTATCTGGTACACTAATCTACAAGTTCAAACTTTCAGGAAGCTATGGAAAAAATGATTGAACAGCCACAACCACCTGAAGGTGACGAGGCAACCACAGGCACAATGTCACCTCTTGCTGCAGTGTGTCAGTATCTCTCCACTAACAGTGCAAAAAGCACCTTCGTGCGTAATTCTGGGTTGGTTGTAAATGTAACCTCATCCAAATTGCCTACTGAACAAAATCTTCCTGCTAGACAAAGTGATATATATGTGCTCCAGACACAAGTCCAATCCCTTATGGACCTCGTTTTGGAAACAAGAATAGTGGTTGACAAATGTCGTCAAGATATGAATGGTTTTGAAACCAGACTATCAGATATTCGCTTCGTTGTTCAAGAGCAACGGCGGAAAAAAGGTGAAGATCGTGCTGCTCCATCAGATTCTACAGCCTGAAACATTAGCACTAAGGTCAAATGATATGTGCTTCTATACATCTAATGGTTTTATCTGCAAGGACTGTAAACTTTATGCCAACAGGCCTTTTGTTCTCATACAACATTTATGATGCTGCCAAAGGCTGCAATAATTACGATGCTATTTTTGTATAGTGTAGGTTTATCTTAGTAATATATTCGGCCCAAAGCTTCGTAGGAGCCCAACATGCCAACATTCGTCAGGCCCATACCAATTGGGCTAAAAACGATTATGGGCCGAAATTTGCATGTAGCCCACTAAAAAAATCTGGGCCTAAATCAGCATAAGATTTCATATTTTTCTGGTAGGCTTGTGCCCATAGTGGGCCTTTAATAGGCCTAAACGTAATTTGGGCCCTTAGTAACAATAGGCCGTTTACAGGTGTAAATATCTCGAGCCCATAAAAAACATGGGCCTTTAAAAGACCAAAAGTGAGATTGGGCCCATTTACAATGCGGATCTTTCACAGGCTGAAATTCGAACGGGTCGTAAATGTGCCGACCTAATACACGGGCCTTTAACAGACTGGAAGTTCGGCCGGGCTAGATTATTGTCATTTTTATATGGGCCGTTAATGGGCCCGATGTGACGTTAGGCCACATATGGCCCATGGATTTCGTCCGACGTTAATAGGCCAAAAATCACAACAGGCCGAAAGTGGCCCAAATCTATAGTGGACCTCTAACAGGCCGAATGTCAGACATGGCCGAATATGACTGTAACACCCCCAGATTATCACCACAGTGATCACCTCTTAATCAGGCCATGTCATGTTCATTTGCAAAGCTAATGACAGTGGTTAATCAAAGCAACTCAAATTTGCCCCTGAAAATTCAAATTCAAATTCAAATGCAAAAATGAACTTGCTCCAAAATTCTTGGAAAAATGTTCATCGTTTAGCAAATAATCCAAAATAATTATTTGCTAGCAAAACAACATCACCATCATTCCCAAAATTGGGCTAGAGCATTTAAACAGTGTTTTAACAGCACCATTTAATGCCTTTTCATTTTTGGAAATTCCAAAAGTGTTCCAAAATTGCCCAATCCAATTTTTGGTGGCAAGGAATATTGCAAAGTGATATTTGGAACAACTACCACATTTTATTAACAGGTTGGTTGGCCTAATCATTTCCTTTTCTTCTTTGATAACTAATTAAAAGAAAACAGGGAGGAAAGGCCTTACCTGTCGCCCACCGCCGCAGTAGCCGGCCCGGCCCATCTCCTGTGTCGCCCACCTGCCTCTTCCCCGTGTCGGCATCGCCGCGGACGAGCGCGCGCCGGCCGGCCACACCCCGCCACGGCGCTGGAGTGGTTGGGGGAAAGGGGATAAGACTCCCCTCGCCCGAGCCCTTCCCCCTGGACCTCCCCGTCACTTCTTCTATCTCCCCTCGCTCTCCACGACTAGATCCCGTCGGCGCCCGACGCGGTCGCCGCCGTGCATCGTCCGTCCTCGCGGCCACCGGCGCCCTCGAGCTCCTTCGCCGCGTCCAAGCTGAGCGCCGGCCTCTGCCTCTTCCTCCTCGGCCAAAAGCTGGGGCCTGGGAGCATTGCTGCTGCCGAATTCATCATCGTCACCGTCTCCGGCCGCCGCATCTGCTCCTTCGACCACGGCTTTCCCTCTGCAGCTACTAAGCATCCGAGGGCCTACGTGCACCGCGCTGTAAGCCCCAGCTCTTCCTCGCCCCCTCGCGTAGTCTAGGACGCGCTGCGCCGTCGTTTCCCCTAGTACCCGAGCTCGGCTCCGCAAGCCTCGTCGCCGGCAAGGCTCCGGCGACCATTTGGTCACGCGCACACGTCTGGCGACTTCGCGCGCGCGCGTTGAGCCCACCTAGCCACCTGGATGGTCACAAGCGCCGCGTTTCGCCGAAATGCGTCAAGGCCCGAACTACGGCCGCCGCTTCGAGCTCGTCTCCGGCGAGCTCCGGCCGCCCCTGTCGCCGTGGACACCACCAATGGACGCGGCTCCGTGTGCCCGTTCGAACGCACCCGAGCGCACGCGAAATGGCTCCCCGTAGCCAAGAACCCGAGCACGACCGAACCCCACCGCCGCTGTACTCGTCGCCGGCGCCGTTTCCGGCCGTCCCAGGTCGCGGGACTGCCGCCGTTGGACGCGGGGTACTCTCCTCGTTCGAACGCGAGCTTCAGCGCTCAATTTGGCCCAGCGTGGCCGGATCCCGCAGCTCGCCGGAGCTCGCCGCCGTGTCCGGGACTCGCTGGAGCTACTCCGGTGGCCGGTGCTGACTGGGCACCGACGTGGCTGCCACGGGGCCCGCCTTGTGACACTGACGGGTGGGCCCAAGTTGACTCGTTGACTGGGTCAACCCACTGACATGTGGGGCCCAGTCGGTTAACGATTTTTAATAAATAGAAAGTCTGTTAATTGATTAATTAGTTAGTTAGAGCACTAATCAGACACTGACAGCTGGGCCCCGTGCGGCTTAATTAACCCTAATTAAACTGTTAGGTTAATTAATAGAGCTGACAAGTGGGGACCACCGTATACTATTCCTTTGGATAAGATCTGCTGACTGTGCTGCTGACTCAGCACTGGACCCACATGTCAGCCTCTGCTGACTGGACCTTTGACCCAGTCAAAGGTCCCACTGGTCAGCCCCTATGCTGGAAAGTTGGGTACAGAACTGGGTGCATCTAGCCATTTCAATCTCTGTGCATATTCGAATTAATAAATCCAGTAATTTCCAGGATATTGCTAAAACTTGCAAAATTCATATCTTTTTAACCGTAGCTCGGATCGAAAAACTTTCTACATGAAAGTTGCTCAGAACGACGAGACGAAGCTAACCGTGCTATCTGTTTCCGTGTCGGGACCCTCTACGGAGGTGAACCCGCAACTTTTAGCCCGTTTCCGGTAGATGAATAGTGCACATACACCGGTTAATAATCCCAGTTAATTCCTAAAAATAACTAATATAACTTAGACATGTTTTTAGGCAACCCTGCACTGCACCCCAGTTGCCACTTGACTCTGACACCACTAACCTGCAACCGCCCCCCTCCGGTAATCTGTCCGACACAGGTCCAGAACCGGGAATACTTTCCCGGATGGGTTCCCCTTCTTCGTTAACGGTAGCACTGCGTTAGTTTGACACGCTTTGTGATTACTTTTGTTACCGTGTATTTATATTGTTTCCTCTCCCCCTTTCTTCCCGGTAGACCCCGAGACCGCCGACGATGCCCTGGTGATCGACTACTTCACCGCCGTTGTTCCTTTTCATTTGCCAAGCAACCAGGCAAGCAACCCCCCCCTTTGATCATTCCGATATCGCCTATGTCTATTCTCTCTTATTCTTGCATTAGAATTGCTGCTACTGCTACTGCTCCTATTACTGTTGCATAGCCTGTTTTTGCAATACTGTTGATACATGTCTTTATTCATAAACTGCTTAGTATAGGTTGGGTAGCACTGCTGTGGTCCCGCTTTCTCGTAGTTGCCTCGCATAGTACCCTTGCCTCGATCAAGCGATCGAGCCCCTTCCCCTGACCTTCTTCACATCACCGCACACCCCCTAATATGCTCGACTCCGCAGAGTTAACATCGGGTGACGAGGGTGATACCTCCGAACTCACTTCCGATGTTGTCCCTGTAGTATAGCTAGCTCGTTGTGGGTTACCGAGGGTGATTCCTCTTCCCACTTCCGACTTAGCTTTTGTCGTGCATCCGCTATGGTGATTACCGCCGAGGGTGATTCCTCCGGTATCACCTTAACGGGACTTGTCGTTTAGGAGTCCAACGAGGGTGATTCCTCGGATTCCTCATCGGCATGAAAACCACACGGATGCCCTGGTTCACCGTACCGTGTTTAAAGACGTATCGATCCCCGAGGCCGGACGCCGCCAGGAACAAAGGCGTGCGGCCAGAGGTATCGTGCGTCTGAAGACACTTTGAAGTTACTACTACACATGTTGGATGGAGGCGGGTTGACCCAGAGGGGTACCCGCGAGTGCCTTTGAGGCGTGAGCTGTGGAGTCGGGTGACCAGTGAGGGTACCCGCGAGATAACTACGAAGCGTGGCCGGTCATTCTTAGTCCTTGTCACAAGTCCTCGAGACGGGACGACGGGGCCAACAGTATCGTGGGCTCTGCTCGTTACCGCGCGCTCCCAATCCACTAAGCGATTTGGATATTTGATCCGAGGGGCCTCCGGGTCCGATAGCACTAACCACCACGTGGGTGTGAGTGGGTGCTCTGCGTCGTATACATCAGCCGGAGTCGTCACGACGTCAGCGATTGAGCGGCCCGTTCGGATTGGACCTGGGATGCAACTGCGTGCTTGTATAAGGGGTTGCTAGGTCTGCTACCGAACGGCCTCGCAACGTGCAGGAGCGTCCGGGGCGATGGCCAAGACCTCCGGGGGCATAGGATTAGTCCGGCGTGCTCGATCCTCTCTGGCGGTATCCGGTCGGGTTGCGTCGTATTGTTTAGCCGAGGCCGGGCAGGACCCAGCAAGTGTGTCCGGCCGGAGTTAAGCGAGCGTGGTGGGTAACTTGGTGCACCCCTGCAGGGAAGAAAACATCTATCGATAGCCTGTCCTACGGTAACGGACACTCGGAGTTGTATCCACTTCGGTACAACTAGAACTGGTGACTTGAGATATGAGGTTGTTATTGCTATAAACACTTTACATTATGATGTACTAATCTGAACCCTTCTAATTGCTGCAAGACCCTGAAGATGCTAGTCTTCGTCAGGACTAGGCTTTTCCCCTCTCTACTCTGGCTTTCTGCAGTCTAGTCCACCCACATAAAGCCTCCTTTGAAAACGATGCATTGCTTAGTATAGATCTGATGTAAGTCTTGCTGAGTACTTTGGATGAGTACTCACGGTTGCTTGGCTTCCTCTTTTGTCCTACCCGCATGATAAACCAGACGACGGAGCCATGATGCCTGCAGCCCCCGTTGACGACTACTACTACCAGCCCGAGGCTGGCTACTACTACTACCCGGCCGGCGAGTACTTCTACGAGGAGCCGGCGGACGACGACCAGGAGTAGGATCGGAGGTCCCAGGCAGGAGGCCTGCGCCTTTTCGATCGTAGCTTTTCTTTTGCCCCGCCTTTGACAAAGGCCTATTTCTGTTCTGTGATGTATCTGTACCCAGATACCTAACGCTTCCGCTGACTATGTGTGTGACACTTGTTATGTATTCGAGCCCTCGAGGCCCCTGGCTTGTAATATATAACTTGTATGTATTTATTTATGTTTTAGAGTTGTGCTGTGATTCCTTCACGTGAGTCCTTAGGCTTGATCGTGTGCATTTGCATGTATGATTAGTGCACGGTCGGGCCGGGGTCGTCACAGGTTGGTATCAGAGCCGACTGCCTGTAGGAACCCCCTTTCCAACTCCTTGGTCGAAGTTGAGTCTAGAGGTCAAAAACTGTTTTACTAACTTGGCTGTGTGGCTTATGGCCCCACGTCGCCACTTGGGTGGTGTAGCTTCTTTTATTCCTCATCTATACTCTGGGACTCTGAACCTCTCTTCTATTCGGGTTAAACGATTTTACTAACTCCGACATTAGGTTCTCGTAACCGTTTCCCCCGGAGAGCCTCCTTATTCCAGAAGTTGGCGTATCATCATCAAAAGACTCCGAAGATACTCCACGAAGTTTCCAAGACCATTATGCCACTGCTTTGCAAGTCCCTGACCACCGTTAAACCCCGAAGGATAACTACCTACACCTGTCGTTCCTATATTCGTCTCAGTACCCTCGGGTTCTATCCAACTTATCGAAATAATATTCGACGATTCGAGAATTCTCTGAACCTACTGCCTTGCAGTTCTTCTCCGCCTGAACATACCTACGAATAATTCCTCACAACACCGAGGATCCATTCATCTCCAGTTGTTCTAGTGTTCCATGAAATACTTCGTATTGCTATCTGATCTCCCAAAAATCCTCTACAGACTCTTGCTCTTGAAATTTTTGTCTGTCTGCATCATGGTAAATTCCATATAACCTTCGTTGACATCCTTGTCGCTATCATTATGCGTCCCTTGATTCAATATATTGTGAATATTCGTAATCATCAGTTGATTCCTACTAATCCATCCTTCCGGCTCAGACGTCCTTCAGGATGATATGAGCTGGTTCTCGGTAAATCAATCCTTAATTGATGGGCAATCTAATTCTATTCAACATGCTCATCTTTTTATCAGAGCCTCTGCCTCTGATTCCTCGATATTGGAGATCGTAAACCCTTCACATTTAAGCCTCGGCTTATTCAGACATTTCCATAAACTGATGCCTTTGCATTTCTTCTTCTTCTGGTTGAGTACCGATACTCACATCAGATCCTTTGCCGACCACCTGATCTTTTGTTGGATTGATATCCGACACTGCCCTCCATATTCCATAACCTTGTTAGTTTCCCCTGATACATAAAACCTTCGGTAAATTGTATCCCCCGTCTTGTCAACCATACTCTACTTCTCAAGCTTATGCTACTTACCCCTGAAGTTTGTGGTATATGTTCTTAAGTTGCCCCGATGGGTTGAACAAATGCTTTCTCTAGTCTGTGTGAATCAAAAGCTATGCGAGATATATCCACTCGCGTTCCGTCGAATAAATTTTCGACTCTACAATTTCTTCGAAGACGAGGAGTGAATGAAAGGTAATGCATTGAAGAAGTGGGAGTCGACCTTGAACCTTTGTGTTCATGCCCATGGACCCGATGTAGAACTTATCATGGAAGCTGCTCGTAAAAAGAATTACTTCCTTGGTACAAGTTCATCTTGTATCTCTGAATTGATTCTTTGCAATCGTGGTTCCAACCATATTTTCCCCTTGATCCCATCTCCCGGACAAGTTAAAATACTTGTCTTCTACAGATCAACTCACCTATCCAACCTCTATCCTGATCTACCTTCAAGTATTGCCCCATGTTATCTCGAGGATATTGCGTCATTGCACTACCTCTAGCGGACTCTTATTGGAATGATACCCCATCATATCATTCTTTGTCTGATCGGCTATATCATCTTCGTGCTAATTTTAACCGTGTTAACTGGCCCCTATGCCCGTAGCCAAACTTCCGACGATGAGTTAAGCTTGCGTCGATCCTCATCATCTTATCATTTCACTTCGAACAACAAGCTTGATTTCGAGCTTGTGCCGTATCCGTGGCTCCATTAACCCTCTCGCTTCATCATTCCTTTTATCGATGCCGTCGCTGTTCGATGGCATCCTCGTGAAATCTCTCGACAAAATGTTTCTTGATCCATTATCCACACAACATCGTATGGGTAATATCAAGATTCTTCTCTCGTCCCTTTATCCAAATGTTTTTGGACTTGCTGCCCTATCATGTATATCATGCTCCGCTCTTTCTTGCGAAATGATATACCCCTAAAACTTGTGTGTAAACACATATTTCTTTCCATTGGCGTGATTAATCAATTAATCACATTTTCCTTTACATTGGTTTGTTTAACCTTTTCTAAGATCATTATGACATAAGCAGGAATAACTCCCTGCTTGTGAAAACATCTTGGTCTACCACTCTGTCAGCTAGACCCTGTTAATATTGTTGATGACATTCCGGTAACCACCAATGGACGAGAACTTTGCCTTTTGGTCCGCCTCGTTCAACGAGCAGGAAAATGGTTCTCTTCGTCCCTCACCCTTGGTATCGACATTGTCACCGACATAACCGACAGGCTACACTCTGACATGACCTGTTGTCGTGATTGTGTAAGATGTCATCGCCCTCCCTACTCTCGATCGACATTCACCACAGTTCCTCAGGATCGGAACCTGACTCTCATGTACCTCCTTGATTTTCGAAGTATCCTTTGCCCTTGTCTTTGTGTGTTATCACGAGCCACCCTCCGAGACATGATCTATTCCCGATGCTCTGAACCCCTTTTCACAATCTATTCAGGTGACGATCAGATGTCCCTTCCTTTGAAACTTCTTATTGAACCTTTATACGTTGCTCTCGATGTTTTCCTAAGTTTTAACTCGAGAGATATTTCTGCCACATCCTTTGAACTATCTGCCGAATAATCGACCTTGTAAAAGGTCCATTCTTCCGAAGTTACCCTTTTCTTCCCCACTTAAATCTCGGGACGAGATTTCTTGTAGTGGAGGAGATTTGTAACACCCCCAGATTATCACCACAGTGATCACCTCTTAATCAGGCCATATCATGTTCATTTGCAAAGCTAATGACAGTGGTTAATCAAAGCAACTCAAATTTGCCCCTGAAAATTCAAATTCAAATTCAAATGCAAAAATGAACTTGCTCCAAAATTCTTGGAAAAATGTTCATCGTTTAGCAAATAATCCAAAATAATTATTTGCTAGCAAAACAACATCACCATCATTCCCAAAATTGGGCTAGAGCATTTAAACAGTGTTTTAACAGCACCATTTAATGCCTTTTCATTTTTGGATATTCCAAAAGTGTTCCAAAATTGCCCAATCCAATTTTTGGTGGCAAGGAATATTGCAAAGTGATATTTGGAACAACTACCACATTTTATTAACAGGTTGGTTGGCCTAATCATTTCCTTTTCTTCTCTGATAACTAATTAAAAGAAAACAGGGAGGAAAGGCCTTACCTGTCGCCCACCGCCGCAGTAGCCGGCCCGGCCCATCTCCTGTGTCGCCCACCTGCCTCTTCCCCGTGTCGGCATCGCCGCGGACGAGCGCGCGCCGGCCGGCCACACCCCGCCACGGCGCTGGAGTGGTTGGGGGAAAGGGGATAAGACTCCCCTCGCCCGAGCCCTTCCCCCTGGACCTCCCCGTCACTTCTTCTATCTCCCCTCGCTCTCCACGACTAGATCCCGTCGGCGCCCGACGCGGTCGCCGCCGTGCATCATCCGTCCTCGCGGCCACCGGCGCCCTCGAGCTCCTTCGCCGCGTCCAAGCTGAGCGCCGGCCTCTGCCTCTTCCTCCTCGGCCAAAAGCTGGGGCCTGGGAGCATTGCTGCTGCCGAATTCATCATCGTCACCGTCTCCGGCCGCCGCATCTGCTCCTTCGACCACGGCTTTCCCTCTGCAGCTACTAAGCATCCGAGGGCCTACGTGCGCCGCGCTGTAAGCCCCAGCTCTTCCTCGCCCCCTCGCGTAGCCTAGGACGCGCTGCGCCGTCGTTTCCCCTAGTACCCGAGCTCGGCTCCGCAAGCCTCGTCGCCGGCAAGGCTCCGGCGACCATTTGGTCACGCGCACACGTCCGGCGACTTCGCGCGCGCGCGTTGAGCCCACCTAGCCACCTGGATGGTCACAAGCGCCGCGTTTCGCCGAAATGCGTCAAGGCCCGAACTACGGCCGCCGCTTCGAGCTCGTCTCCGGCGAGCTCCGGCCGCCCCTGTCGCCGTGGACACCACCAATGGACGCGGCTCCGTGTGCCCGTTCGAACGCACCCGAGCGCACGCGAAATGGCTCCCCGTAGCCAAGAACCCGAGCACGACCGAACCCCACCGCCGCCGTACTCGTCGCCGGCGCCGTTTCCGGCCGTCCCAGGTCGCGGGACTGCCGCCGTTGGACGCGAGGTACTCTCCTCGTTCGAACGCGAGCTTCAGCGCTCAATTTGGCCCAGCGTGGCCGGATCCCGCAGCTCGCCGGAGCTCGCCGCCGTGTCCGGGACTCGCTGGAGCTACTCCGGTGGCCGGTGCTGACTGGGCACCGACGTGGCTGCCACGGGGCCCGCCTTGTGACACTGACGGGTGGGCCCAAGTTGACTCGTTGACTGGGTCAACCCACTGACATGTGGGGCCCAGTCGGTTAACGATTTTTAATAAATAGAAAGTCTGTTAATTGATTAATTAGTTAGTTAGAGCACTAATCAGACACTGACAGCTGGGCCCCGTGCGGCTTAATTAACCCTAATTAAACTGTTAGGTTAATTAATAGAGCTGACAAGTGGGGACCACCGTATACTATTCCTTTGGATAAGATCTGCTGACTGTGCTGCTGACTCAGCACTGGACCCACATGTCAGCCTCTGCTGACTGGACCTTTGACCCAGTCAAAGGTCCCACTGGTCAGCCCCTATGCTGGAAAGTTGGGTACAGAACTGGGTGCATCTAGCCATTTCAATCTCTGTGCATATTCGAATTAATAAATCCAGTAATTTCCAGGATATTGCTAAAACTTGCAAAATTCATATCTTTTTAACCGTAGCTCGGATCGAAAAACTTTCTACATGAAAGTTGTTCAGAACGACGAGACGAAGCTAACCGTGCTATCTGTTTCCGTGTCGGGACCCTCTACGGAGGTGAACCCGCAACTTTTAGCCCGTTTCCGGTAGATGAATAGTGCACATACACCGGTTAATAATCCCAGTTAATTCCTAAAAATAACTAATATAACTTAGACATGTTTTTAGGCAACCCTGCACTGCACCCCAGTTGCCACTTGACTCTGACACCACTAACCTGCAACCGTCCCCCTCCGGTAATCTGTCCGACACAGGTCCGGAACCGGGAATACTTTCCCGGATGGGTTCCCCTTCTTCGTTAACGGTAGCACTGCGTTAGTTTGACACGCTTTGTGATTACTTTTGTTACCGTGTATTTATATTGTTTCCTCTCCCCCTTTCTTCCCGGTAGACCCCGAGACCGTCGACGATGCCCTGGTGATCGACTACTTCACCGCCGTTGTTCCTTTTCATTTGCCAAGCAACCAGGCAAGCAACCCCCCCTTTGATCATTCCGATATCGCCTATGTCTATTCTCTCTTATTCTTGCATTAGAATTGCTGCTACTGCTACTGCTCCTATTACTGTTGCATAGCCTGTTTTTGCAATACTGTTGATACATGTCTTTATTCATAAACTGCTTAGTATAGGTTGGGTAGCACTGCTGTGGTCCCGCTTTCTCGTAGTTGCCTCGCATAGTACCCTTGCCTCGATCAAGCGATCGAGCCCCTTCCCCTGACCTTCTTCACATCACCGCACACCCCCTAATATGCTCGACTCCGCAGAGTTAACATCGGGTGACGAGGGTGATACCTCCGAACTCACTTCCGATGTTGTCGCTGTAGTATAGCTAGCTCGTTGTGGGTTACCGAGGGTGATTCCTCTTCCCACTTCCGACTTAGCTTTTGTCGTGCATCCGCTATGGTGATTACCGCCGAGGGTGATTCCTCCGGTATCACCTTAACGGGACTTGTCGTTTAGGAGTCCAACGAGGGTGATTCCTCGGATTCCTCATCGGCATGAAAACCACACGGATGCCCTGGTTCACCGTACCGTGTTTAAAGACATATCGATCCCCGAGGCCGGACGTCGCCAGGAACAAAGGCGTGCGGCCAGAGGTATCGTGCGTCTGAAGACACTTTGAAGTTACTACTACACATGTTGGATGGAGGCGGGTTGACCCAGAGGGGTACCCGCGAGTGCCTTTGAGGCGTGAGCTGTGGAGTCGGGTGACCAGTGAGGGTACCCGCGAGATAACTACGAGGCGTGGCCGGTCATTCTTAGTCCTTGTCACAAGTCCTCGAGACGGGACGACGGGGCCAACAGTATCGTGGGCTCTGCTCGTTACCGCGCGCTCCCAATCCACTAAGCGATTTGGATATTTGATCCGAGGGGCCTCCGGGTCCGATAGCACTAACCACCACGTGGGTGTGAGTGGGTGCTCTGCGTCGTATACATCAGTCGGAGTCGTCACGACGTCAGCGATTGAGCGGCCCGTTCGGATTGGACCTGGGATGCAACTGCGTGCTTGTATAAGGGGTTGCTAGGTCTGCTACCGAACGGCCTCGCAACGTGCAGGAGCGTCCGGGGCGATGGCCAAGACCTCCGGGGGCATAGGATTAGTCCGGCGTGCTCGATCCTCTCTGGCGGTATCCGGTCGGGTTGCGTCGTATTGTTTAGCCGAGGTCGGGCAGGACCCAGCAAGTGTGTCCGGCCGGAGTTAAGCGAGCGTGGTGGGTAACTTGGTGCACCCCTGCAGGGAAGAAAACATCTATCGATAGCCTGTCCTACGGTAACGGACACTCGGAGTTGTATCCACTTCGGTACAACTAGAACTGGTGACTTGAGATATGAGGTTGTTATTGCTATAAACACTTTACATTATGATGTACTAATCTGAACCCTTCTAATTGCTGCAAGACCCTGAAGATGCTAGTCTTCGTCAGGACTAGGCTTTTCCCCTCTCTACTCTGGCTTTCTGCAGTCTAGTCCACCCACATAAAGCCTCCTTTGAAAACGATGCATTGCTTAGTATAGATCTGATGTAAGTCTTGCTGAGTACTTTGGATGAGTACTCACGGTTGCTTGGCTTCCTCTTTTGTCCTACCCGCATGATAAACCAGACGACGGAGCCATGATGCCTGCAGCCCCCGTTGACGACTACTACTACCAGCCCGAGGCTGGCTACTACTACTACCCGGCCGGCGAGTACTTCTACGAGGAGCCGGCGGACGACGACCAGGAGTAGGATCGGAGGTCCCAGGAAGGAGGCATGCGCCTTTTCGATCGTAGCTTTTCTTTTGCCCCGCCTTTGACAAAGGCCTATTTCTGTTCTGTGATGTATCTGTACCCAGATACCTAACGCTTCCGCTGACTATGTGTGTGACACTTGTTATGTATTCGAGCCCTTGAGGCCCCTGGCTTGTAATATATAACTTGTATGTATTTATTTATGTTTTAGAGTTGTGCTGTGATTCCTTCACGTGAGTCCTTAGGCTTGATCGTGTGCATTTGCGTGTATGATTAGTGCACGGTCGGGCCGGGGTCGTCACAATGACCCAAATCCTTCACGGTCGTTTATGGGCCGAAACTTTCAATGGCCTGTAAATGGGCCCAAGAGGACCTTTAACAGGCCAGAAATACATCGGGCCGTAATTTGGCCCATTTACTTAGCGGACTGTTAACGGTCCAGAAGCGACCATGGGCCGCGATGATGACAAGTTTAGAACAGGCTGTTGACGGGCCGATTTGACACTAGCCATACGGGCCTTAATTGAGAATGTTGGGCCTTTAGCTGGGCCGGCCCATTATGGTCCGCAAAATCTCACGGGCCTTTAGCTGGGCCGACCCATTATGGCCCGCAAAATCTCATGGGCCTTTAGCTGGGTCGGCCCATTATGATACGCAAAATCTCGTGGGCCTTTTGCTGGGCTGGCCCATTATGGACCGCAAAATCTTATGGGCCTTTAGTTGGGCCGGCCTATTTAAACTTTATGGGCCACTTTTGGGCCGGTCCACGTGTCAACATATCATAGGCACATCTCGCCCATTGGATGAGTGACACCTGTGCCAACGCGGAGCTGACACGTGTTTCCATCAGCCAATCAGAATTTTACACGTGGAAAATCCCCATTGGTCCGGGCTGTTAACGGGTTAACGAATCCAAAAACGGACCCGATAGCTTAACGGCGTTCCGTTACGGTGGATGCCATGTGTCGGTCACCCTTGATGAAAGCACTTCTGTGACGCGCGATTTATCGTCATGGAAGTGGACACTTTCGTGATGATAATTTTGGTAATGTCATGGAACACTTCTACGACAGCACAGGTATGACTATCTTCATTCTCTCATAAATTTGTCATGGATGTACATGCATGACAGAAAACGTGACCTACTATGACAAACACGTATCATCACGGAAGTGTATTTTTTTGTAGTGCCACTATGACCCTTCTTGAGTCGGCCAGAGGGTGGCAGTCGACCTGGTTCTACTTCAAAGATATTCCGACCCCGGGTCAGTAGACTGGTCTTCCCCCATTCACCTTAGATCGGGTCAGCCAGCCTCCTTCGTTGATCGTGACTCCGGCAGAGAAAGTAGAGGTGGACATGTTAGTCAAGCGAGTAGTCCAATTAGTCCGCGATGGTGTGACTGGCATGGATTTGCTGGAGGTATTTCTCAGTCGGCAGATACAGCCTCTCCAAGCCCGTGATCATCCAATGTGGATGTACTCGGGCACCAATGACACCGCTCGCGTCCACCCGGAGGAGGTTACCGAGAAGACGGTGGAACAGTGGTTGCGGAGCATCACCGGGAACAAGGACAACCCCAAGGGGACCAGGAGAGTTCGTCCATTCGACGCAACCAATGAGCCAGACAAGGTTTGACCTTCGTTACCGAGTGATTTTTCTGTTCTGATTTGTAGCTGTCTCTGAATCCGATTGATGTTTGTTCAACTCTTTGCCATGCAGATTTATACTGAGATGTACTCGGTGCCCAATGGAGAGCAAGCCCAGGAGGGAGTGGAGGTCGGAGGCGAGGTTACCGACTGGAGATCTGATGATGAAAGCGAAGAAGAAAGTGAGGGCTCAAGCAGTGGCGAGGAGGTCGAATCGCCACCTCATTCCGAGAGACGTTCCAAGCCGACTCATGATCCAGAAGGTGCACGCGGCAAAGTGACTCTGCCAAGCACGCAAGTGCCGAAGCGTGCTCGGACATCCACACTCGATCCGACTAAGAAGGCCCCTAAGTAGCTTAAGGTTGCGCCTTTAAAGACTCGGAAGGCCCTGCCTAAGATCAAGGTGGACGTTCCGATTGCCTCCACATAAGTGTTACTCTTTTTCTGCTCCTATTTTGTTCGAGAAATTCTATGCAAGTTGCCAATTCATCTTCCTATTTGACCGAGTGAATTCCGAAAATTCTAGTGTTGCTGCTTCTGGGACCACCATGGACATTGACAAGGGCCACAATGATGAGGAGACTGAAGACGGGGCCACTTCCAGCACATGTATAGCTCTACAGCCATGCCCTCACTTTGTTGATTGCTCTGTCGGTCGAGTGAATGTTCCTTTGGTTGAATGTTTTGTATCACCACCCAATGTCATTGAACTGCCAGATGATGATGACGAATATGAAGAAGTGACACGGAGGAGCACAGGAAGGAGGGGCAGGAAGGTGCCTGCTGCTTCGGACGCCCACCATTAGGGAGACCCAGTTCGGGCTTCTATTTCCTTTGTTGTTCCTGTGTCAACTGATCGTCCTTCGGCGTCAACCGGCAGGGTTCTTGCCCCGTCCGTGCAACTCCAAGCTTCAGATCCTCTGGCTACTTCAACTATTCCGTCAACTTCGCTCTTCACTACCCACCACGTCCCAGAGGACCCGGTGAGCGCGGTTAAGGAGGCTATACGTCAAGCAGGTCTGATGATGGAACAAATGAAGGTGGCGCACGAGGCTAGCATGGCTGCTTATAATGCTGGCTCTGCCCTTCGAGTCAACGTCCAGGTGAGTTCTTTTTTGACTGATCGTTGCTCTCATAGGATATTCTACCTGGAAACTAATGCTTTGTTCGTAAGATGGTGTTCGTGGATGAGCGTTTGAAACCTTTACTGAGCATATGTCATGAGTCTGCTCTTTATTCCATTCACCCGCTGGGTGTTTTAGCTTTTGCTGTATAGTTCTTGTACTTGAATCGATCGGGTCGTGTCGAATGTATCCTTGAATCAGTGGGAGCACGCAGAGTGCACCCACTGGGTGTAGTCCCCGAAACCATGGTCGACTACGGGCAGACAGCTATGGTCTAAGAATAGGGCCATTTTTTTGCTCCTCCCACTCGTATAGGACGGATCGCGTCGAGTGGGAATCAAACCAGAGGGGGCACGCCAAGTGCACCTACTTGGTGTAGTCCCCGAGACTACTGTTGAATGTTTGATTCAGCAGTAGTCTTAGAACTCTTTTGGCGTAACAATTCAAACTCTCCACCTTATCATTCGGAAGTGACTGGCTCTTGTTTATGTCGACTGACTTGTCTTATTTGTTGACTTCAGAAATCTTGTGAGTTCGGAGCTCGGTTTGCTGAAGTTGAGAGGAAGCAGATCCAACTCAGTCTCGACCTAGAGCTGTCCAAGGAGAATTTGCAGAAGGCCAAGGATGAAGCATGTGGTATGAAAGGTACAGAACTTGTCGACTGTCTCTGAATAGATGTGCATAGTGAAAACCGACAGCTCCAAGCTTGTCTGACAAGCTTTATTTCTTGTAGATCAAATGAAGCAAGCTCTGGTGCAGAAGGACCTTGACTTGGCAATGATAACCCACAAGTATAGGGGATCGCAATAGTTTTCGAGGGTAGAGTATTCAATCCAAATTTATTGATTCGACACAAGGGGAGGCAAAGAATATTCTCAAGTATTAGCAGTTGAGTTGTCAATTCAACCACACCCGAAAGACTTAATATCTGCAGCAAAGTGTATATTAGCAAAGTAGTATGGAAGTAACGGTAACAGTGGAAAAAGTAACAGCAGCAGTTTTTGTAGCAACCATAACAGTGGCAACGGAAAAGTAACTAAGCAAAGATCAATATGTGAAAAGCTCGTAGGCAATGGATCAATGATGGATAATTATGTCGGATGCGATTCCTCATGCAACAGTTACAACATAGGGTGACACAGAACTAGCTCCAGTTCATCAGTGAAATGTAGGCATGTATTCCAAATATAGTCATACGTGCTTATGGAAAAGAACTTGCATGACATATTTTGTCCTACCCTCCCGTGGGAGCGGTATCCTATTGGAAACTAAGGGATATTAAGGCCTCCTTTTAATAGAGTGCCAGACCAAAGCATTAACACATAGTGAATACATGAACTCCTCAAACTACGGTCATCACCGGGAGTGGTCCCGATTATTGTCACTTCGGGGTTGCCGGATCATAACACATAGTAGGTGACTATTGACTTGCAAGATAGGATCAAGAACACACATATATTCATGAAAACATAATAGGTTCAGATCTAAAATCATGGCACTCGACCCCTGGTGACAAGCATTAAGCATAGCAGAGTCATAGCAACATCAATCTTAGAACATAATGGATACCAGGGATCAAACACTAACAAAACTAACCCGGTTACATGGTAAATATCATCCAACCCATCACCGTTCAGCAAGCCTACGATGGGATTACTCATGCACGGCGGTGAGCATCATGAAATTGGTGATGGAGGATGGTTGATGATGACGATGGCGACGGATTCCCCTCTCCGGAGCCCCGAACGGACTCTAGATCGGCCCTCGTGAGTAAGATTAGGGCTTGACGACGGCTCCATATCGTAAAACGTGATGAATCCTTCTCTCTGATTGTTTCCTCCCCGAAAGTGAATATATGGAGTTGGGCTTGAGATCGGTGGAGTCCCAGGGGGGCCATGAGGCAGGGGGCGTGCCCTACATCCTCGTGGATAGGGTGTGGGCCCCCTGATGCTGATTCTTTTGCGAATATTTTTTATTAATTCCAAAACGTGTCTCCGTGGATTTTCAGGTCATTCCGAGAACTTTTATTTCTGCACGAAAATAACACCATGGCAGTTCTACTAAAAACAGCGTTAGTTTGGGTTAATTCCATTCAAATCATGCAAGTTAGAGTCCAAAATAAGGGCAAAAGTGTTTGGAAAATTAGATACGTTGGACACATATCAACTCCCCTAAGCTTAAACCTTTGCTTGTCCTCAAGAAATTCACTTGACAAACTGAAAGTGATAAAGAAAAACTTTTACAAACTCTGTTTGATCTTGTTGTTGCAAATATGTGAAGTCAGCATTCAAGTTTCAGCAAAGATTATGAACTAACCATATTCACAATAACATTTAGGTCTCATGTTTACTCATACCAATGGCATAATCAACTAGCGAGCAATAATAATAAATCTCAGATGACAACACTTTCTCAAAACAATCATAACATGATATAACAAGATGGTATCTCGCTAGCCCTTTCTGAGACCGCAAAACATAAATGCAGAGGACCCCTGAAGATCAAGGACTGACTAGACATTGTAATTAATGGTAAAATAGATCCAGTCACAGTCATACTCAATGTAAATTAATAGCAATGCATGCGAATGACAGTGATGCTCTCCAACTGGTGCTTTTTAATGAGAGGATGATGACTCAACATAAAAGTAAATAGATAGGCCCTTCGCAGAGGGAAGCAGGGATTTGTAGAGGTGCCAGATCTCGAGTTTTGAAACAGAGATAAATACTATTTTGAGTGGCATACTTTCATTGTCAACATAACAACCATGAGATCTCGATATCTTCCATGCTACACACATTATAGGCGGTTCCCAAACAGAATGGTAAAGTTTATACTCCCCCACCACCAACAAACATCAATCCATGGCTTGTCCGAAACAACAGGTGACATCCAACTAACAACAATCTTGGGGGAGTTTTGTTTGCAATTATTTTGACTTGATTTGAGCATGGGACTGGGCATCCCAGTTACCAGCCATTTTCTCGTGAATGATGAGCGGAGTCCACTTATCGTGAGAATAACCCACCTAGCATGGAAGATATAGATAGCCCTAGTTGATACATGAGCTATTTGAGCATACAAAATAGAATTTCATTTGAAGGTTTATAGTTTGGCACATACAAATTTACTTGGAACGGCAGGTACATACAGCATATAGGAAGGTATGGTGGACTCACATGGAATAACTTTGGGGTTTTATGTAAGTGGATGCACAAGCAGTATTCCCGCTTAGTACAAGTGAAGGATAGGAAGAGACTCGGAAGCGACCAACTAGAGAGCGACAACAGTCATGAACATGCATTAAGATTAATCAACAATGAGTAAAAGCATGAGTAGGATATAAATCACCATGAACATAAATATCGTGGAGGCTATGTTGATTTTGTTTCAACTACATGCGTGAACATGTGCCAAGTCAAGCCACTCGAATTGTTCAAAGGAGGATACCACCCTATCATAGCGCATCACAACAATTTTAATAGCATGTTGGCACTCAAGGTAAACCATTGTAAACTCCTCGCTAATTAATCATGGCATGAGCAACTATAATCTCTAATTGTCAATGCAAACATGTTTCATTCATAATAGACTGAATCAGGAATGATGAACTAATCATATTTACAAAAAACAAGATAGGTCGAGTTCATACCAGCTTCTCTCATCTCAATCAGTCCATCATATATCGTCATTATTGCCTTTCACTCGCACGACCAAACGATGTGGATAATAATAATAGTGCACGTGCATTGGACTAAGCTGGAATCTGCAAGCATTTAGTACAAGGGAGAAGACAAGGTAATATGGGCTCTTCGTTAAATCAACAATAATGCATATGAGAGCCACTCAACATTTTCATCATGGTCTTCTCCTCTCGACCCCCAAAGAAAAGAAAAGAAATAAAACTTTTTACACGGGAAAGCTCCCAACAAGCAAAAGAAGAACGAGAAATCTTTTTGGGTTTTCTTTTAAATACTACTACTACAGGCATGGAAAGTAAACTAGCTAAGAGCTACAACTAATTTTTTTGGTTTTTTCTTAAGGTTTTTCAGACACACAAGAAGAAGGCTTAGAAAAGAAAATAAACTAGCATGGATAGTACAATGAAAAAGTACGAGCACCGACAACTAGAATGAGTGTGTGAACATGAATGTAATGTCGGTGAGAAATATGCACTCCCCCAAGCTTAGGCTTTTGGTCTAAATTGGTCTATGGCCATTGCTGGCCTGGCGGATATCCAAAGTCGTAGCTGGGGTTGTACTGAGATGCAGCAGCTACTGCGTGAAGAGCTGCAGTTTGGAGGCGAGCTGCCTACGTCCTCCTCTCATACTCGTTCGCCTCTTCCCTGGTTATAACATATCTCCTTTTGCCTGAAATTTAAAGAAAGTAGGAGCAGGGAGGGCAACATGGATAGTGTGCTGTCTATCAAAGATTAGTCGGTACTGGAGGAATTGTTCATTCCTCTCAAGAAATTGATGGCGAACCATAGCACTATAATCTAGATAAGCAGGAGGCAACTCCATATCATTTCCATGTATGGGAACACCAAGATAATTAGCTACACGAGTTGCATAAATTCCACCAAACAAATCTCCACTCGTACTGTTAAGATGCAACCTTCGTGCAACAATGGCCCCCAAGTTATATTGTTTATCACCTAATACCGCACTCTTGAGGACACTAAGATCTGGAATGCACATGTGACAGGCCTCATCTTTACCGTTAATGCATCTACCTATAAAGAGAGCAAAATAACATATGGAAGGGAAATGAATGCTCCCTATTGTAGCTTGTGTGATTTCTCTAGATTCCCCCACAGTGATACTAGCAAGAAAGTCTTTATATTCATATTTACGAGGTTCACTAACATTGCCCCACTACAGGAGTTTACAAGTAGTATTAAAATCTTCTAGGTCCATGGTATATGATTTATCATAAAGATCAAATAAAACAGTGCGAGAATTGCGCTAAGATGTAAATTTAAACCTCCTCACAAAGGAATCAGTTAGGTAGTGGTACTGTAGGCACTTATCTGACACGAAGTCCTCAAGATCAGCATTACGCGCATACACGTCAAATTCATCCTTGATGCCTGCCTGGACCATAAACTCCTCTGACGGCCATTCACAAGGTCGCACTGGAGCTTCCCTCGGTGGTTCATCGTTCGGATCACGTATCGCGAGCCTTGGTCCTTGCTTCATTGATGAACCACCTTGGTACATTTTCCTATGCATTTTTATTTCTCTGAAAAATTTCTGAAATTTTAGTGACTCAAAATAAAAGTGAACCAAACTCAACAAGATTGATAACAACTACTCCCACATGTGCCTAGAGGCTATATCATGCATTAAAACTACTTTTGACCATATAAATTTGACATGCAAGCTCAAGAACCGGGTCACCTTAGCAGCAAAAAATTGCAATAAATAAAGCACTAGAACAAAAACTAATTGGACCATTGGAGGAGTCACATACGGAAGAACAATCCCCCAAAACAGATTTGTGAATGGAGCTTTGAACAAAGAGATTGAAAATGGCAGCAAGATGAGCTAGAACACGGGTTTGAGCTATGGGAGGATTTTTTCTGGAGGAAGACGAAGTGAGTGGGTGCTGGAATAAGCGGAGGGGGTCCACATGGGGCCCACGAGGCAGGGGCGCGCCCCATGGGGGTGGGCGCGCCATGTGCCCTCGTGGCCAGGCGCGCCTTGTGCCCTCGTGGCCAAATGGTGGGGCCCCCTGGTGTGTTCTCAGTGCCAGAAATTCTTAAATATCCTATAAAAAATCATATATCATTTTCAAGACATGTGGAGAACTTTTATTTTTGGGGTATTTTTATTGCAAGGATAATTCTGAAAATAGACAAAAAAAATACTATTTTTGCTTTATTTAATCTAAATAACAGAAAGTAAAAGGAGGGTACACGGAGTTGTCATTTCTAACTTCATACATCTCGTGCTCATCCAAAGGAGTCCACTAACAAGGTTGATCAAGTCTAGTTAACAAACTCTTTCCGAATAACATGAAACCGGAGAATTTTCGAATAACACTAGGTTACCTCAACGGGGGTATGCATGTCCCCAACAATAAGAATATAATATTTCTTCTTGACAATAGGAAGAGGGAATTCAAAACCTCCAATAGTAATCATTGAAATTTTTCCAATAGAATTGATACTGTGGAGTTGAGGTTGTTTCCTCGGAGAGTGTACCGTATGCTCATTACCATTAACATGAAAAGTGACATCACCTTTGTTGCAATCAATAACAGCCCCTGCAGTATTCAGAAAGGGTCTACCAAGGATAATCGACATACTATTTTCCTCGGGAATATCAAGAATAACAAAGTTCGTTAAAATAGTAACGTTTGCAACCACAACAGGCACATCCTCACAAATACCGATAGGTATAGTAGTTGATTTATCGGCCATTTGCAAAGATATTTTAGTAGGTGTCAACTTATTCAAATCAAGTCTACAATATAAAGAGAGAGGCATAACACTAACACCGGCTCCAAGATCACATAAAGCAGCTTTAACATAGTTTCTTTTAATGGAGCATGGTATAGTGGGTACTCCTGGATCTCCTAGTTTCTTTGGTATTCCACCTTTAAAAGTATAATTGGTAAGCATGGTGGAAATTTCAGCTTCCAGTATCTTTCTTTTATTTGTAACAATATCTTGCATATACTTAGCATAAGGATTCATTTTAAGCATATCAGTCAAACGCATACGCAGAATGATAGGTCTAATCATTTCAGCAAAGCACTCAAAATCCTCATCATCCTTTTTCTTGGATGGTTTAGGAGGAAAAGGCATGGGTTTCTGAACCCATGGTTCTCTTTGTTTACTGTGCTTCCTAGCAACGAAGTCTCTCTTATCATAACGTTGATTCTTTTATTGTGAGTTATCAAGATCAACAACACGTTCAATCTCTACATCATTGTTATTGCTAGGTTGAGCATCAACATGAACATCATCATTAACATTATCACTAGGTTCATGTTCATTACCATATTGTGTTTCAACATCAGAAATAGAAATATCATTGGGATTCTCAGGTGTGTCAACAACAGGTTCACTAGAAGCATGCAAAGTCCTATGATTTTTCTTTTTCTTCTTCTTAGAAGGACTAGGTGCATCAACATTAGTTCTCTGAGAATCTTGCTCAACTCTCATAGGGTGGCCCTGAGTATACAAAGGTTCCTGAGTCATTCTACCCCCTCTAGTCATAACTCTAACAACATTATCATTTTTCTTATTATTTAATTCATTGAGCAAATCATATTGTGCTTTAAGCACTTGTTCTGCGTGAGTGGTTACCATAGAAGCATGTTTACTAATAAGTTTAAGGTCGCCTTTAACTCTAGACATATAATCACTCAAATTTTCAACCATATAAGCATTACGTTTCAATTGTCTACCAACATAAGCATTGAAGTTTTCTTGTTTAACAATATAATTATCAAACTCATCCAAGCATTGGCTAGCAGACTTATTACGAGGAATATCACCTTCATCAAATCTATGGAGAGAATTTAATCTTACTACCTGTGTTGGTTAAGACCATGTATTTCTTCAATAGATGGTAAATTCTTAACATCTTCATCTTTAATACCCTTTTCTTTCATAGATTTCTTTGCCTCTTGCATATCTTCAGGACTGAGAAATAGAATACCCCTTTTCTTCGGAGTTGGCTTAGGAGTTGGTTCAGGAAGTGTCCAATCATTATCATTACTCAATATATTATTCAATAGCAATTCAGCTTGCTCAACAGTTCTTTCCCGGAAAACACAACCAGTACAATTATCCAAGTGGTCTCTGGAAGCATCGGTTAGTCCATTATGAAAGATATCAAGTATTTCATTTTTCTTGAGAGGATGACCAGGCAAAGAATTAAGTAATCGGAGAAGCCTCCCCCAGGCTTGTGGGAAACTCTCTTCTTCAATTTGCACAGAATTATATGTTTCCCTTAAGGCAGCTTGTTTCTTATGAGCGGGGAAATATTTAGCAGAGAAGTAATAAATCATATCCTGGGGACTACGCACACAACCAGGAGCAAGAGAATTAAACCATGTTTTAGCGTCACCCTTTAATGAGAATGGAAATAACGTAAGGATATAGTAGTAACGATATTTTTCCTCATGAGTGAATAGGGTGGCTATATCATTCAGTTTAGTAAGATGTGCCACAATAGTTTCAGATTTATAGCCATAAAAAGGAATATATTCAACCAAAGTAATTAACTCAGGATCGACAGAGAAATCATAATCCTTATAAGAAATACAAATAGGTGAAGTAGCAAAAGCAGGGTCATATTTCATTCTAGCATTCAAAGACTTTTCTTTCAGCTTAGCTAACAGTTTCTTAAGATCATATCTATCTTTGCAAGCAAAAAGGTCTCTAGCAGTTTCTTCATCCATAACATAACCCTCAGGCATATCAGGCAATTCATATCTAGGAGGAGAATCTTCATCATCACTTTCATCAATATTATCTGTTTCAATAATTTCATTCTCTCTAACCATATCAAGTTGTTCATCAAGAAATTCACCTAATGGCACAGTATTATCAAGCATAGCAGTAGTTTCATCATGAGCATCATGCATAACAGAAGTGGCATCATCAATAACATGCGACATATCAGAATCAATAACAGGTGTAGGTGTCGCAAATTTACTCATAACAGAAGGTGAATCAAGTGCAGAGCTAGATGGTAGTTCCTTACCTCCCCTCGTAGTTGAGGGAAAAATCTTGGTTATTTCATCTTTCAAGTTCCTCATAGTGATCAACATATATAAATCACAAGTGACTCAACGAACAGAGCTATGCTCCCCGGCAGCGGCGCCAGAAAATAGTCTTGATAACCCACAAGTATAGGGGATCGCAACAGTTTTTGAGGGTAGAGTATTCAACCCAAATTTATTGATTCGACACAAGGGGAGCCAAAGAATATTCTCAAGTATTAGCAGTTGAGTTGACAATTCAACCACACCTAAAAGACTTAATATCTGCAGCAAAGTATTTAGTAGCAAAGTAGTGTGGAAGTAACGGTAACGGTGGCAAAAGTAACAGTAGCATTTTTTGTAGCAATCATAACCGTGGCAACGGAAAAGTAACTAAGCAAAGATCAATATGTGAAAAGCTCGTAGGCAATGGATCAATGATGGATAATTATGTCGGATGCGATTCCTCATGCAACAGTTATAACATAGGGTGACAAAGAACTAGCTCCAGTTCATCAATGTAATGTAGGCATGCATTCCGAATATAGTCCTACGTGCTTATGGAAAATAACTTGCATGACATCTTTTGTCCTACCCTCCCGTGGCAGCGGGGTCCTATTGGAAACTAAGGGATATTAAGGCCTCCTTTTAATAGAGTACAGGACCAAAGGATTAACACTTAGTGAATACATGAACTCCTCAAACTACGGTCATCACCGGGAGTGGTCCCGATTATTGTCACTTCGGGGTTGCTGGATCATAACACATAGTAGGTGACTATTGACTTGCAAGATAGGATCAAGAACTCACATATATTCATGAAAACATAATAGGTTCAGATCTGAAATCATCGCACTCGGGCCCTAGTGACAAGCATTAAGCATAGCAAAGTCATAGCAACATCAATCTTAGAACATAATGGATACTAGGGATCAAACCCTAACAAAACTAACTCAATTACATGGTAAATCTCATCCAACCCATCACTGTACAGCAAGCCTACGATGGGATTACTCACGCATGGCGGTGAGCATCATGAAATTGGTGATGGAGGATGGTTGATGATGACGATGGCGATGGATTCCCCTCTCCGGAGCCCCGAACGGACTCCAGATCAGCCCTCCCGAGGAAGATTAGGGCTTGACGGCGGCTCCGTATCCTAAAACGCGATGAATCCTTCTCTTTCATTTTTTCCTCCCGGAAAGTGAATATATGGAGTTGGGGTTGAGGTCGATGGAGTCCCAGGGGGGCCACAAGGCAGGGGGCATGCCCGAGGGGGGCGCGCCCTGCACCCTCGTGGATAGGGTGTGGGCCCCCTGATGCTGATTCTTTCACCAATATTTTTCACTAATTCAAAAACATGTCTCCGTGGATTTTCAGGTTATTCCTAGAACTTTTATTTCTGCACAAAAATAACACCATCGCAGTTTTGCTAAAAAAACGTCAGTCCGGGTTAGTTCCATTCAAATCACACAGGTTAGAGTCCAAAACAAGGGCAAAAGTGTTTGGAAAAGTATATACGTTGGAGACGTATCGGGCAGCGGCGCAACAGAAGGCACAGGAGAAAACGAAGCTTGTTGATCAGAAGCTGGCTTCAGCCGGCAAGTTAGAAGAAGAAAATGTTAAGCTGAAGTATGCCCTTGACGAGGCCAACAGAGAAGTGACACGGCTGAAGAAGGATAAGTTGGCTCTGGATGACAAAGTTGGAGATCTGACCCAGAAGAGGGACGAGCTGGAGACTTATCTGGGAGGACTTGCCAAGAAGATGTTCCTTATGCTTGAAGTTATTTTCCTTTGTCCAACTGATTCGAAACTGTCGACTTGCCATCTAACTGTCGACTCGCTATTTCTCTGTTTGTGCATAATTCTGTCAAAATTTCGCGGAAGAGACTGGGCGGATCGAGACGGGTCTGGATCCTATCAATTCCCCTGTCAAGGATGAGATTGTGATGAATGTGCTGCGACTGGAATCTCGCCTCGCCAGTGTCACGGGATATCTTGCACGGCTAAAGGTGGCGGTATCGCGGATCGACACGGCGCTCTGGCGGGGAATGGTGCTCCAAAATGACCCCAAGTCATGACTCGACTTAATGAGATCCCTGGTCGAGTGCAGGAATGGAAGAAGTTGTCTGCTCGGTGCGGTGCTGACGTGGCTCTGTCTCTGGTTCGTGTCCATTGGAAGGAGGCTAAGGAAGAGAAGCTGGCAGCTCTCAAGGTCGCCAACACGAAGAAACTTCAATTCCAGTCATTCATGGAGATCTTCATTGATGTTGCCACCCGAATTGCTGACGGAATCGATCTGGACGAATTTGTTGAGCCTGCAAGCCCTCCTCCTGCGGAGTGAACAAACTTTATGCCTTGATTCAATTTGGCTCAGAATGCCAAGTGATTTTGTAACCGTTAAACTCTTTCGGGCCTGATGCCCGAGTATTTTCACCCAAACCTTGCGGGATTTATCTAAACTTGGTTTTCCTTGGAACATGATTGCTTTGTTTTCACCACTTCCAGGTCTTTTAATTCCGAGTGGATCTTGGCTCTTCACTCGGAATAGTCATTGTACTTGGGGTACAACTCGGAGTGGAACCACACATTGTACTTGTGGCGCAGCTCGGAATGTAGCCATATGTTGTACTTGTGGCGTAGCTCGGAGTGCAACCATATGTTGTACTTGTGGCGCGGCTCGGAGTGCAGCCATATGCTGTACTTATGGCGCAGCTCAGAGTGCGACCAAGTCTCCGAGTGGGAGGGTTGCTCTTCACTCAGAGTGTTAATGGAATTTAGGCGAGTACGGGGCCGCAGCTAAGCCCCCGAGTGAGAGGGTTGCTCCTCACTCGGAGTGTTTATGAAACATAGGCGAGTACGGGGTCGCAGCTAAGCCCCCGAGTGAGAGGGTTGCTCTTCCCTCAGAGTGTTTATGAAAGTTTATGCG